>LR812523.1:75406773-75534273 GCA_903798195.1 Danio kyathit | reverse complement strand
CTAGTAAAATAGTTTAATAGTCTGTCAACATAGCAAAGACTAAATAGTTATTAGAAATTAGTTACTAAACTATTGGTAACACTTTAGTTTAAGTAACAATTCACACTATTAACTACTGGCTTATTACATGCCTATTATTAAGAAATTGACTGTTTTTTGCAGCATAGGCTCATTCTGAAAATATAATGCTATATACGTTTCTGGAGATCGCGAATTATGTAGCCAGAGGAACATGTGGCTGCATTTCGTCTTTAAAACGAACACTACGGGGTGGTATGGCGCTGTTCCTTTTTACACTTAAAAGCTGACCGCTTACCTTCGTATATACGGATTTCCCGCTGTTACCAGTTTGCCCAGTAGCTCGCCATGTACATCAGCGAACTTGAGATGCAGAGAGGAGTTGACCACAACGATGGGGTTTGAGTCTAGCGAAGAACGTTCCAGAAAGCGGGTAAGGCAAAAACAGAAGCCAAAAAAATAAAATAATCAAGTAAGTAACAGGGTGAGAATGTGGTAAAAATTAGTAGCTCCTGGGACGTATTTGACGCTCTCCAGAAATGTTTATAGCGGTACGTTTTCAGAATGAGTATGAGTTGCTTTTTTAGTACTTACAGTATAAGTAAAGTGTAAAAATATTCCTTCTAGGAGAGTTTTGCAAGAAGATGAGGGGCTGTATTTCTGTGAAGCTCACAATCAGAAGGCAAGGGTGAAATCTCAACCCGCCTACCTCCTTCCTGCAGGTACTTCCTTCTCGGACAGATCTGCTCTCACCATGGTATGGCAGCAAAGTTCTTTGATTATTACGCCAGAATGAGAGGATAGTTCCTAGCCATATCAGCCTAGAAAATGGCAACTTTTTATTTTCTGTCAGTCTGTCAGTCATGATGTAACTACGGAAGAGTCAAGCTTTTAATAGGAAAATTATCAAAACTTTTTTATTATGTGCTAATGGTCTAATCCGATTCAATGATCTATGCTAAACTAAGCTAGAAGTGCACCCGCCAGACCAGGATGAATGGATTCTATATGCCTATATCCAAAAAAGTGGAGTGTTCCTTTAAAGGGGTGGCCCACTATGATATCATATTTTAAACTTTAGTTGATGTGTAATGTAGCTATGTGAACATAAACAACATCTCTGAATGTAAGATGCTTAAAGTTCAATGCAAATGGAGACATTGGCTTTAACGGAGTTAGCTTAGCAAAGCCTACAGCGAACGAATTTGGGGACTACAAAAAAATACATCCGGGCTAGTGAGATCACAAGGGCTTATGGTTACGCGCATTCACCATACGCACTCCCCGCGCAGCAAAGAGGCATGGCCAGAGGTGCTGTAATGTTAAAGCAGTGAAAGCTAAAAGGGCGTCCTGACGCTGCTATTTCCACAGAGCTTGTTCTGTTTCTGTATTTGGGCTTCCAAAGGACACGACACAAAGAGAGAGATGTGCTTACAGTTTAATTTGAATTATTCTCCAGAGAATTATATTAAGAAATATAGCGCTAGCATTTGACAAAGGAGAATTTCCAGAATCTCTCCCAGTTCAGTGCTGGATTCGGCTAAAAACTCCTCCAACTGACGAAGCTGTGGATTGTGAGCCACAACCTGTAAGTATTTTTGTTTGTTAAAATTGATCTATTACATGCACAGTTTCTAGCGTTAACGGTATGTTGCAGTGAGGATGTAAACAAGGATGTAAACAACGGGAAATGCTGCAAACAATTTAGCTACAAATTCATGTTTATCAGTCAAACTGCTGTAAACACACACAATCTTCAGCAGCGCTGCAGTGTCTCTCTATGCGGACGCTTTCCCTGCGTTCTACATCTCAAATAACAAATTCGCAAAAGATATGTGAATGTTTCATATTACTTACACATGCTTATTCCGAATATATGTGAAAGACACTTGTCAGATTTTATTTTAGAGAGCAGGCATGAGCTGTGTGCTCTTAATTTCTGTCTGATTCAGGCAGCTAACGCTGCTCTGAGCCTCTGACTGGACTGTTTACACAGCGCAAAAGCACACGCTTGTAGGGGAGTGACGTGGAGCCGATCCGCGGATCACAGCACATTATGTTAAGACCAATCAGAGCCTCTTGAGGGCGGGCCTTTCAGAGGATCTAGGAAATATGACAGTTGTTTACATGTTAGCTGAGTAGCTGTGTATAATCAAAATAAGATATATGGAAAAAATACCATGATTTTCTACAAATGAAGCATAACCACACATTGCTTTGCATCTTATAAACACAGCCAAGCCTTAAAAATACACGTGGACCACCCCTTTAATAATATTGTATAATATAATAATACATTTTACAGACCTTGGAGGTCTGCTGAGTGGATTAAAAATGTTAAAACTCAACTGTTTAAATAGAAAAATTATGGAAATTTTTGGTCATTCTTGAGTGAGATGCTAATGGTCTAATTTGATTCAATGATCTATGCTAAGCTAAGCTAAAAGTGCACTCGCCAGTCCCGGAGATGGGATGAATGGATTCAAAAATGGTAAAGCTCAACTGTTTAACTCTGGATGAGTTGTAAAATTAGCCTATTTCCAAAAAAAGTTAAATGTTTCTTTAATAATATAATAAAATTTTACATTTTACAGACCCTGGAGGTCTGCTGAGTGTATTAAAAAATGTTAACATTCATACATTTAAATAGGAAAATTATCAAAACGTTTTTGTCATTTTTGAGCGAGGTGCTAATGGTCTAATCTGATTCAATGATCTATGCTAAACTAAGCTTATATTGCTCCCTCCAGACATGGAGATGGGATAAATGGACTCAAAAATGGTGAAACTCAACTGTTTAGCTCTAGATGAGTTGTAAAATTAGCTAATTTCCAAAAAAGTAGAGTGTTCCTTTCATAATATTGTGTATAATAATACATTTTACAGAACTTGGAGGTCTGCTGTGTGGAGTAAAACATGGTAAAACTCAACTGTTTAAATAAATAAAACAGTTGTAAAATTATTGAAACTTTTTGGTCATTTTTGAGCGAGATGCTAATGGTCTAATCTGATTCAATGATCTATGCTAAGCTATGCTAAAAGTGCATCCGCCAATCTCAGAGATCGGCTGAATGGAGTAAATCTCAACAGTTTAACTTTATGGAAGTTGTATCATTAGCTTATAATATTTTCAAAACGGTGGAGTGTTCCTTTAAATCACCTGTAGTTGTATCTTGAAGCAATGGCGGTTCACTAACCCATAAACCTTGACTCAAGCAAAATATTGACTGGTCTGTTGTTATTTGATTTAAATGGTCAATCTGGCTTTATTATTTCAGAGCGTCCATCCGTGTCTATCTGGCCAGTCCAAGTGACGTCTCCTGTGGGAGCTGAAGTGCTCATTTACTGCCAGGTGTCAGGACTCCCTGCTCCTGTCCTCAGATGGTCAAAGCAGGGCCAGTCTGTCCAAACTGGAGGCAAGATTCTCATGGGGTGAGTTTTGCATGAACAGTTAAAAATATGCCTATAAATGTGGTCTGCCTCAACCTAGTCTCAGCCTTAGATATCTCACCAAGCCCCGCCCATGGACCTGTGGTTAAACGTCTGATGCATATGGCACACTTTTCTGGAAACACTTTAGATCCTCAGTCGTTCTCTGATTGGTATATATTTAAAAATTGCTTTTATAGAACAAAGAAAGCTTTCACTTTCAGTCATTTCAGTCTGCGTGATCTTTAAGTAGAAATACACCTCAAATTAATGAATATGTCTCAGAACAAAGTCTAAATACATGTCTAACTGATTTCATAAATGCTTTGCTGACAGATCATACAGGATATGGGTGCGTCAAACCTCTAAACATTCATTTTGTTCCCAGGTTAAGAAACACAACCCTGCTCATATCCTCAGTAAGAGTGTATGATGAAGGACGGTACACGTGCTCAGCTTCCAACACACTGGGTCGCGATGAGAAAACCATGACTCTTCAAGTTGCTGGTAACTCTCCCTTTACAACAATAGTACTCTAATTAAAAATATCCATGTTTTTAGAGAAAGAACGAGCTTTAAGATAAGAGGATGAATAAAAACATTATCATGGCAATCAGTTTATTTAGCTCTTAATTGGAATTCCGGGGTCTATTTTACTTAATTTGTGTAAAATAAGACCAAAAAGAGCATTAAAAAATCTAAATGTGTTGTATTTAATAAATAGATTTCAACAACAACTGAGACTTTTAGTTTAAAGCCAGGTTTATCTGGATGTTGATAATGTAGACATTTTAAACATTTGAAATTTATAAAAATCCTAAACCATCAAAAGAAATTCATATTGAATGTGTAAAATCATTATATACAGCGGGGGAAATAAGTACTGAACACGACCCAATTTTACCGCCGGATGTTGGTAACAACCAAAGAAATCCATATATGCAAAGAAAACAAATGGAATGTTAGCTGCTTCAGTCCAACATCTACATGACCAGGATGATGAAACCAGGGTGGACATTTCAGCAAGACAATGATCCAAAACACAGCCAAGGAAACTCTCAGATGGTTTCAGAGAAAGAAAATCAAGCTGTGGAATGACCCAGCCAATCACCTACTTCAATCCAAAAGAAAATACAAAATAAATCTCAAATTTGATAGTCGAAACCCACAGAACCATCAAGATTTTTACACTCTGTTGAAGTCTGTGAAAAAACTCACACTTGAGCAATGCATGTGACTTCATTCTGCATATGAGAGGTATCTTTAAGCTGCCATCACCAAAAAAAACCTTTCATATAAGGGATTAAATACATTTCAGTAGTTCAGTAATTTCTCCTTGTGTCATTTCATTGTTATTACACATAACTAATTATAATAAGAATATTGCATAACTAATTTTAGGATAAACCCCTTGAGATCAACATCTTATATTCAAGGGGGTCGTTTATGAAAAATAAAAATGTTACAAAAAGTACAATTATTTTAAAGATGGTAATAAAATAACACCAGTCACAACATACAATACAACAAGTAGTGTTGTGTGATCTATGTTATGAAATGTTGGTAAAAATGAAGTAATGCTTTAACAAACAGCACGTGACTAAACTGCCACTAGGTGGCGGCAAATGACTTTGAGCGATACAGTATATTCTACCACTTTGTTCGAACAGTTGATTCATTCAAGAAGGAAGCAAATGATTCTCTTGATCACTGAATCA
The DNA here is from genome assembly GCA_903798195.1 of Danio kyathit. NCBI lineage: Eukaryota > Metazoa > Chordata > Actinopteri > Cypriniformes > Danionidae > Danio > Danio kyathit. The sequence continues at coordinate 75,529,108 of LR812523.1, read as the reverse complement.
CTCATGTTATTCGAAAACACCAAATCATTCAGTGCACACACTGTAGTTTGATGTGAGTTTAGTTTGGAACTATGTTTTTTCGTTAGCAAAACAGAGGGAAAAAAAGTAAACACAATATTGTGTCTAAAATGTAAGTCACTTAATGTGTATTTCTTGCTAGTGTGCTTACCAAACGGACAAGCCTTCTCAGATTAAAAATACTTTAGTAATTTACTGTAAAATCTATAGTGTTTTTGAACCCTACTATAGTAAAGTGGATTATACTATTCATATTATAGCGTTATAACATCAAATGAATGCTACAAAATACTGTATTAACTAGGTGAACTGATAAACAAAAAGTGCAGCATACTTTAGAAATTAGTATTAGCTACTACAGTAAACGGTGTTGTATTGTAGTATAATTGTACACTAATTACAATAACTAAACTAGTCTTGTGTAATTTGTTTATATTACTATAGTTGTTGTATTACCATAGCTCAACAGATTCATTCAAGCTTTTTACTATACAGTAGGATGGTTCAAAAACATTATAGTATGTACTATAAGTTACTATCATATATATCCTCCTAGGGCATACCTGTCAACATTGGGGTGTGAAAATAAGGGATACCCCCTCAAAATTAATTAATTAATATGTTCATCTGGAGCTGTTTCATTATAAATAAACTTCTGAAATGATCAGTAATACATTTTTATTATTATTTACAAAGGATATAATAATAAGTATACATGAGAAAAATCTGCAAATAAATTAGCAAACAGATAGCTCATTAAAACTATTATCTATTATAAAGAAATAGAATCAAGTTATTAAATCTCATCTTTTCTTCACTGTATAATTTAAACATTCTGATTAAAGAGCAGCGAATGAATCTCTCATTTAGATTTTTTTTGGTTTGATTACATTAAATAACAGAGCTGTCACTTTAAAACTGCATTTATCTATATTGAAAGCATTTGACTGTTTTCCTAACTGTTTTTGCTCATTTAAGACAAAATTTGTTGTGTTTAAAAGAAAACACAACAAGATCGACATGTCTAAATGTTGTTGTTATTATTATTATTATTATTAATTCATTCATTTATTTTATTTTCGCCTTAGTCCCTTTATTAATCTGGGGTCGCCATAGCAGAAGGAACCGCCATTATTATTATTATCATTATTATTGTTATGATGATGTGTATATATCTGTTTAAACACGCACCCAAAACCCAGTGTCCACTTGAGCTCAGCATCAAATCGCGTACGTACAGAATCCGGAGAGCATCAGCTGACAGTCATGCATCTTTATATAAACTGACTGTTTTGAGGATTGCATAGCGGCAATGGCGCCTGTAATGAAAAGGAAATGAATCGCACCATTTTTATGTTTATTCCAAAGTGTTTCCATGCCTGAATAAAATGAAAGCACAGAACCGATTCACATTTAAAAGCAAGGGCGGCCCCTGGTGGTTTGGCGGTATGGGTTGCATATAGGGAGGATCGACTCTTCTCAGAAAGATAAAAAATATGGGAAAATACCTTTACGGGATGACAGCGGGATAGAACTGTAAAATACGGGAGAATCCTGGGAAAAACGGGAGGGTTGACAGGTATGTCCTAGGGCCCGAGTGTCCACATATGTAGACAGCACATTTTTAGCTTTTAAGTGGCTATTTAAAATACTTGGAATGTTTTATATTTTGTTACAGACATACAGTGTCATCCTGCAACTGTTTTGCAGCATATGAAATGTCCCAAACCCTATTTTTAACTGTCCAAAATGGGAAAAAATGTTGTTTTTACTCTCTGATAGTCCAAGTTAAAAAAAAAAAACTCTATGTTAAATATGCATAAAAGAAAATTCGGGAAAAAGTGTTTTATGTAGATTCGGACCACAAGTCCACATATATGGACATCATTTTTCTCTAAAAGTACATCATATCAAATGATGATACTTAGATTTTTATTTTAATTAGGTTCCAATAAGCCCAAATAGCAAAGAGAAATAAAAAATGCTATAAATATATATTATATTTACTTTGTTTTATGAGGTTTCAGTTGTCAAAGGAGCGACAACAGATCTAATTCTCCATTTCTTGTTTTTAATGAAATTGTTTCCTTCACTGCATCACTCACTGTCTCATACTTTAGATTTCACTACAGTAAACTATGGTGATTGTGCTACAATTATAGAAAACAAATGTATTTTGTAATTAGTTTATATTACTATAGTTGTGGTATTACCATAGCAACTATAGAATTACCTCAACAGATTCATTCATTCTTCAAGTTTTTTACCATGATGATTCAAAAACATTATAGTATTTACTATAAGTTACTATAATAGTTTTGTGCTATATTAGCTTTTTTGCAAGGGTGTTTTATCAGGTTTTAGTCAAAACAATGACAACGGATCTAATTCTACATTTCTTGTTTCCAGTGAAACCAGTCATCGTTTCCTTCACTGCGTCGGTTGCTGTCTCTGAAGGATCTCCTGTTAGTCTGCCTTGCCGAGCTGTCGGAGAATCACCTGTCAAATACACCTGGATTAAACTGTCTGATTCCAAATCTCCAGGCTCACTGCCACAGCACATACACATTGACGGTTTGTAATGCACTTAGGGTTCCCACAGGGTTAGGGAATTTCTGGAATATTATGGAATTTCCATACATTCAAAGTCAGGGAATTTACTATAATTGTTGCCCAATTTACAGAATATCAGGGATTTGTGTTTATCATTTTTACTTTCTAATTACAAAAACACAGAAAAAATATATTTTAGTGGCATTGTTTACACATGTTTTGCCTATTGTTAGGCTATTTGTCACTGCCATTTTATTTATTTATTTACTTTTACCCAGCAATCAATATAACCAGGCCATACCTATTAAAATACTGTATGTGGCTGTTTTTGTCTGCTCAGTGCTTTACCAGACCCTCTTGGATTTTGCTGGGAAAATTTCTTCTTCTTCTTCTTATTATTATTATTATTATTATATTTACAAAAACTATACATAAAGGCGGCAACACCAAAGCTCCCAAAATACAAATTTATTAACTTAAAAAAAGCTATCACAAAGCTTCTGTAATACATTTTCAAGAGTTCACACTTAGCTGATGATTAATAATAAAGCTTGTTTGGCATGCTGTCCCAGGAGAGAGCCCTGAGCTCATAAGATCCTCGAGCCCGGGGCTCCCTCCCGTTGCAAGGCGAGAGGGGAGATCGAGCTCAGGTAGATCTCGAGAACTCCCCTGTCGTAGTGATTAAGAGCAGATAGTAGTTCTCTTTAACGAGATAGGTACTGGTAGGGAGCAAGTCTATAGTGTTGATTAGTCAACTTAGGACAACCCGGGGGAATCCCACGTGAGCACGGGGAGAACGTGCAAACTCCACACAGAAATGCTTGCTGGTTTGGTAAAGCCTAGAACCATTGACATTCTTGCTGTGAGGCAATAGCGCTAAGCGCTGTGCCACCGTGTCACCCATCGAGGAAAGAGGAGGAGTAGGGGTGGAAGGGGGGATTCTTCAAAGCGAAGATAGCGGTGATGTGAAACCCGGGGTATTTGTAGTAGCTTAGGGATCATCTGATTGGTGCACAGTGAATTGGATAATGTGCGTCCAGGCGCTAGCAATCATAGGCACGTGATTCTCTCGAAATTAGTTTATAAATAAACTTCACAAGTTAGTAAATATATAATTTTGGAGCTTTGGTGTTGCCATTTTTTCCCATATTCTTACATCATAAAATGACCTATTTGACCTAAATGGCCACCTTTATTAACACCTTTTTTGTTTTGCTCTAGAAATATACACAGATTTAGATTTTTTTTACTGTTTTTGTAAAGAGAACACTGAGAGAAACAATAAGAGACAGTGTTTAATCTATATACTATATATACTATAAACCCACTACTGTACACCTTATTTGATGTATGAAAGACTAAATGACCAAAAATGACACAAATCACTCCAACAATATCATTAGAAAAATTCTGTTAATTTCAAATTTCATCAATTGACACAAAGAGTATTGCATATATTGTAAATAGGATGAGTATTCAAATTAAATAAGCTTACTGTATAAAAGGGGAAGGTTCTGTTGTGGGGTGTATACTACCCACTATAAAAGAGATAGCACATGATCGAATGATGGACAAATTTGTCAGTATGATGAACCACGATCGTCATCCCCTTTTTGATACAGTCAAAGCGTGTGCAAGCTCTTTTAGCTCAAGATTAGTTCAGCCCCGGTGTTACAGGAAACAATACAGGAAGTAATTTTTACCAACAGCAATCAGATTGTATAACCAAAGTCATATTACTGTAGATGAATTATGGTGAATTGTAACAGCATTAATACTGTAGATATGGACTAGTGTCTACTCGTTGTTTGAAACTAAAGTGTGCAGTATGAATGTCATTTTATTAATATTATTGTTCTTTTACAGTGCATCCGGAAAGTATTCATAGCGCTTCATTTTTCTACATTTATTTTATGTTACAGCCTTATTCCAAAATGGATTAAATTCATTTATTTCCTCAAAATTCTACACAAAATACTCCATAATGACATTGTGAAAAAAAGATTTTTTTGAAATTGTTGCAAATTTATTAAAAATAAAAAAGCAGAAAAATCACATGTACATCAGTATTCACAGCCTTTGCTCAATAATTTGTTGATGCACCTTTGGCAGCAATTACAGCCTCAAGTCTTTTTGAATATGATGCCACAAGCTTGGCACACCTGTCTTTGGGAATGTTTGCCCATTCCTCTTTGCAGTACCTCTCAAGCTCTATCAGGTTGAATGGGAAGCGACAGTGTACAGCCATTTACAGATCTCTCCAGAGATGTTCAATAGGATTTAGGTCTGGGCTCTGGCTGAGCCACTCAAGGACATTCACCGAGTTGTTGTGAAGCCACTCCATTGATATTTTGGCGGTCTGCGGTGGGTCATTGTCCTGCTGGAAGATGAACCGTCGCCCCAGTCTGCGGTCAAGAGCACTCTGAAGCAGGTTTTCATTCAGGATGTCTCTGTACATTGCTGCATTCATCTTTCCCTCTATCCTGACTAGTCTTCCAGTTCCTGCTGCTGAAAAACATCCCCACAGCATGATGCTGCCACCACCATGCTTCACTGTAGGGATGGTATTAGCCTGGTGATGAGCGGTGCCTGGTTTTCTCCAAACGTAAGACCTGGCATTCACTCCAAAGAGTTCAATTTTAGTCTCATCAGACCAGAGAATTTAGTTTCTTATGGTCTGAGAGTCCTTCAGATGCCTTTTGGCAAATTCCAGGCGGGGAGTGACATCCGTCTGGCCACTCTACTATATAAACCTGATTGGTGGATTGCTGCACAGATGGTTGCCCTTCTGTAAGGTTATCCTTTCTTCACAGAAGAACGCTGGAGCTCAGACAGAGTGACCATCGGGTTATTGATCACCTCCCTGACTAAGGCCCTTCTCCCTCGATCACTCCGGCCAGCTCTACGAAGAGTCCTAGTGGTTCCAAACATCTTCCACGTACGGATGATGGAGGCCACTGTGCTTATTGGAACTTTCAGAGCAGCAGAAATGTTTCGGTAACCTTCCCCAGTCTTCCCCAGTGCCTCGAGACAATCCTGTCTTGGAGGTCTACAGACAATTCCTTTGTCTTCATGCTTGGTTTGTGCTTTGACATGCACTGTCAACCCTGGGACCTTATATAGACAAGTGTATGCCTTTTCAAATCATGTCCAGTCAACTGAATTTACCACAGGTGAACTCCAATTAAGCTGCTGAAACATCTCAAGAATGATCAGTGGAAGCATAATGTACTTGAGATCAATTTAGAGCTTCACGGCAAAGGCTGTGAATACTGATGCACTTGTGATTTTTCAGGTTTTTTATTTTTAATAAATTTGTAACAATTTCAAATAATCTTTTTTTCACATTGTCATTATTGTCTGTAGAATTATGAGGAAATAAATGAATTTACTCCATTTTGGAATAAGGCTGTAACATAAAAAATGTAGAAAAAGTGAAGCACTATGAATACTTTCCGGATGCACTGTATGTCATTTATTTTATTTATCTTATATGGAGAGCTCTGCTGTGATGTGAATTTCCCTTTGGGATTAATAAAGTCTAAACAAACAAACAAACAAACAATATTATAAGTTCAAAGCACTTGAAAAGTAAGTGAAAAAAAGTTAAGAGTACTTTATTTTACTTATATTTTGAGTTCCTCTGACTTATGATTTCATTGTTTATCTTTATGAATCCCTTATCCAAAGAGCACTGATACCCTTGAAGCACTTTTTGTTTGATTTTGGATTTATAGGTCATGGAAATTCAGCTTTTTTTAGTGAGTCAGTGAAGCAAATGTTTCTGTTCTTAGAATGCAATGTGATTTTACAGATAACGGGACATTAGTCATCTCGACCATCCAGCAGTCAGATTCAGGAGATTATCAGTGCACTGCAGAAAACAGAGTTGGTCAGGATGCCAGACGTGTCTCTATAACAGTAACTGGTGAGCAGAACACATGAGAACCGAATTTTTTTTTAGTTCTCATGAATGAAGTTTCATGTTTTGGCATCTCGGTTTAATCTAATCAGCTCAATGCCTCATCTTAAAGCAGACCCTGATGTTCCACCTGATAAGGAAGCTCTGAGTAAAACAGCTAAACCCACTGTGAGTATTGCAGAGTGATGCTTTTACCACCTGTGGCTTGAGCTTCTGTATATATTTGTGAGTACTGAGGCATTTCCATCAACTTTGTCCACTATCGGGGTGTAACGGATCATTCACTGGAAATTTTAATCAACTGATACATTATCATGAGTGATTTTTAATATGTGAAATTTCTGCCATGAAACTATGCCTGCGCAGGCTGATAGGTCACCTAATCTGCTCCATTAACTATATGGCACAGGAGATTGGTTGCTGTCACCTCGGCAGCCAATGAGCTTGCTCCTCATCAGTTTAAATGCTCCACATCATTTTACGCTGTCAAGTTGCGGCATGTTTTTGGAGACCCTCCCCCACCCCATGTCTGTGTATATACTGGCAGTAGCAGGTCTTGGTACTTGCTCTGCCGTATAATCAATGCAGCAGCAGCAGCGTAGCAGATTTATACTGCCAAGACCAAATACATAAACATTGCCATATACATATTCATTGCCATACTAAACCCTGAGAGTGTTCATGACAGAAATATTACGTATTTCTTAAGTGAGACTTTCTGGAGAAATTCTTATTTCTCTTAGTTTGGCTATAATAATAATAATATTAATATTAATAATAATAATAATAATAATAATAGGGTGTCACGGTGGAGCAGTGGGTAGCATGATCGCTTTACAGCAAGAAGGTCACTGGTTCGAGCCTCGGCTGGTTCAGTTGGCATTTCTGTGTGGAGTTTCATGTTCTCCCCGTGTTCGCTTGGGTTTCCTCCGGGTGCTCTGGTTTCCCCCACAAGTCCAAAGATGTGGTAGGTGAATTGGGTAGGCTAAATTGTCCGTAGTGTATGTGTGTGAATGAGTGTGTATGGATGTTTGGCAGTGATGGGTTGCAGCTGGAAGGGCATCTGCTGCGTAAAACATATGCTGGATAAGTTGGCGGTTAATTCAAATAACATGTTTAATGTAGAAATAATAGTAGAATGAAGGAAAAAGTAGAATCGATTATCAATATCTGCGAATTTCAACTATTGTAATGTCATTATTCAGAGTTCATTCAATTTAGTTCAAAATCACTGTCAAAGTTGCATAGTTGACATTGAACATTGGATTATATTCTTGTACCTGAATATTATACTGAAAGCACTGTTTGTTTCAATTGTAGTTGCTATTCATTAATTCACTCATTTTCTTTTCGACTTAGTCCCTTTATTAATCCGGGGTCGCCACAGCGGAATGAACCGCCAACTTATCCAGCACGTTTTTACCCAACAGATGCCCTTCAAGCCGCAACCCATCTCTAGGAAACATCCACACACACTCATTCACACTCATACACTATGGACAATTTAGCCTACTCAATTCACCTGTACCGCATGTCTTTGGACTGTGGGGGAAACCAGAGCACCCACGCGAACATGGGAGAACATGCAAACTCCACACAGAAATGCCAACTCACCCAGCCGAGGCTCGAACCAGCGACCTTCTTGCTGTGAGGCGACAGCATGTAGTTGCTATTGCTAATTTAATTTTTACTTTGTTTACTTGTCATAATGTTTGAATTTCATAATAGTTGCTAATTGTTTTTGTCCGTTCAATGGTAACACTTTAAAATAATGGTCCATTAGTTAATGTAAGATAATGAATTCACTAACATCAAAGAACAATTAGTAATACATTTATTAATGTATTTATTCATCTTCATTAATGGTAGTTAATGTTAATTAAGTTAAATACCGTTCGTGTTAACTCACAGTGCATTAACTAATGTTAACAAGCACAACTTTTAATAATCCATTATTAAATGTTGAACTATGATTAATAAATGCTTAAATTACCTAACATTAACTAATAGACCATTTTTCTAAAGTGTTACCCATTCAATGACTCAAATTGCATTACATGGATTGAATCATTTGATCCATCGCACACCCTACTGTACACCATTCTGATCATTTTCAGTGTTTAATCAGTTTAATGGTTGAATGATACCACTTGATGCATCTGGAAACAATCTGTGCTTGTGTTTCTTCAACCTTGCAGGTTCCAGAGAGTGAGCAGGAGTTATTTACCCTCTATGGTTCAAAGCTGCTGAATAATACAGAGATTAATGAACCTCTCCATCAAACCACTGAAGATTACGCAAGGATATCTCGTAAGTCCACACTTCTTCGTAATCCTCAAAAGGACATTAAAGGGATAGTTCACCCGAAAACGAAAGTTACCTCTTCATTTGCTGTCCCTCATGTGGTTTTAAATCTTTTATGAGTTTCCTTCTTCTGTTGAACACAAAAGAAGATATTTTGATGAATACCGAGTCCACTTTTGCTATTTTAAGGATGGGAAAAACAGTTGGTGGAACAGGCTCATAGTCTAAAAGGGTTATCCTTATTCTCTTAGTGAGTTATGGGTTTGTTTTGGGCGTACTGTGCATTAAACCAATCATCTTTCATCTTTCATTCCTTTTAAGAATTAGTAGATGGATTCTCTATTTTTATGGTGGACTTTGTAAGCGGAAAATCTGAATGTTTCACTTGTGGAGAAATAGATATGCAATTAGCCAATGCCATTACTGCAAATAGGTAGGTGAGCTAATTGTAATACATCTAATGACTATCAATGTAGGCAGTTTTATATTTATGCAGGCAAAAATAATGTTTTACATTTTAATTCTTTAATATGCGTATCCGTGAGGATTCGTAAACGACAAATGGCCATCATCCAATAGGAGCACTTAATTTCTCGGTTATATCAGTGGGTGTTGCCATTAATCCATGGGTCAGGTAATCAAAAAATAGGCTGCATATTTATTTATGGGCGGGTCATGGGTGGATAAGATCAATCATTGGTTATTTAAACTTTAACTATTTTTCTAAAATATTAAAGTGTTTTAATGTTATTTAGGCTAGATTATTTTTTTATTGAACAAACCAACACAATCTCGCGGCAATTCGCGTTTTAGCACTGAAGCATATATTGGACTTGTTTTGCAGCACTTCACCTCAAATGTTATTCGTTATTCTTGTTTATCTAGTAGATAACTGACCAACATAAAATACATTAAAATTAAGATACAAATTATACCGAACAAAATTCGTTTCAAAAAGATATTTTTTCCAAGAAAAATATATGAACTATATATATTTTTTGTGCCAGTCCACTACTCAACTGTGTGGTTGGATAATTTGTTTCGCTTCATGAAAAAATAAGGATTTAATTAATGCTTCACTGTAATTTTTATCACAAACCTCTGTCTTATATTTGTTATTTTTTAATATGTCATTATTTTAAAGATTATGTCTTGAGCATCTGATTTTTCCTTGGTGCTGATGTGCTTTCATTTTCTTCGTCTCACTCACGGCAAGTTCAGGTGAGGGAGTGTTTAATAAGCAACCATAGCAGGAAAAATATTAAAATATTAAAAAGGAAACCTAAGTTTGATTCTATCCATGTCGTAATGAATGTCCTTAAATAATGTAGCCTAGTTGTCAGCAAGCATCAGTGTTTATTAAGATTGAAATAAGATTAAAAAAAAAGAAATTGAGATAAGAAATATTGTTAGCAGCACTTGTGACTGTGTGTCAAGATTTTATCAAGACAAAATCGCATAATCTGACATAGTGACTTTTGTAACCGACTATAAAAATGTGTGATCTGACCAGGGCTTAAGTGTGTTGTGCCTATAGGCACATATCACTAATGCACTCTTTAAACAACAAAATAAAACTGTGCCTGTAACAAGTCGTGGTGGCAACAGAGGTGAGGATCCACTTGCAGTTTATTAAAGAGAATCATCAAGCAGGTAACGGTCAAATCAGTTGTAAACTGGAGCATACATGTATTCTGAAGAGCATGGCCAAAATAACAGGCGAATAGCAAGCACAGGTCAAAAACACCGGATGCTCTAAAGGTGTAAAGGTGAGGTGTATTTATAGTCCCGGTAATCAGTCCTCATGAGCTTCAGCTGTGTGTTTGCAATCAGTGGTGATCTGGAAATGGTGTGTGTGTGTGTGGGGTGCATGATGGGACATGTAGTCCAGTTCAGTGGCAGATGTGTAGTAGCGTGAATGATAGTGAGTGCTCTCCAGTGATCTGGAAGGGCGCTATTGACTTTAGACCAGCTTTAAGTTGCTATTTAAACAATGTGGGTCTGGATGTGATAATGATACATGCGACTCGGCTAAGACTAGCAAAAAAACACCTATCAAAGTGTATGATTGGGCTCATCAACTTCTATAGTATGAGAAGAAAATACAACCCAGGCTCATTCTGAAAACGTTGCGCTATATACATTTCTGGAGAACGCCAAATACGTTCCAGGAGGAAAGTTTTTTTGCTGTTTTTGTTTTCACAAATCCACCAGAGGCCGCTGTGTACGCTTTTTGAGATCTCAAATTTCTCTCGCGAGTGCCATTCGTGCCTGCTGTTCTCATGTAAATCCACCAAAGGCCGCTGACGACTGACTGACTGATAGACTGACCCACCCTCCTCCTTCCCTAAACCCAACCAATAGTGTTTTCAAAAGCACCGATTGACCCGCCCACCCACTTGCCTAAACCCAACCGACAGTTTTAAAAAGCAATCCAGAAAAAGAAAATCCCTCGCCAGATTTTTACCACGTTTTCAGATTTGGCCACATTCTCGCCCTGTTATTTACTTGATTATTTCATTTTTTGGCTTCTGTTTTTGTCTTACCCACTTTCTGGAACCGTTCTCTGCCAGACTCAAACTCCATCGTCGCAGTCAACTCCTCCCTGCATCTTTAGTCCGCCAATGTACATGGCGAGCTACTGGACAAACTAGTAAAAAAAGCCGTCCATGCAGATGTAAGCGGTCAGCTGGTAAGCGTGAAAAGGAACAGCGTTTTACTGCCTCATATCGTTTGTTTTAAAGATGAAATGCAGCCATACATACTGTATGTCTGGCTACATAAGTCGCGATCTCCAGAAATGTATATAGGGCTACGTTTTCAGAATGAGCCAATGTTGCAACAATACTATGGACGTCAATGGGTCCCAGCAACCAAAATTTTTCTTTTTCTTTTGTGCTCAACTGAAGAAAGAAACTCAGATCAATTGAAGAGTGAGTAAATGATAACATAATTTTCATTTTTGGGTGAACTATCCCTTTAAAATACATTTTCTTCTGTCATAATTATTATTTGATGTTCTGCTTTTTTAATCTTCGGTCCAGTGTTAAATGCCTTTGTGGAGGACTCGCCAACATACTTGAATCCTGAATCTACCCAAGACACTACAGAGTGGATTTCACTTAAGTCAAGTGGAATAGGCATAGAAAGTAATGAGAACATCAAAGAGCCCGTGCAGACACAAAAAACAACCCCCGTTCAAGTCAAACCTACACCACTGATCCAGCTCAAAGAGACTACAGTTCTTCAGGACACACATTCACAAATACAGCCAACAGAGCAGCTCACTAAAGTACCTTTACAAATGAATACAAACACAAACAGCCCTTCGGCAGCAGATTCTTATTCCCAGACCCAGCTTAAACATGCTCAGAGCTTTTCCCGGAATAGTGGAGAAACTCAGACAGTGATGGATGTGGGAAACCTCACCGGCTCAGCTCCTGTGGAAGAGCATCAGAATCAGAGTCATATCAAGTCAGAAGCCAAAACATCAGCCACCAATGACACTGACCTGGTGGAAACGCCCAAGAAAAACACCTCGCAGGCCCCTATGAGGACCACCGACAATAATAACAGGTCAGTAATTAAAAGAGTGTTTAAGTTTTTACGCTTTTCGTTTGCGTTTATCGTCAGCGTTTTTCAAGACGTTTTTCCGGATTCAAACCTAAGCGATTTTCACAGGCGTCGAGCAGAAGAGTATGCAAAATCACTCCTTGACGTTAGATGGCGCTAGACATCTTTAAGCTTCTGACACCCGCTTGTAACACAGAAGAAGAAGACAAAGTTGACAAGCTTGTTGTTATGGATGGTTCAAGTAGCAGCTCCAGCTCTAGCGATGAAGAAATGATTATTGTTCACCAGTGCAATAAGGAGCTCCACGTTCTTATCACCTCTGGGCATCTTATTCAATGTGCGATCGCATTGACAGTATTGCGCTTGAGCGCCTCCAAGTACTGTTTACTGTAACTTCAGCAGCTCCGTGCACGTGAACAAAAGTGCCAATCTGATTGGTGGAGAAGGTTTTGACGTGGTGCGTCAAAACAGAAAAACGGGCATGAGGCGTTTTTTAATAAATGACGCTTTTGCACCTGCCGTTTTGCGCGTTGGTGTGCACGATCACATCGACGTCCTTTATTTAGTCACGAGGCGTTAAACGTCGACGAAAAATTCGCTTATACCCATGTGACTGCTTCGAATTTTGATTCAAAGGTTCAAACACCCTTGTGGGTTAGTAAAGTGTATAACGAGAGATTAGATACATGTCGATTACATACATTTTTACTGTTTCAAAGCACTACACCAGTCCCACGCACCAGTAATTCAACTAAAATACAATAGTAATTTATAGTAAAAAGCTTTTAAACCATACTAAAGGGTATTGTTTACAACAAGGGCTTTACATTAACACCTGCCAACCCGCCAAATGCGGGTAGATTTCAGCTCTGGCGGGTTAGACAGACACCTCCACTTGCCACTTTGGCTGGTTGGAAATCATTTTTAAATTGTAGTTTTCTTAAAAGCAGGGTTCGACTAATCTAATCTAATCTAATCTTAGAATCGAGAAGCAGCATGACTGACAAAAATAACTGTTCGCGCCAGGAAAAGAAAGCAGGTAAATACTGAACGAGAGGATGATCACTTGTGCACACAGGTGATGTGACGTGCACGACTGTTAAAAAGCGCGCGCACTACCGTTTACTTGTGCGAAGCAACCGTGTCTAGAGGAAGCGCAACTGGTGCAATCGGTTCCCTTTGAAATAGACTGGACACAGAGCGATGATCGTGCACCCACAGTCCTGCTGCTTTTAAGAGCTCAAGATTTTAAAAAAATACACATATTCTTTTGTAAGCAGCAGCAGCGGTCACTGCTTTAATTTTAATTATTCTTTGACAGATTATTAACAGGCCTATATTAACCGTGTGCGCGTGATCATCCTTTCATTATCAAACACGGTATGTTTCACCTGCTTTCTTTTGCTTACAGTTATTTTTGTTAATATGGTTTAATTATATTTTTTTACAATAACATTGTTTTCATGGGAGATTACTCCCCGTGTATGTGTAGTTAACTGGTGATCTGGGACTCTTAGCCAGGACAGATTACTGTGCATATTTTGGATACATGACAATAACTCTTTTTTTAAATGTAATGTTTTTTTAAAGAAGTTTTTTTTAATTAAATAGTGCACCTATACAGCTATATTTTCCTTGTTTTGACACATACAAATTGTGGCTAAGAAATACTTATTTGGTGTGGTCAGAGATAAATTTGGTAAATCCAAAGTTATGCATATAAAATATATTTTCCCAACAAGAAAAGTGTGGCTAGTGAAAATGGCCAGTGGCTAGTAATGTTGGAAACTACTAGCCACAGTGGCTGGTGATCAAAAAAGTTAATGTCAAGCCCTGTTTACAACTATTTTCATAGGTGCTAGAAACTTGTATTATTGTCGGCTAAGTGAACTAGTCATTCATAATGGGGATTCATTCACAAATAAATCGCTCCCTCCGTTAGAGAGAGCGGGAGAGGGAGTGTGTTTCAGTACATAGATCAGATCAAATTTAACAGGGAGGGAGGTTAATACATGTCCATGCTCACAAACACATGCTCTTTGTCGGCAATGCCAATGCGATCACTTATCTTTCAATGTAGAAAAGTGTTGTAAAATGATAATTTTCGTAATTTAAATAAATATTTGCATACTGACCACCGGGAAAACTCCCAATCATAGATATACGTTTATATGTGTATATATAATGGCTCTGGATGGCCAGTCCTCCACTGCACCTTGGCCCCACATTCATTTCAAAGGAGCGCTACCCTGTACTAAAATGGCAGATCTATTGACACATTCCTTTCAATAGACAACAACAGCATAGGCGACATCTAATTAAATATCTATGGTATGTTTTAAAATCCTTGAATAATTTACAATGTGCTGTAATGGCTTGTGTGATCAATTTCAAATAATATCTTTCTTTCTGTTCTTCAGAGAAAAGGGGAAATCTCAAACTTGGTTGCCAGTGATTGAAAAACATGACATTCCCATTGTGGTTGGCGTTGGTGTTTCTTTGGCCTTCATCTTCATCTCCATGGCCTTTTATTCTCTGGTTCAGAAAAACGACCCTGCAGTTGTACCTACAGGAAGAGCAGGTGACACATTAATAATATCAATGATTCATTCATTCATTTTCCTGCGGCTTAGTCCCTTATTTATCTGGGGTCGCCACAGCAGAATGAACTGCCAACTATTCCTGCATAGCCACAACCCAGCACGGGAAAACTTACAATTTCCTCATTGTTTACTCACTCAAGTGATCCCATTGAACACAAAACAAGATACTCTGAAGAATGTTTGGAAGAAAAGCAGCTGTTGACATCTATAGTAGGAACAAAAATACTATGGAAGTGAATTGTTCCAACATTCTTTAGTATATCTTTAGTACAACAGAGGAAAGAAACAGGTTATGAACAAGAAGAGGATGAGTTAACAATAACAAAATTGTCATTTTTGGGTAACCTATACCTTTAAAAGTGCAGTATGTAGTGGCTGAACAAGGCACCTAGTGGTTGAAATAGGTATTGCGGTCCATATTCAAAATATTGGAGAGGTTTTTTCTCCTCCGATGCCCACTAGATGCACATGTAGGTTGCCAGATTGATGACACAAACAAGGACAAACATTCCGACACACAATGCAAATTTTTAAAGCATCATTTTAGCTTGTTTTTTAGATATATTATGTGTGTTAACTCACTGTAGAATGTATTGTAAATATCTGCTAACATATCATGATATATTTATGTTTTAGAAGTGTCAAAAACTTACGTACAGCACCTTTAATCACTATAGAAAACACAAGACATGTCACTCGTATAGTTTTGAATGGGGAAAAGTACAAGAGCCAATCATAGCTCAATATAGACTGACGATTCTCAGGGGGAAGGGCTCAGACCAGACGTGAGTTTCTGCAGATTTTGTTTGATTTAAACGTTTAAAAATGATACTAAAGAGACAGTTGTTGTTTAATTTTTTATTGTTGATTCCTAATATGAAATGTAATCGTAAGCTTGGCAAGCAGTTTTAAAGAATTTGATGTTTCCCCATTCAAACAGAATGCCCGAGCATGAGGCGCCCAGTGAAATGACTTGCCTTAAAGGGATTTTACTTTAATATAACGAACCTTGATACTCAAATACAGCCGTGAAGAGTTTATAAAGTGTCTTCAAATGCATCAAAAATCTAATCTAATTGTTTTTCTCACAGCTCTGAGGGGCCTTTGTGGCCCTTGCAGACAAGGGGATCGCCTTGCAATGGAAATGACATATGATAACAAGTTAGTCTTGCCTTTTGTACCTGTCAACGCAGCATTCATTGAATTGTACTTTTTTGTAACCTTCTTGATGGCACGTTTCAGGGCATTTGAAGATGATAATTTGGTGGCTGTTATTGAGCAAAGCCCCAACACCTCTGAGACGCGAGCGCTGCCAACAGAAAGCAATTTGTCTGTTTTCGATGTCGTTGATGTGGACGAAGGTGTTCGGTCCATCCAGGACCTGCCTGTTATTGTGGAGACGCACCCGGAGCCGAGAGAGGAGGACCAGGTCAGGACAAAAACCTTTACTTTTTTATTATTAAACGAAAACACAAACTTTTTAAACTTCCTGAAAGCTACACTATCACTGTAAATACAAAATTGTGATGTCATACTTATGTATATCATATCTATTATGCTTGTGCATGTTCAGTGTATAAGCATGCAAAAGTACTTGACAACCAACACAACAATTTTTTGCAATACTTTTACAATAGCCAGGGGATGAAGATATAACATTAAAATGTAAGCAAAATAACAGCTTTATATATATCTGATTGGCTGATAGCTGTGGACAACATAATGTACTTTTGAGGCTTTTTTTTCCAATAAAGTAGTTGTTTAGATTCAGTTTATTTACAGGGATAGAGCCTATTTTGAATATTTCTAATTTCGGAAAGACACCGCGTCGGTGGCCATTAGCCTGTCATTGAGCAGACCAAGGATGGTTGATGTTGTCTATCCACAAGATGGCGACAGAGGCCGCATAATAAGCCCTTGGATAAAAAAAACAGCGTAACTTCTAACTACAGCTGATCAAATCTTTATTAAGCTGGTAAGTGACTTTCTAAGTCGATCTCTCTCTTTTGTACAGTATAATGTAGTGCTGTATTTATACCATAGTAATTGTATTGAGTGTGAGATAGGGATATATTTTGTGTTGGCCACTCTTTGAATAACCCTGTTACTTTTTGGTTGGCCATCTGTTTCTAATAAATCTCCTGTTTTCGTTACTGCAGACAAGTTCAGTAAGCAGAAAGAAAGAAGAAATGCTTGCATGTGTTTTCCTTATTGCAAACACAACAGCAATAGTAGTGTTTGCGCTGCTTCGGCTTTTTCGGGGTTAGTTCTTGTGATCTCCTGATTGCAACAGAGAAATGCTGGGAAATCTCTGTAGACTGATGGCATTTCATGCCGTTCAGCTTTATAATCTTAAAATGTCAGCAAAATCACCTGTTTTGTCATCACTTTAGACATTACGCTAGATAATCATTCAAATACTTGCTCTAAAGTGACGATGGTGAAGTAGCAACGATTTTGCTGTTCTGACAGTCACCTGCAGATGTGAATGAATATAGTTCCTCATACGAAAGGGTTTTACACTCTCTGTGTTTGATATTCTTTTTTTATATACATGATTGTGCCGTCGAACTGTTGTATAAATGCAACTCTACTCCCAAGATTCCACACTCAGTCACAGCATCGTGAAAATACGCCTTTGTTTGTTGTGAATACGTGCCCTCTAGTGGCAAAAATTTCATTCTGTGCCTTTAAATGATCCCATTGCAAGAATAAATGTGCTTTCACTACTGCCTCATTTAGTTTGGTTAAAATGTACTTGAGTTTGTTTGCCTTTTTAGTGCAGTTGTTTGTGAAAG
Source organism: Danio kyathit (assembly GCA_903798195.1). Lineage (NCBI taxonomy): Eukaryota > Metazoa > Chordata > Actinopteri > Cypriniformes > Danionidae > Danio > Danio kyathit. The sequence continues at coordinate 75,511,337 of LR812523.1, read as the reverse complement.
TGGAAATCGTACTCTGGTGTGCACAAAAAATGAACCAAGCAAGAGGTGGTCTCAGGAAGCTTTCAATCAAACCCTGGAGCGGTTAGTTTGTGGTGAGAACGTGAACCGACCTCAAACCGACTCAAGTGCAAAAAGTACTTTGCTTTTTTGGACTAAATCAGCTGCTTTAATCAGTTACGACATGTATCCAGGGATGAGATTTTTTTTGGACACTTCACCACAATTATGGCAGGTCGCAGACAAACTTGGAGTTGTGAGGAGGTCCATACTGCCTGCTGATATACTGATACACTTCAGCTTTTTATTTATTTCCATGTGTGAGTTTCTTGTGTGTAACCCACCAGTCCTACTGTACCCAACCCTCTCCTAGCTGGGATCGAACCGGCGATTTTTTGTATGGGAGTCGGTTGCTCTAACAAGGAGGCTAAAGACCATGGCCTCAAGCGTCGGTCCCTAGAGCACCTTTTGAGGGGAGAGGAGTGAGGTTTACCTGCATAGCACTTCGCTAGCTGGCCTCCATTACACTCACCCCCCTAAACCTTACTTCCATCCCGGACGATCCCCCACTTGTAACCCACCGGTCCTACTGTACCCAACCCGCTCTGAGCTGGGATCAAACTGACGATTCTTTGTATGGGAGTCGATTGCTCTAACAAGGAGGCTAAAGACCATGGCCTCTAGTGTTTGTCGCTAGAGCACCTTTTGAGGGGAGAGGAGTGAGGTTTACCTGCATAGCACTTCACTAGCTGGCCTCTATTACACTCACCCCCCTAAACCTTACTTCCATCCTGGACGATCCCCCACTTGTAACCCACTGGTCCTACTGTACCCAACCCGCTCTGAGCTGGGATCAAACTGACGATTCTTTGTATGAGAGTCAGTTGCTCTAACAAAGAGGCTAAAAACCATGGCCTCTAACGTCTGTCGCTAGAGCACCTTTTGAGGTGAGAGGAGTGAGGTTTACCTGCATAGCACTTCACTAGCTGGCCTCCATTACACTCACCCCCCTAAACCTCACTCCCATCCCGGACGAGCCCCCACTTGTAACCTACCGCTCCTACTCTACCCAACTTGCTCTAAGCTGGGATCAAACCGGCAATTCTTTGTATGGGAGTCGGTTGCTCTAACAAGGAGGCTAAAGACTATGGCCTCTAGCGTCTGTGGCTAGAGCACCTTTTGAGGTCAGAGGAGTGAGGTTTACCTGCATAGCACTTCGCTAGCTTGCCTCGGTTACATGTGCATTATTCTGACCAATCAAAAGGCAGTTTAGGAAATTTGTCTAGCTAATGACTAATGTGAATGTTGTCATGTGACTGCTTTTTGGTTCAATTCTACTGGTTTGGTTCAGAGCAGTCGGTCATTTTTAAATGAATCAAGCAACAAGGTTATATTGTGAAATTAAATCCAGAATCAGACTGCTTATGTTTATTTTGAAACAATCTTTACACTTCAGTGCAACACAATTATTCAATAGACTTTAATTTAATGTAGATTAAACCTTTGTGTTTTTGCTTTTAGTTGGAGACTATATTTGAGGAGGGGAAGGTCAGTCCCTCGCCACACACTGACGTTCAGCTGCAGTGCATGGAGGACTGGAGGAGCAGAGAGTTTGAACCCTGTCAGGACGCCCCGTCCCCCCCTCCGCCAAACCCAGCACCAGCCCAGGAGGAGGGCCTGCGCTCGTCCCTGACCCTTCGGACCACTGATCCGTCCTCCACCCCAGTGCGCCACAGCATCAGCATCTCGCATGGCGTCTCTCCGCTCCTGCTGTCCCACTGCGTGTCACTGGGCATGACCTCTGTGGCGGTGGATGTGCACTTTTACCCATCAGCCCCTTTGGCAGCCACTAATCCTGCATTTGGAGCGCCAGCCCAGCAGCTGAACACCAGGCTAGAGCACGAACTAACTGCGCCCTCTGCTGGCTCGGTAAATAACAAGATTGTGTAATAAGAGTCAGGTGAAAGCTTTTTATTTATAGCTTTTTACAATGACCAGTAGTGTTTCCCAACTCTGTTCCTGAAGGCACACCAACAGTACGCATTTTCAACCTCGCCCTAATCAAATACACCTGAATCAACTCATCAGAACATTTGAAGAGACTCCAAAACCTGAAGTTAATGGGTCAGATAAGGGAGACATCCAAAATATGGGCTGTTGGTGTACCTCCAGGCACAGGGTTGGGAAACACTGGACTAGAAACATTTAGACGGACTATAAATATTTTCTTTTTAAAAAGTATGGTGAAAAATGGCAGCTATTGTTAACAGAAATTCACTGATAAAAATATAGCAACTATATTATGTCATATTGTTTATTATACACTATGAATAAACAACTATTGAAATAAACAATAATTACAACATAGGCTCATTCTGAAAACATAGCCCTATATACATTTTTGGAGATCGCGAATTATGTAGCCAGAAGTAGCTATGGCTGCATGTCATCTTTAAAACGAACACTATGGAGTGGTATGACACCGTTCCTTTTCACTCCTACCTCCATATGTATGGCTTTCCCACTGTTACCAGTTTGTCCAGTAGCTCGCCGTGTACGTTGGCGGACTTGAGAAGCAGAGAGGAATTGACCACGATGACAGGGTTTGAGTGCAGCAAAGAACGGTTCCAGAAATCGGATAAGAAAAAAACAGAAGCCAAAAAATAAAATAAACAAGTAAATAACAGGGTGAGAATGTGGTAACATCTGAAAACATGGTAAAAATCTGGTGAGGGATTTTCTTTTTTTGGATTGCTTTTTAAAACTGTCGGTTGGGTTTAGGGAAGTGGGTGATCGGGTCAATCGGTGCTTTTGAAAACACTATTGGTTGGGTTTAGGGAAGGAGGGGGGTGGGTCAGTCAATCGGTCAGTCCATTAGTCAGTCGACAGAAGCCTCTGGTAGATTTAGGTGAGAACAGCAGGCTCGAATTGCACTCGCGACTAAATTTGAGATCTCAAAAAGCGTACACAGCAGCCTCTGCTGGATTTGCGAAAACAAAAACTGCAAAACGTAGCTCCTGGGACCTATTTGGCGCTCTTCAGAAATGTATATAGGGGTATGTTTTTTAGAATGAGCCTGGGTTGAGTAATTATGATGTGTTATATATAATGATATGACATTATATTCCAATTCATACTTGCAAAACCCAGAAGAGTTAACATTATATTATAAGAAGATTATATATATATATATTAGATATATATATATGCAAGTCATTGTATAACAATGGTTGATTCTGCAGACAATCGAAAAAAAATATTGCTAAGGAGGCTAATAATATTGGCCTTAAAATGGTTTTAAAAAAATCAAAAACTGCTTTTATTCTAGCCGAAATAAAACAAATAAGACTTTCTCCAGAAGAAAAAATATTACAGGAAATACTGTGAAAACTTCCTTGCTCTTTAAAACATAATTTGGGAAATATTTGAAAAAGAAAAAAAGATTCACAGGAGAGCTAATAATTCTGACTTCAACATACATGGTGGGTTTCACCAATAACGATTATATTAAGCAATGTTTAGAGCTAATAAAGAATTTATTAGATAGTATGATATGACAGTAATATGTAATAGTAATAGGACAGTGACATACATTTATGATACTATCACAGAACATAGACTGTTACATGTTTAAAAATAAATGAATAAATAAAATGGTTAGTTGATACCATTTAGAGCATAGGTCTCAAACTCAATTCCTGGAGGGCCGCAGCTCTGCACAGTTTTGCTCCAACCCTAATCAAACACACCTGATCCAGACTACTATAGGCTGTGTCCGAAATCGCATACTTCCATACTATATAGTACACTAAAAACAGTATGTCAACCGAGTACTATGTCCGAATTCATAGAATTAAAAAAACAGTAGGCAAGAAGTACCTGGATGACCTACTACTCCTGGCGAGATTCTGAAGTGTGCATCGGATGGATGCTACACAATCCCATGATGCACCTTGAGGGAATTCGTGAATGGGAGTGAGGCGACACAACTGATGGGGGTAGGTCACATGATCATGTCAAAATGGCGGATGTAGACTTACACTGTATAGAATGTACTTTTCTAACATCGGAGTAGTACGTTTAAATTCAAAAGCAGTACCTACTGCATAGTAGCCGATTTCAGACGCAGCCCTAGAGACTATTAAGCAGGTGTGAGTTGAAGGTGGTTGAAGTTGGGTTTGAGACCATTGATTTAGAGTTTACACTCTTTACTAGTCAAAATGGATTTTTATACTTAAGTCTTTTGGCAAAAATGTGTTAATTAAATTTATTCCCAACAACAAACAAACAAATAAATAAAATAAAAATTTAAAGTTTATTTTTTTAGTTAAACTAACATTGTTTTGTTTCATACAGCTATTGTTTCCGAGTATATTAAAATGTTTATGGTTAAATGTTTAATAATAATAATGTACAGATAAATGTAAAAATTTAGTTTAGATAATCAAGATGTTTATTTTTAATCATAGATAGAAAATAAATTTAATCATAGATCAATTTTATTTATTATCAACTACAGTATATAGTAAAAATATTTCCTATTTTCTTTTATTGAGACACTTTACTCAAGCTGATACTTAAACTTTACTATTGACTGTTAAGACATGTATACAGTAGTCAACATTTGAAGTGAATCAAAAATGTTTAAAAACACTGTCCTAAAGCCAAGAATGGGAGTTGATTTGGGACAACTTTGGGTTTGATCAAAGGTTAAATGATCCATTTCAAATGGTGACTACTATACACACAGCTGAGCCAAAACATTATGAACACTGATAGAGAGATGGACTCTACAACACCACTGAAGGTGTCCTGTGAAATCTGCCACAAAGACATTGGCAGCAGGTCCTGTAGGCTGAGAGGACCATGGATTGAACTTGACCATCCAGCATACAGTATCCAATAGATCATTGGATTGACCATAGAGCTCATTAGGATTAGGATCTGGGAATTTGGAGGCCAGGGCTACACCTTGAACTCTTTATCATATTCTTCAGCCATTCCTGAACAATGCAGTGTGCATTTTCATGCTGACAAAGAAACATCCACCAGAGAAGTGCTATGAAGACAAGAATATACTACTCTTCGGACCAGGTGACCTTCTGCCAGTTTTCCTTGACTGTTCCAATATGGCGGATGGCTTTCATGTAGGGACCCACAGAAACTGCCACTAGTGAGGCATCTATTGATATATATATATACATACACATACTGTACATACATACATACATACATGCATACATACATACATACATCTGTGTATGCAAGTATTTGAAAATCAGCAGTTCTGGACTATCAGACTGTGTTGCTCACCAAGTTACATCACCAACTACTGTCCCATATTTAGTCATTTACACATAGTGTGCTGTAATTTTCCATAAAATGTCTGTCAATCTGACGCTTAAAAAAAAGGTTCATTGGACAAGGTGATCTGCCAGTTTTCTCAGAGTCCAGTTCTGACACTTGTATCCAAAATTGAAAGTGGACAGGAGTCATCTATAGCCACTCTGATTGGTCTACAGCCAATTTCTCCTGTCGGCTCAGACCAGACAGAATTGGTTTCATTGCCTTCATCCAGTGATTAGCCTTGGGCATCAAACACTGTTGCCGATTTATTGCAGATATAAATAATCATACATACTGTAGTGTACATACAACTACAGTTGCAGATAGTTCACCGTATGGCTTTGGCTGTTCCAATATGGCAGACGGCTTTCAAATAGTGACTCACTGAAACAGCCACCAATGAGACAGCAATGCTGGACTACTGGACTGTGTTGCTCAATATACAGAGTGACATTACCAACTGGTTAGGCATGCATAATATATCATATTTAGTCAGTTTTGCATACCAGTGTATTCATTCTGGTGCCAAAATTTTCCCTGGTAAATGGGAAAAGACTCAGATCAGATCAGGTGACCTTCTACCAGTTTTTTAAAGTCCATTGACACTTGCATTACAATTGTAAGGACTTTCAGTAGTGGACAAGAGTCATCCATTGCCATTAAAATTGGTCTATTGGTAAAATTTGGTCTTTTTGGTCAATTTTGTGTGACCCTCTGTTGAATCAGACCATACAGAATTGCTTTTGTTGCCCCCATGCATCAACACACCTTTGGCTCCAAACATCCTGTCACTGTTTTATGGCAGATATAGATATTCATACACAAAAAATATATGTATAACTACAGTTGCAGATGGCTCACCAAAAGCCTTTGACTGTTCCAATATGGTGACAACATAAAACAGCAATGCCAGACAAACAGACTCAAGATGCTGAGGGATATCACCAACTCTTCTACTTTCATTGCCTTCATGCATCGAAGAGCCTTGGGCTCCAAATACAATGTCGCTGATTTATATTCATGCATACATAATTTACATACAACTACAGTTACAGATTGTTCACCAAATGGCTTTGACTGTTCCAATATGGCGGATGACTTTCATACAGCAGCCACAGAATGTGGTCATGTGATTTTGTTTTAAGAGATAGTGTGATAGCAAAAATGGGCTCAGTTAATCAACAAACAATTGTTGTTTTGGTCATTAAATCCCTTAGTCATCACAGTGGGATGAAAACAATGGTTGGATGGAAACGATGCCTTATTTGTAAAGGTTTTATGTGATATTCCAGTTAAATCTAAGTCTAATTTGCATATTTGGAGTGAAACACAGCTATTAATGAACTGATTCTTTGCATAACATTTAATCTACCCGACCTGGAAATCTACTAGATGGTCAATTGTATTCACTTCCCCTGTTATGATTGGTCATAATGTTTTGGCTTATTCATGTATATACTCCACATTCAGCTTTTTTTGTATATAGTATAGAAGGGAAGTATGTATATTCAGATTCATGGTATAATTGTAGGTAAAATTGATCATTAATCAGGTTTATATACACTGTCTTTCTTATAATGCCAAGGAATTTTTAATACTGCAAAAATGTCAGAGTAATTAAATGTATGTTTTTTTTCTTCTGAAAATTAGATATTATTCAGCATTTTTTCAAATCTTTTATGGAATCTTACAAAAATGACTTCTACAAGCCGTGGTATTATGTAAAGTACAGTATTGTTGGGAAAGGTCTCCATATTAATGGAGAGTAAATGGAGCTTAAAGTTGGTTTATTTTGTGCAACAACTCGACTGTTACTTCTGCTCGTGCCAAAGGTTTAAACTACCTTAACATTAGTTATTTCTCTGACCTGTATTGTTGAACATAATCTCGAGAAATCGGGAGTGTTGTACTTCATGGGCTGCCAACTGTTTTATCTTGATTTTACATAGAAGTGAAAGTTGTAAATCAATAAAACAAAGTAATAATAATTAAATAATAAAAGTTTTGTCTTGACTTTCTCAAACTCACATTAGACACGCTAATGCCTGCTATGGGAAGCTGAGACACATACTGTACTGTTAACCATTTAGATCATTTTATTCAGAACTAATAGTAGTTTGATATACACTAGACATGCTAATGCCGGCTAATGGAAAGCTGAGACATACTGTACTGTTACCATTTAGATTATTTTCTTTAGAACCGGTCATAGTTTGATATACACTAGACACGCTAATGCTAATGCCTGCTAATTGGAAGCTGAGACACATACTATACTGTTACCGTTTAGATAACTTCATTCAGAACCAATTATAGTTTGATATACACTAGACATTCTAATTGTAACGAGGACTCAGACAACGAGGGATCCATTTGCAGTACGTTTATTAAACACAGTATAATAAGAAGCACACAGTATATACTGGTTGATGAACTCACTTGAAAGACAGGCTTAGTAGGTCGAGAGGCAGGCAGATAACAGGCATGGGTCAGTATAACAGGCATTAGTCGAAGGCGGGCAGCAAGATGCATAAGCGTAGAGGAAAGCAGATAATCAGGGCAGGCAGCAGGCAAAACGAGGTCGAGGACAGTCCGGGTTGGCAACAGGAGATAATCAGGAAACAGGAGTAAACGCTCAGAAATGTCAGCAAGGCAGAACAAGACTTCGCAATGAAGTGAGCGTGAACGCTGTTTAAATAGTCTGTGTGAGTGTGTGTGTGATCACAGTCAGGTGCAGCGCAATCAGCTGGCCAGAGGGGATTATGGGAGATGTAGTGTCTAGAATTCCGGTGAGTGAGACCTCTGCTGGCCAGTGAGGGGAATGGCTGGGACCGAGTCGGTGACAGAGCCCCCCCCCTGCGAACGGCTCCTGACGTGAGAAGGCAAGCGGCGCCGGGGTCTTCCACGGGGACGAGGGGCCGGCATCTCCGGATGTTGTCGATGAAATTCTCTCAGTAAAGAAGGATCGAGAATGTCTGTTCTGTTGATCCAAGATCGTTCCTCCGGGCCGTACCCCTCCCAATCTATCAGATATTGTAGAATCCCGCCCCGGCGTCTGGAGCTCAGGATGTCATGGACCTGATACGCCTCCTCGCCGTCTATGATGATGGGTGGAGGACCCTGTTCACCGGCTACCAACTCCCTCTCCACCTCGGTTGGACCAGCAGCAGGCTTGAGCAGGGATACATGAAATGTGGGAGAAATGCGATAGTTGTTAGGCAGAGTAAGGCGGTATGATACAGGAGATATTTGTCTTTGAATTTTAAATGGTCCCACGTACCTGGGGCTGAGTTTCTTGCATGGGAGTCTGAGGCGGAGGTCACGTGTAGATAGCCAAACCCATTGTCCTGGTGAGTATGCCGGATTGGGGCGCCGATGGCGATCAGCTTGTTCTTTGAAGCGCCTGATGGCTCGTGATAGGTGGGTATGAGCAGAATTCCAGGTAGTTTCACTGCGTTGGAACCAATCATTGATTGCGGGGAGCTCCGTGGGTACCCCTGACCAGGGAAACAGTGGTGGTTGAAAGCCTAATATACACTGAAAGGGGGTTATACCAGTTGCTGCTTTTCTCAGTGAGTTCTGAGCATATTCTGCCCACATGAGGAATCTGCTCCAATCTTCCTGATTCTGGTGACAATACGTGCGTAGAAAACGAGTTATTTCCTGGTTTAAGCGTTCTGTTTGACCATTGGATTGAGGGTGATATCCTGAAGTTAAGCTGATATTAATGTTGAGGCTTTTGAAGAAAGCGGTCCACACCCTGGACGTGAATTGGGGACCTCGATCAGACACCACATCCTCTGGTATTCCGTAGAACCGAAATACGTGATTGCACAGTAGTTCTGCGGTCTCCAGCGCCGTGGGTAGTTTGGCAATAGGTATAAGTCTGCATGCCTTGGAAAATCTGTCGATTACCGTGAGAATGGTGGTGTTGCCTTGAGAAGGGGGCAGATCTGTGATAAAGTCAATGGCAATGTGAGACCAGGGTCGACGTGGAATGGGTAAAGGTTGCAGCAATCCTGCTGGACGATGACGTGAATGTTTGTGCATGTTGCAGAGAGTACATTTATTGATAAAACTTGTAGTATCCTTTTGCAGAGTGGACCACCAGTAGCGATTTTGGATTAGGTCAATGGTGCCTGTAATTCCGGGATGGCCAGAACTAGGGTTGGAATGTATTTCTTGTATGAGTTTTTCTCGCATACTGGGAGGGACAAAAGTCTTCCCTTCTGGGCAGTCCTCTGGTGTAGGGTGTTGTGCTAAGGCTTGTGATATTTCTGTTTCAATGTCCCAAACTATAGGGGCCAAGATGAGAGAATCCATGAGTATGGGTTGATCCTTTTTCTCCACCACCACCTCCTCGCACAATCGTGACAATGCATCTGCCTTAATATTTTTGGAACCTGGGATATATGTCACTGTGAAGTCAAATCGGGTGAAAAATAGTGCCCACCTTGCCTGCCTGGGGTTTAGTCTTTTGGCCGATCGAATGTACTCTAGGTTCTTGTGATCCGTGATCACTGTAAATTGATGTTTGGCTCCCTCTAACCAGTGTCTCCACACTTCCATGGCGGATTTCATGGCGAGGAGTTCTCGATTGCCCACATCATAGTTCTGTTCAGCTGGATTAAGTTTGCGTGAAAAAAAAGCACACGGATGGAGTTTGGCTGGATCCCCTTGTCTTTGAGATAATACTGCCCCTATGCCTGTGTTGGATGCATCGATCTCCACAATGAATGGTAGGTTGGGATTTGGGTGGCATAAAATGGGTGCTGAGGCGAAACGAGTCTTGAGTTTTACAAATGCATTTTCTGCTGCCTCATTCCATCGTATTAGAGCTTTACCCCCTTTGGTTAACGTGGTGAGTGGTGACGCTACGGTGCTGAAATTTCTGATGAACCGTCTGTAGAAGTTCGAGAAACCCAAGAACCTTTGCAATTCCTTTAACGTTTTGGGCTTTGGCCAGTTGAGCACCGCGTCTACTTTCTTCTCATCCATCGCCACTCCCTCTGTTCCAATGATGTATCCTAAGAAGGAAATAGAAGTTTTATGGAACTCGCACTTTTCTAGTTTGGCATAGAGTTTATTCTCGATCAGTCTCTCCAGAACTGCTCTGACGTGGGCTGTGTGTTCCTCCATGGATTCTGAATAGATCAAGATGTCATCAATGTAAATAATCACCCATTGGTTCAACATGTCTCTGAATATCTCATTAACGAATGCCTGGAAGACAGAGGGACTGTTTGCTAGTCCAAAGGGCATAACCAAATATTCGTAGTGGCCGGTGGCGGTAGAGAACGCCGTTTTCCATTCGTGGCCCTGTTTTATTCTGATTAAATTATAAGCATTGCGTAAATCGAGCTTGGTGAAATATTTAGCGGATCGTAATTGTTCTAGTGCTGCTGGGACCAATGGCAATGGGTAGCGATATTTCACTGTAATTTCATTTAATCCTCTGTAATCAATACACGGACGAAGTCCGCCATCCTTCTTACCCACAAAGAAGAAACCGGCGGAGGCTGGTGATGTGGAGGGACGTATAAATCCCTTCTTTAGTTCTTCTTGAATGTAGGAGTTCATGGTTTCTGTTTCTGTTTGAGACAGAGGAAAGATTCTCCCACGAGGGGGCAGCATACCAGGCATTAATTCAATGGAGCAATCATACTCACGATGGGGAGGTAATTCAGTGGCTTTCTGTTTGCTGAACGCCTCAGATAAATGGGAATAAACCATGGGAATGTCTTGGTCCGGTGAAAATTCCCCTGATGTTGAGATGGCATTGAGCTGAATAGGAACAGATTTCAAACATTTAGTGAAACACGCATCACTCCATCTTTCTATTTCATTCTCCTTCCAAGAAATATGAGGGTTATGGATCTGTAACCAAGGTAATCCTAAGATAATGGTGTGTTGGGGAGAGTGAATGATGTAAAAGTTAATCTCCTCCTCATGAAGAGAGCCAGTTCTGAGGGAGAGCTTTGCGGTGTGGTGTTTCACTGTACCGTCCCCTAGAGGGCGCCCGTCTATCGCCGTGACTGCTAGGGGAGAACAACAAGAGATTAGGGGTATAGCGTTTTCATAAGCAAATTTATAGTCCATGAAATTTCCTGCTGCGCCCGAGTCAATCATGGCTGTGGTGTGAATGAAGGTTTTTTCAAAATTAAGGGTAATAGGAACATTTAAGTTAGTGTTATTGACTTTGAGAATTGTAGTGGAACTCACCGATAGGGTTCTGAGAGCTGGTTTCGTGGGGCATAGAGCTTTGACATGACCGGGAAGGCCGCAGTATAGGCACAAGTTATTTTTAAATCGTCTTTCACGTTCTGCATAGGACAATTGGGTGCGACCGAGTTGCATGGGTTCATTCAGTACCTGGGGCGCTGGGACGACATTTTGCAGGGGAAAAGAAGCGCATGCCTGTAATGGTCTCCTTGTGCGGAGTAAGTTGTCCAGACGGATAGAAAGTTCAATAATTTGATCCAGTGATTTCCCATCATCACGGCAAGCCATTTCCGTCTGCAGATTGGGATTGAGTGCTTTCCGATAGAGGGTTTTGAGAGGATCATCCGCCCACCCGGTTTGCGCAGCCAGCGTGCGGAAGTGTAGGGCGAATTCGGCTGCTGATTGGTTTCCTTGTTGTAGTGACAACAACTCCTCTCCTGCGTTTCGCCCGCCCTCCGGGTGGTCAAACACAACACAAAACTTTTGCAGGAATTCCGTGAACGTGGTGAAAGTGGGAGCATTATCATGCCAGATAGCAGTAGCCCAGTCGAGTGCCTTTTCGGTGAGTAACGAGCACACAAAAGCGATCTTGCTGTGCTCATTGGAAAACATATGGGGTTGCTGCGTGACGAACAATTTGCACTGTAGGAGAAATCCTTTACACTTGGTTGGGTTGCCATTGAATTTTTCGGGAAATGCTAGGCGTGGATTGGAAGAATAGCAAGGTGTACCTGTCGGTGGGTTGACTGGAGGATTAACGGCAATGGATGGCGGGGGTGCTGTGATATTGAGTCCTTGCAGAACTTTGACTAATTCGTCCGTAAGTTGAGTAAGGTGAGATAATTGTTGTTGGTGAACGGTGAGAACCTGGCCTTGGGTTGTGAGTTCCTTGGACAACAATTGCATGGCTGCTGGATCCATATCTGGCGAAGTCTTCTGTAACGAGGACTCAGACAACGAGGGATCCATTTGCAGTACGTTTATTAAACACAGTATAATAAGAAGCACACAGTATATACTGGTTGATGAACTCACTTGAAAGACAGGCTTAGTAGGTCGAGAGGCAGGCAGATAACAGGCATGGGTCAGTATAACAGGCATTAGTCGAAGGCGGGCAGCAAGATGCATAAGCGTAGAGGAAAGCAGATAATCAGGGCAGGCAGCAGGCAAAACGAGGTCGAGGACAGTCCGGGTTGGCAACAGGAGATAATCAGGAAACAGGAGTAAACGCTCAGAAATGTCAGCAAGGCAGAACAAGACTTCGCAATGAAGTGAGCGTGAACGCTGTTTAAATAGTCTGTGTGAGTGTGTGTGTGATCACAGTCAGGTGCAGCGCAATCAGCTGGCCAGAGGGGATTATGGGAGATGTAGTGTCTAGAATTCCGGTGAGTGAGACCTCTGCTGGCCAGTGAGGGGAATGGCTGGGACCGAGTCGGTGACACTAATAGTAAACACTGCTAATCAAGCTGGTTTTAGCTGGTCATCTCCCAGCCTGACTAGCTAAGACCAGGTTGGAAATGGCTAGAACCCTGCTGAAAAATCCAGCTTAAACCAGCCTAAGCTGGTTGGCTGGTTTTAGCTGGTCGACCAGCCTGGTTTTAGAGGGGTTTTGGCCATTTCCAGGCTGGTTTCCAGCCATTTGCAGCCTGGTCTTAGCTGGTCAGGCTGGAAAATGACCAGCTCAAACCAGCTAAAACCAGCTTGACCAGCCTGGTTTAAGCTGAACATAGCTGGTTTTGGCTGGTCAAGCTGGTTTTAGCTGGTCAACTCCCAGCCTGACCAGCTACCAGGCTGGAAATGGCTGGAAACCAGCCTGGAAATGGCCAAAACCCCTCTAAAACCAGGCTGGTCGACCAGCTAAAACCAGCCAACCAGCTTAGGCTGGTTTAAGCTGGATTTTTTAGCAGGGAAACCAGCCTGAAAATGGCAAAACCCCTCTAAAACCAGGCTGGACAACTAGCTAAAACCAGCCAAACAACCTAGGATGGTTAGATAATTTCATTCAGAACCAATCATAGTTTGATATACACTAGACATGCTAATGCTAATGTCTGCTAATTGGAAGCTGAGACACATACTGTACTGTTCACCATTTAGATAATTTAGAACTGGTCCCATTAGCAGGTATTAGCATTAGCATGTCTAGTGTATATCAAACTACAATCGGTTCGGAATTAAATGATCTAAATTGTAACAGTACAGTATTTGTCTTAGCATCCAATTAGCAGGCATTACCATATCTAGTATATGAAACTATGATCGGTTCTGAATAAAATGATCTAAATGGTAACAATACAGTGTGTGTCCCAGCTTCACATTAGCAGGCATTAGCATTAGCATGTCTAGTGTACATTAAACTGACCGGTTCTGAATAGAATGATCTAAATGGTAACAATACAGTGTGTGTCCCAGCTTCACATTAGCAGGCATTAGCATTAGCATGTCTAGTGTATATTAAACTGACCGGTTCTGAATAGAATGATCTAAATGGTAACAATACAGTGTGTGTCCCAGCTTCACATTAGCATGTCTAGTCTACAGTATATTAAACTATGACCGGTTCTAAATATAATGATCTAAATGGTGAACAGTACAGCTATGTGCCTCAGCTTCCAATTAGCAGGCATTAGCATTTCTAGTGTATACATGTAGGCTATCAAACTGACCGGTTCTGAATAGAATGATCTAAATGGTGAACAGTACAGCTATGTCTCTCAACTTTCCATTAGCAGGCATTAGCATTAGCATGTCTTGTGTATATCAAACTATGACACATAGACAGCATAAATTATGTAAAATGTTGAGATCATAAATACATTTTCTCCCTTCAGAGATTACAGGAAATGGTATAAGCATTGATTCTTATTATGAAAGGGATGATTTGCTGTTTTATTTCAATGATCAGACACAAACATCATATTGAAGACATATCTTTCAGTACAATTGGTCATCTTTTGTCTGGAAAGCCAGGAATATTTTAGGGTACATTCATTCAAGGGACAGAAATTAATACAACAATGAAAAAACAACTGGCCTATCACAGATCCACGAAACAGTGCCAATGACTTATTTCAAGATGAACAGTATTTACATGGTCAATTTACACGGCCAAGCTTTAGCATCATAAAATGGATGGAATGCTTTTTTTGGAGGACTTACATGCAGGTATTAAGAAGTCTATCCTTGGACAAATTCAACAAACGCTATTGACTTTACTCTTGACGTACGAGTGGGCGCAGCCATTGGAATGTTTTTGGCTCGAGACTTCCGGTCTCATTCACTTCTATTCATTTTTAGACGTTAAAAACAGCTTGTTGTGCTGCTTGATGTTGCAAACTGATTTTTCTTATTATGTTATTCTACTTTTTATGTATAGTCATGAACACACTTGTTTGTAGAGCAACCATTTTCTGCTGTTTATTATTCCTAGTCATTTCTCCCATAGGTGACTGAATCAGAAACTCTAAAACAATCGCACTTCCGCATTACAGAAAAAGGTCAAAAGGACAAGTGCTTTGGAAAATAAATTTTTCAACATAAGTGCCTCTAAACTAATTTGTTTTTTAAGTAGCCTATAAAGGTGCTGTATGTACATTTTTCATTATTCTAAAGCAGTGTTTCTCAACCACGTTCCTGGAGGACCACCAGCTCTGCACATTTTCAATGTCTCCTTAACCAAACACACCTCATTCAGATCATCTGCTCATGACTGAAAGACCTGTGATAGGTGTGACATACAAAAGGGACATCCAAAACATGCAGTGTTGGTGGTCCTCCAGGAACGTGGTTGAGAAACACTGCTCTAAAGCATAAAAATACCATAATATGTTTGCAGATATTTAAGAAACATGCTAAGTGAACATGCAATGTTAAAATCAGTTATTCTCCTTTCAACATATCATCACCTTAGAATTGTAAGGTTCTATCTGACATTTTTGTCAAAATTGAGTTATTCACATCTTCTTATTAAATCACAACTTATTTACATTATGTGATGTTTTTTTATAAGACTTTTTATTTAAAAAGCAAAAACGCTTAATCTACAAAGTTGAACTCTAGCTTGGCTCTATAAGGTTCTTTCTGTGAGCCAATCAGCATTTTTAATGCATGCACGAGGACCAATAAGAATCAGCTTTCTTTTTCATTTCGCCGGATTGCTCCACTGACAGCGGGAAAGACCATAAAGACATGGGACATTAGGCATGGGACGATAATTGTTTTCAAGGTATTCCGCGATTTGTAAAAGTCAAGGTTTAAAAACCGTTAAAAATTTTCTGCAATACCGTTTCTAAGGTGTGTGTACGATTTTTTTTTCATTTACTTTTTTTTTTTTTTTTTTTTTTTTTAGGACAACAGTATCTCCAGCAGAATAGATATCCAAAGTTGCCGTTTTAAATTGCAAAAAAAATCTGTTTTGGAAGTAAATAAATACAGCAGAAGTCAGTAATTCATTTTAATCATTCAGCCTGACATGTTTACTGTTCTAAAATATTTTAAATGTTTTTTGTTTAAAATGAAAAAAAAAATTACAAAGAATATATTTTAGAGCAGTAATCACAATACCGCGAAACCGTGATATTTTTATCCAAGGTTATCCTACCGTCAGAATCTTATACCGGCCCATGCCTAGTGTAAATGTGATGATTTAGAAACATTTTTTTACATTGAGATGAAATGGTAAATTTTACATTGTTAAAAAAGAAACGAATATTTAAAAATTTCTATATTAAATGTGAAATATTTTTGTTTGTGTATATATAATAAGTGAAACATTTTTCAGTGTTTATTAAACTCATTTGCTCATTGTCTGTTTTCTTTTAAAGTCTTTAAATTTGATAACTTCATTTTAGCCTTGAATGGCAAATACTTAATTTAATTCACGGGGCATATAATTTAATAAATATAATTCAATAGTTCATATAAAGCATAAAATTTAATAAATATTAACATCTTAATTACATAAAATTAACATCTGCACTGGACAAAATATTTAGCACAGCCTTGTATGCTTAATTGGAACAAGAAAAAAATATTCACCCTAAAACATGAAATAAATGTTATAGAAAGCAAAAATGTAACTTTCTCAAGGATCAACATATTGTTACAACACCCAATTATATTTATTTTTATTGTATTTCTTGAAAAGTAATGCTTCAATGAATGATCTGCCAGATAGAACCTTATAATTCCAAAATTACTTTTCAGAATTAGAAGGTTCTGTCTGCATTTACCGTGGTTTATTTACTCCAATTTGCAAATGTAAGAGAATTTTGATAATTTACATTCAGAGTACATTTACGGTCTCTGTCATGTTAATGTATGAACGAGAACTGTTACACACATATTGTTTGGTTTATGTAATGCAAAAACTTTGAAGCTCAATATCTTAAAATCATTTAGGCATCATCAATCCGGCAGCTAGCTCTCTGCAACTCTCACATGGTCGCCCACTGAAGCTAAGCAGGGCTGCGCCTGGTCAGTACCTGGATGGGAGACCACATGGGAAAGCTAGGTTGCTGCCGGAAGTGGTGTTAGTAAGGGCCAGCAGGGGGCGCCCAACATGCAGTCTAATGCTCCAGTATAGTGGCGGGGACTCTATACTGCTCAGTGAGTGCCGTCTTTCGGATGAGACGTTAAACTGTGGTCCCAGGATGTCCTTTGAAAAAGAGTAGGGGTTTAACCCTGGCATCCTGGCCAAATCTGCCCACTGGCCTCTGTCCATCATGGCCTCCTAACCATCCCCATATCATAATTGGCTCAATCACTCTGTCTCCTCTCCACCAATCTGTGTGTGGTCTGGCGCAATATGGCTGCCTTCGCGTCATCCAGGTGGATGCTGCACACTGGTGGTGGATGAAGAGATTCCCCCCCCTATGTGTAAAGCGCTTTGAGTGCCCAGAAAAGCGCTATATAAATGTAAGGAATTATTATTATTATGATTTAGAATGCAAATAGAACCGTATAATTCCAAGGTGACGATATGCATTCTGTGTCAAAATGTTTGTGTTTGTTTTGGTCTGTGTAACTCCCCCCACTGCTAGCTTAACCCAGTTATATTTCAGCACCCCAGGTTGAATTGATGGAAAACACGCGTATTTCATTTAAATCTTGAAGCTATAAATGCCATTTTTAGGGGACACTATAGTGGTTTAGACTGTTTTAGGTAACTGTATGTGTATGTAAATTTAAATGAATCCTTTGGTTCAATGCACTTATTTTGTACATACATTCTGTAAATAATTGATGTAATTACATGTACATTGTTGACCCATCCCTTACACCTTAAGCCATGATTAAACCCACTCATACCACCAAACCTGTCCCTAATCCCACCAGCTTAATAGACCCATAAGTCTTTTTGCAATGCAATTTGAACACAATAAGTACATTGTACTCATTTTTGATGTAAGCACACAGTATTTAATGTGACTTAAAATAAAGTGTAACCTCTTACAAAAACATACACTTCAATCCCCTTGTTACAAACGACCTGCTTGTGATTTTAAATTTCTTTTTTATTCGTGTTCAGTGTTTTCAGCGGGATTCCAGACAGACATTTTGCTAAAGTTCACCATGAGATGTCCTCTGTGGTTTATAATCTGATGGAGGAGTGTGGAAAGATACATACGGGCACCATTTCGTATTAAGGCACACCAGTTTCTTTAAAGTAGCAGAGTTTACTATATCAAAGCCTGTCTTGCCCCCAAATGTGCTGGGCTTCCAGTAGTCTGGGGAGCAGATAGGATTTCCCATGAGGCCTTTTAGGGAAAAAGGGGCCCCCATTTCTACCATGCTTTCACCAAATACCGCAACAGGTCGTGTTTTCTCTAGCAGAAGAGCTGGGTAGAACTCCATAGCATCAATATGTCCGTATAGTTCCTCTAGCTCTTTAGACATCTCCTGCTCTCCTGGAAAACAAGAACGTCAGGCATTAACAGCTAATAAACAATGCATGCAATCTTTTTGCAATAGGAACCATTACTCAATAATGTGACCACAGTTCTTGTTTGTAGTTTAAGATTGACAGCTGGTCCCTCAATCATAGATTTTTAAAAATATATTTTTTTTTTGCAACACAATTATGTTTTGGAGGCGGCACAGTGGCTCAGTGGTTAGCACTGTCGCCTCACAGCAAGAAGGTCGCTGGTTCTAGTCCCGGCTAGGCCAGTTGGCATTTCTATGTGGAGTTTGCATGTTCTCCCCATGTTCGCATGGGTTTCCTGCTCTGGTTTCCCCCACAGTCCAAAGACATGCCCTATAGGTATATTGGATTAAGTAAATTGACCATAGTGAACGAATGTGTGTGTGAATGTGAGAGTGTATGATTGTTTCTCAGTACTGGGTTGCAGCTGAAAGGGCAACCGCTGTATAAAACATGTGCTGGAATAGTGGTTCATTCCGCTGTGGCGACCCCGGATAAATAAGGGACTAAACCGAAGACAAATGAATGAATGAATTGTGTTTTAGTAAGTGAGAACATAAATTGAGAACAACAGAGTTTTGCATTAAGAATTTTCAAATTTGCACAATTTGGTACAGAGTACGGGTTTAGTGTTTCAGAAATTGGGGAAAAAATACTTGTTTTGAGACACTTATGTATGTTTAGGTGGTCTTGTGTTGGGTTCACACCAAAGGCAGACCACCCCATCACTCCTTCTAGCTTACTAGCGGGATGTTTTTCAACTCAAGTGAAACCTGGCAGAAATTACATACAGCATGTAAAGCACATCATGATTTTGCCAAGCACGATGCGATCCTGGATTAACATCTATGTTAAATAATTTTAGTTTGAAAATGTAATCAATACCTATTCCCTACCCCTAAACCCAACCATATCTGTAAATTATTCCCAAAATCAAAGGGGAATAATAGTTGGATAACAATCATGTAGAAGTGTATAAACAGGGTTCTTGCACCATTTTAAAAGTAAAATTTTATGCTTTTTAAGACCTTTTTAAGAGCTCAACAAATATAATTTAAGACCCAAAAATTTCTAAATTTTTTTGGAATAGGTTACTCAATTTATTGCCTCCTACAATGGAAATCAAAACTTTAAAGTTTTCCATTTGGTATCAATTATGTGCAATGTATAAACTTGGTAAGTAAAAAAAAAAAGGAAAAATACTTTTCTTTGAGACCTTTTTCTTTTCTTTTTTTTTTATTCCTTTGTGATGTAGAACAGAGCCAACATAACATAGATAAGTTGTATTACACTAAACAACACAATGCCTTGTATGAAGGAACCATACAGAATAGAATACTGAAAATAAGCTCAATAATGAAAGTCCTCAAAACAGCCTTTAACAAGCCAAAATCTCTCTTCTCATCTTCTCAATTACATCGCTATAGTATGCTACGGCAACATCACGCATATGAGATAAATGACATCAGTACATAATAACCGGTTATGATTATTACTGAACCGATACCGAATTGTCCGCGTCTGCATCGCGGTGCACCGAAGAAAGAATTCATTTTGACACCCCTACTTTCCATTCACTTTTGCTGCGTCCCAATCCGCATACTATCCATCCTAAATAGTATGTGAAAATAGAATTAGTATGTCCCAAATCGTAGTATGTTGAAAAGAGTATGCCAAAAACTCCCGGATGGTTTACTATTTCCGGTCAAAATTTTAAGTGTAGAAGCGTCCATACTCTAACCGCTGATATTGCCCACAGTGCATTGCGCGTTGGACGTAAATTCGATTAGAACTACAAAACGCGGGTGAAAAGTGTAAACAAACTACAAACATGACGGACGTGCGAGACCAACCGTCAAACAGAGAGGCTACGGTAAAGATGTTTTTATGACTGTTAATTAATATCTAGCCCACTAGAGAATATTTAAATACCGCTGTCTGTGTTATATTTCATCTGCAACAACAATACTGAACTTGTATAAAAACGTGTTTGGACATTACCGTCTGAATGCAGAATTATCCAAAGACCTGAGGAGATTCCTCTGCATGAAAGACTCGTGAATGGGAGATTATCCTGCTGCTGCTTCTCCAATAAGGTAGGACATTAAATACGACAAAAATGTGGATGATTGACAGGGCTCTTAACTAAGCAACACAACGATCTGTGTAACGTATGTCCCAAAGCTTGCATACTTTTCTGTTATACACTCAAAAGTATATATTTTTTCCTCCACAAAAAAGTACATACTTTTAGGACGTAGTATGCGAATTGGGACGCAGCATTTGAATGGTTGACGTCAGGCGTTGCCGAACTGCATTGTGGATCCGTCCGTGCCGCTTCAGTGGTGTTGCTAACTTTTCAAGCGCTAACGGACGCGTCAGCCAATCAGATCACTGTATGCAAATACACCAGCTTAGACAGTAGCTCAGAAGGTAAGCAAAACAAAAGTTTCAATCCGGAGCTCCTTTACGGCACTAAACACTCACTCCATTGGGCTCGCGGCTATCACCACCGCCCACACTCGTCACAGCTACCAAGCCAACCAATCCCAGAGCTTGCGCTACGTGTTGTTGCAATGTGTAGTTACATTTTTCGAGAGGTGCGCGTCAGCTACGGCGGGAGCTATGCGTCCGCGCAAAGGCTGCACCACACCAGGGTATATGCAGGAATCCTAAAGATAGTTTCAATACCTTTTTAAGACTTTTAAAAGACCTTCTCAGAATATTTTAAGACCTCGTCGCCACTTTAAGTTCTAATCAGTATCAAACCTTTAACTAAATAAACAGTTGTTAATAAACAGTTTAACAGTAGTTAAATAAATCAATGGAGCACAGCCATGCAACACAACTCAGATAAGTTTAGAAAAGTCTGAAAGAATAAATTACGCGGTTGTTTTTAGTGTCAGGCTTCAGCCACTGTTTAAACTCGTCTTTCTCCAACCAGGAGTACGCAAACTTACATTTTCCCATTTTGTCGTCTGTTTCGCTCTGTTTTTGCTACATATGGAGAGCGTCACATCACCTTCCCACATTTGTTGCAAATTACGTGACATCACCCGGATGTAGAAGCTTGGCCGGACGTGCCCCAGCCCAAACCAATCGCGTGGATCAAGCATGCAGTTGTTAAAATTAGGAGGAAAATAAATATATTCATGCTTTTTTGGACACTTCGAAGAACGCTTGAACAAAACTTAAGACGTCGTAAAAGCGCAATTAAGATTTTTAATACCTTTTAAGGGTCTTAATTTTCTCATAATTGATTTATCAACTTTTAATACTTTTTAAGACCCTGCGTACACCCTGCAGACCATACGCGTGCGCATAACACAGAAGTATAAATAAGCCTTTAATGCTGGCTTTAAGTTCTAAGTAATTAGGTCACTTTCCAAGCTTCACACAGTTCTCCTAACCAACCTTTTAACTTGGCACAGCAGTGTTTCACACATTTAAAATGCAATAAAACCAACAAAACCCTTCCTTCATGTCTCAGATCAGCCTTAGATGTGTAATACAGCATTGCATAAAAGTCTTAGGCCACCATTAGATTTGTTGTCTTAGCAATGGTATAATAATGACCACATAATCATTTATTGGTCTCTACCTGAACAGTGAAGTGATATTTTAAACACTGAGAGGAATAAACTAGTCTCAAACCAAAGACCAGAATTGAACATTATAGCATGGCATTTCCTGGTCTTATCTCCCCATTTCTTGCCTAGGGCTTAAGTAACATGTAATAGCAATGTAAATTTGGTGGTTTGTGTGGCAGCAGTGAGGTTTACTCCCCAGCTTAAGGGCTACACACTTTGACCACAACTACAACAACTTGTTAAAAATTAACATTATTTTAACAAGTTATTTTATCACTCAAATGTTGGAGGATTCCAAGAATGCATGATGTTGTAAAGCCATTATAACAAACATAAATCTTTGACTACAGTAGTAGAAAGATCATACGAGCCACTGGAGGTCAAACTAAATTCAGACTTTTGCCAGGAAAAGCCATTTTGTACTGAAAATTGTGTTTTTTTTATTTTGTTGACTGTTTTCTATGTGTATCTTTATGAAAACACTAGTGCTGTCAATGGATTAAAAAACTTTAACTAATTAATCACACTTTTTTTTGCAATCAATCGCGATTAATCACAATTAAAAGACTGAAACTTGTCATTTTGGCTATTGAAATGTAAAATAAATGTAAACTCAAGAGAAAGAAACTATTTAAAATCAAAATATGATTGTTTTAGAATTTTTGTTTAACTTCATGATTTAAATTCTTCATGTAAACAACATACCTGCAATAAACCATCAAGATCCTTAAACTGTTGGCATAAAAGCCATATTTATTACAGAAATAAAAACACAGGCATGTAAGAATTTCAAAGCAATTAATGCCAATAAAAAACTAAAATTTCCTAAGTGGACTGCAAAAAAAATCCAAAATACAGGCATTGCAAATAAGGCAATTGGAAAATTCTAATAATAAATTATTGAATACCAATAATTGTACTCATTGATAAGTTGTATTGCTGAGAGTTAAGAACATTAATTATAAAGTAGAGACAATTTTGCTTAGTCCTCCTTTACATTTAGCCAGTTGCTAACACAGTCCAGTCTGTGGCTCTTTTCTTTTAAATGATGTGACCTTCTGTTTCTCACAAGCAGAATCCCCGAATCAGCACATGAATTTCGGTGCCTAATTCTGGTGCCACTGGTGCTGCGACACAGACGTAAGAAGCATTCTTACAGGGACTTTGGTCACAGCATCTCTAAACATTTCATTCTAAACAGCTTTGAGGGATACAGACACTGTCAGTGATGTGAGGTGTTGCTAGGAAATGCACACACACACACACACACACACACATACACACACACACAACGCGTGCAGTACAGAGCACCCGGTAAGTGACTCCCTTCAGATTCATCAACACGCATGATTCATCAAATTTGTCTAAACTAAGTGTTCTAAAGTATGGCTATATTTTACAAGCAAGGATTTTGACACAGCAATGTGAAGCAGACGCTTTACAAAAGTTGGAGAAATACGGGAAAATACATCAAACTTAATGAAACATTTAAAGGGTCACGAAACACCAAAACACATTTTTTGAGCAGTTGATAGTCATATGTGTGTCCCACACTGCTATAAATACTATTAGGACACATATATTGCACTAAAAAGTGAAAACTGGTTGTTTTTGCGTTATTTTGATCAAATTCGTTCTTCAGGTTTGAAACAAATTTTTGAAGCTGCGTCACAGTGACTAGATACTTGCGTGTAAATCCAGCGTGGAGAGTGGCTGTCTGTACCGATGAGTACATCGTGACGTCTCTGAGTGTGCGGCATTAATTCATGAGAAAGACTTGGTTCAAACCAATCAGCGTGATAATATGCATGATAGCTTCGGAGACTGTTTACCTGTTACAGTGTTCCGACGACAGAGAGACGCCACGGTGTGTTGCCAAAACAAGTGAAAGAACGAGAATTTGGAGACATGGGTCGTCAGTGTTGCATTTATTAGTGTGCTGCGTTTATTAATGTGCTCCAACGAAGGTTTTGTTTGCATTTTCCCGCTATGAGACCGCTGCTGGACTCACATGTGGATTACAGTGCACGCGACAGAATGCGTTTGTAAGGAACATTGTTTACCCGAGAGCTTTTCACATCTGGAAATGGTGAAATCCGGATTTGCCGCTCGTTCCAGTTCCAGTGTGATTGTCCTGTCGCTACAGATTTGGTAAGTGTGCGATCAGTACCTTTTGTTTGCTCATTCAAATGGCAAAGTTAGTTCGTATTGTCAGCAGTGCTCTTTCAGTTTTTAAAGACATACCTTAGTCAAAATTATTTAGTTACTAAGTTTACAGTATGTTAATATCACTGCAGTATTATAGTACAATATTATAGACTGAAAGATCACTGTAAATGCTGCTCTCAAAGTGTAAACATGTAAACACCTTAATCAAATATTCCCGTTGTGTAGGATTTTCGCCGCATTTTGTGACAGGATAGTCTATACACACACAGCTTTCTGACGCTACCAACCGAGTGCATAAGTTACCGAGAAATGAGGAGGATTTTTTTCTCCCATTCGCCGTGCGGTATCAAACATACCATTAAAACTCCACTCTTCCAGGAGTTCCTCGCTTTCAATATCTCGTTTGTCACGGGGGACATGCAGGAAATGTTCCTGAATAAAAAGTGAAAGTGCCAAACTGCAGTTAAAGTCGACTAATTAATCATTTGGCAAGTAATTCGATTACTGATGTCCATGTAAACACAGTCACTGTCTTTCTCCCCTGCGTCTGCGTGCCCAAACGGAAACTCCCATATTTGCAAATCCTTCCCTATTTCCCTCCCCCGACACTCCCACCTAAACAGAGCTGGACACGCCCAGTTTCCTGACTTTTTCCAAACTAGAGGTGTGAAAACACCCTGCTGAGACAGGGGGGTTTCATGGCCCTTTAAGGGCGCAGGAAATCAACATAAAGGCAGAGGAATGGGCTGTCTTTGACAGCTAGCGACATCATCTGGCACTTTCACTGAGTATCTTTAAATGGACACCAATACTCAGATTTTAATATGATTAAGATAATACTCTGATTAAGAGTCTACCATATAAACAGCAATTTTTGTTTACTTTAAAGGACCACCCGAGTCCCGAAATGCAGAGGTTTTTTCTTTTCATTTGGCATGTTGTATCAAATTCCATTAAAACAACACTCTTCCAGCAGTCCTTACCTTATATTCTCATCCAATAAGATGACAAGAACAAGAACAATATGTTGCTGAATGAAAGTGAAACTGCCGAACTGCAGTTAAAGTCGAAAGATTAAAAATGAAACATCCAAAATTACATGAAACTCTGGAGGAAACGCTGGATAGCCTGGTGATGCGACAATAATTGTTTTATACTGAAACTTTCCTTCTAAAAGCGCTTCCTTGGTCTTATCCATATTTCTTTGCACGTTGAACACACGTCGACCACAACAGGAAATAAAAAAACTGCAACTGCTTTAATTGCGTTAATTTTTTAACGCATTAAATATTTCAAATTAATCGCATGTGTTAACGTGCTAATTTTGACAGCACGAGAAAAGACCCAAACATAATTAAGGATTGTCATTAAAACTTTGCTAAAACAGCTTTGGTGGACTAAAAGTTATGCACAAAAAATTATTTTCCCTTTAAAATTCTAACTTCTCTTATTACACCTTTTAAAAAACAATGAATTAATTACATTCTGAACACATTACAAATATAATGATAGGCATTAGTGGTGCGGAGATGGTGCTTATATCCGCGGGTGCTGCAAATAATCCACAGGTCGGGCGGGTCGGTTAATGAAAAATACATTATGATTAATTGCGGGTGGGTCGCGGGTGGATGAGTTTAGTTATTAATGATTTTTGCTTTGTATTTTTTAAACACATTCTGTAAAATATGAATGTGTTTTTACACATTTTTCATCAGGCAAACAGGCCCTAATTTTCAGGCTAATAAAAAAAATAAAATATATATATATATATCCGCGTGGTGGAGGAAGTCCATTTGTTAAAGCAGAAATGGAGGTGAAAGCGATTCGAGAGAAACTTAAAAAGGAAGAATTAAAAACAAAACAAAAGTGCCGCATGGGAGCGTTTTAGTGAAGTGGTTAACAAGGATGAATCAAGTGCTGGGTATGTAATATGCAACGGCTGTGAAGTGCTGTATGTATAAGAAAGCCACAAGACCGGTAACGTTACCTCAAATATAAAACATCATGTGTGTGCTAAATCGAAAGGCCAGTCAGGTCAAAGTCAGACAAGCACTTTAAGTTCTTACATTCGTCGGGACAGCAAAAAATACTCTCGTGGATGGGGGGGATGATTAGTATGAAGCTGCGGATTCGGGTGACATTTCAGCAGATCCGCGCATCTCTAATAGGCATAGTGAGCATTTTTAGATATAAGAGAGGCATTTTAAAGGTAGTAATGATTTTTTTGATCACCATTCTTCCCTTGTACTTTAAATTTTACAAACATGTGAAGTACAATCATACCTGTCAATTCTGCGAAGGATGTGTAGGGTTTCAGATTGAATCTCTTGCGATATTCATTGAACGGCTGAAGTCGAAGCTCCCTCGATTCAACAATGACCCTCTCAGCTACTCCAGACACCACTGGGTGAATGTTATGACCTCCTCCAATCTGTTTCATTAAAAAGACATGAGACATTTTCATTCATAATTACACTTTGAGAGTGCATTTATATAATATTCAATACAGCGATGAATGCTAGGTCAGTTAGCATTGATTCATAAATGTACTTTACACTTATAAAACAACCAGGATGGCTTAAAGTACAGAAATAATCCAGATATTACCATATGTGTTTGTTTATTGTGTTCATGTTTGATCCATTTATCCATTTCTATCATCTTTATCCGCTGCACTGCAGCAGCGATAGCTAATGTATTTCAATATGTGGAGTTTGTGCGAGAGCACCCTCTAGTTTCCAGTATGAATGAATCAGAAATAGAAGTCTTCAAACCACTGACCAGCAAAGTTGGATTGTGACTTGCTAGTGTATTTTATATAATCCTGAAAAACTTGATTAGCTGCTTGATTATATGATTTTATACAACAGTGCTGTCTGGTTCTCGAATCTGATTGGCTGATAGCCATGCGATAATCTGCAATAACAGCACTCGTACCAAGTGGCAACCTCCCGCATTGGCAAGCCAATACGGAAGTAACTGAAGTTGCAATTCATCAAAATTCCGCTAGTCCTGGCTCTATAAGGAGCAAATTTCTATTGACCCCACTGTTAAAATGGCCAACTTTACAGCATAAAAAAGTGTTTACAGCCTGGTACAAAGAACGATTTTGGTGTATATAGCTAAAATTACCCTTCATGACAACTGTGAGGGGGGTGAATTGTTTTATAACTCATCCGTTTCTTTTATATTAGGTTATATTAAGTCTGCATAATTAGGGGCATGGCTACTTGAGTGACAGCTAGGTCTCGCTGGTTGCCATCACGTCACCTCAGCTGATTCCGGCTGATTAGCCGCTGAACTCGGCATATACATTGTATTTTTGTTTTGTTTTGTGTGGCTTTACACAGTCAATTGCCTTTTGGGATTATTTCTTAAAATTATCAGATGATATGGCATGCTGTGTGCACTTAATTGTAACCATTCACGTGGCCTCCATTTTCCAGGTGAGTGAAATTATATCCTTATATACCATTTCTATAAATGTATTTGTTTTATTTAAGATAATTTATCATTTATATTTTTCTTTAGAGCTGTAATGCTCTCCAGAATCTGACAGATTGATTAGCTGTAGGCTCTAGAACAGTCATCTGAAACGTTGTCATACAGTGTTATGCCTGGATTTCATCAGCAGTAACACAGCAGTTCATCATTTACTAACACTACTGTATATTTGAAGTGTTTGGAAGGAATTATGGGTTTTCTCCTGTAGAAAAACGTCATAAGACCAATGTTTAGTGGCTCAATGCATTACAACAGTGTTTTTAAAAGTCTAAACACTTTATTGATATAGTGTACAACCAAGCACATCCCTACTGAAAAAAAACAGCTTAACCAGCCTAGGCTGGATGGCTGGTTTTAGCTGGTCAACCAGGCTGGTTTTAGAGGGGTTTTGGCCACTTCCAGGCTGGTTTCCAGCCATTCTTAGCCTGGTCTTAGCTGGTCAGGCTGGGAGATGACCAGCTAAAACCAGCTTGACCAGCCTAGCCAGCCAAAACTAGCTATGTCCAGCTTAAACCAGGCTGGTCAAGCTGATTTTAGCTGGTTTTAGCTAATCATTTTCCAGCCAGACCAGCTAAGACCAGGCTGGAAATGGCTGGAAACCAGCCTGGAAGTGGCCAAAACCCCTCTAAAACCAGGCTGTTCAACCAGCTAAAACCAGCCAACCAGCCTAGGCTGGTTTAAGCTGTTTTTTTCAGTAGGGATGTGGTCAGAACACAAACAAGTCGCAGGTAATGAAGTATTACTCCCATAGGAAAGCCTGTCTAAGCTAAATGCCAGTAGTTAGCCAGTAAGCTAATTGCCCTTGTTTGGTATCCCAATGACGCGCAAACAAAATGGCGATGGTTGGCCACGCCTACTAGTAGCTTCTTTTGGGTTCTTCAGAAACCTATGGGTGATGTCACGGATATTACGTCTATATCTTTTACAGTCTATGACTCGTACAGCCCCTTCACCCTTCTTATCACTCCTCCCACATGACAAGCAGAAATAAACTCACTACAGTTTGACAAATATTGCATCTGTTGGACAACATAATGTACTTTTGAGGCTTTTTAGGCAAGAATGTAGTTGTTTAGCTTGCAACTATGCCGTTTATTTATAAGGATAGTGGCGACAGAGGTCCTAAGTCCTAAGTCCTTATGGGATAAAAACTCAGCGTTTCCTTTTTGTATTTCAAACTACAGCTGAACACATTATTACAGAACAGGTAAGTGACTTTCTAAGTCAATCTCTCTCTTTTGTATTTTGTAGTGCTGTATTTATGTCTGTGGTGTCTTAAAAAGTATTGATATTGAAAGAGTTGATAAATCAATTTAGAGAAATGTAAGGCTGTTTAAAAAAGTATTAAAAACTCCTAAATACTATTTTACAAGGTATTAAATTTGTATAATTTTTGATTATACAATGTATGGTTGTATGCTAAAGTTTGCCTGAATTTATTCTGCGAATATTGGGATGCTGTGTAGTATATGAAATCAATAAAACCCTGCTACATTTGACATAATGCTGCTTTGTTTACTGCAGTAACCAAGGCAACAGCATTATTTCTGCCATTCTATAGGCGCCACCTGCTGGATTGGCTTTTTTTATTTAGTATATGAATAATATTTACGTTTAGGATTAGTTTGTTACACTCAGTATGTTAAAATGTTGCCAATGTTACCGGTTAACACAAAGTGAGGATGAGGCTTTAAAATGAATAGAAAGAGTCTTAAAAAAGTCTTAAAAGGATTTAAATTTCACTCTCTGATTTCTGTATATACCCTGTTATACCATAGTAATCTGGTAGTATTTGCTTTGGCTTTTTTGGGGTTAATTATTGTGATATCCTGATTGTAACAGAGAAATACAGGGAAATCTCTGTAGACCGATGGCATTTCATGCTGTTCAGCATTATAATCTCAAAATGTCAGCAAAATCACCAGTTTAGTCATCACTTTAGACATTACGCTGGAGAATCATTCAAATACTAGTTCTAAAGTGACGTTGGTGAAGTAGCATTGGTTTCTGCTGTTCTGACGGTCAGCTGCAGATGTGAATCAATGGTGGAAGAAAGTAGTTCCTTGTACAAAGGGGTTTTTGAGACTCATCGTGTTTGATTTTCATTATTATACACACGATTATGTCGTCAAACTGTTGTAGAAACGCAATATCACACTCGTAGCAGTGCGATATGGCTGTATATTGTCACTGGTGGGACACTAAGGCACTCGGCCTGCGGCCTCAAGCCAACGCACTCCTCCCACCAGTGTCGATATACAGCCATATCACACTGCTACTCGTGTGATATTGCTAAAACATTGGAGTTCTGTTGGATAGCAATTAACAATAAAATGGCAGACAATACTGTGATACATTTTTAAGTCCACATTGCCCAACCCTATTCCATATACAGTACTGTTGCTCTCTGTTTATTTGAAGTGATTTTAACTTATTTTATCCTGACAATAGCATCGGCGAAATAAATAAATGGAAAAGAGTAAATGATAAAATAATATTTTTGGGGGGTGAAATAGCTTAATAACTCAGACAGATGTGTGTGGTAAACTCATAGGAAATGGAATCCTGCTAACAGCTCAAGGGTCACTGCAGCTCATCATGAAACAGTGCTTGTCTTTTGGAGCAGACGCTGAAGTCATTAAACTATCCCCCACAGCCCTTATAGGAGATATATTCAGCTGCAGACCCACACAAGTTTCAGGACACACTATCCAGGCTGGGGCAAAACATATAGGGTGTGTCTCAATCACCTATCTAGCTCCTGAAGTTGTTCATCAGGAGGTCGTGTGCACAAATTAATGCACTGGTAAGGACAGTATGATCTTGAGAAGATTGATCCATTATTAAATATGAGTGCATCTCAATCAGTAGTCAGTAGGGTGTCGGACATTTTAAGTGCTGTATTTTTAAAAACGTTGCAGAACTAATCATTCTACAACGTTTTAAAAAATACAGCACTTAAAATGTCCGACACCCTACTGACTACTGATTGAGATGCACTCATATTTAATAATGGATCAATCTTCTTTTTCTTGTTTAATGGCGACTAACTCCTTAGGCGCATTTTCGCCACCTACTGTATCGAATGCCAATTTAAAAATTAACTATCCCAAAATGTCCACATGATTTATATTCATTACATTTATTAATAAATATGTGTATAGTTATAAATATATAAATATATGATAAATAAATAAATATATAATATATTATTAACAATACACAAAACACTAAAAATAGATTCTTTATTTATTTATTTAGGATCAATAAAATAAACAATTACTTTTTTGACTGTGGGTTGTGAGTTTTTCTACACCTACCCCACCCTAAACCTAACCCTTATAGTTACTTGTGTTTTATTAACATCTACAACTACCCCAACCCTAAACTTAAGCCTTACAGTAACCTGTTGTGTTTTATTAATGTCTACACCTACTCCAATCTTAAACCTACTCCTTACTTGTGTTTTATTAGCGTCTACACCTACCTCACTCCTAAACCTACCCCTTACTTGTGTTTTCTTAACGTCTACACCTACTCCAATCTTAAACCTACTCCTTACTTGTGTTTTATTAGCGTCTACACCTACCTCACTCCTAAACCTACCCCTTACTTGTGTTTTATTAACGTCTACACCTACCTCACTCCTAAACCTACCCCTTACTTGTGTTTTATTAATGTCTACACCTACCTCACTCCTAAACCTACCCCTTACTTGTGTTTTATTAATGTCTACACCTACCTCACTCCTAAACCTACCCCTTACTTGTGTTTTATTAATGTCTACACCTACCTCA
Source organism: Danio kyathit (assembly GCA_903798195.1). Lineage (NCBI taxonomy): Eukaryota > Metazoa > Chordata > Actinopteri > Cypriniformes > Danionidae > Danio > Danio kyathit. The sequence goes on along the minus strand of LR812523.1, from coordinate 75,479,790 downwards.
CTCCTAAACCTACCCCTTACTTGTGTTTTATTAATGTCTACACCTATTCCAATCCTAAACCTACTCCTCACTTGTGTTTTATTAACGTCTACACCTATTCCAATCCCAAACCTACTCCTTACTTGTGTTTTATTAACGTCTACACCTACCTCACTCCTAAACCTACTCCTCACTTGTGTTTTATTAACGTCTACACCTACTCCAATCCTAAACCTACTCCTTACTTGTGTTTTATTAATGTCTACACCTACCCCACTCCTAAACGTACTCCTCACTTGTGTTTTATTAACGTCTACACCTACCTCACTTCTAAACCTACTCCTTACTTGTGTTTTATTAATGTCTACACCTACTCCAATCCTAAATCTACTCCTTACTTGTGTTTAATTAGCGTCTACACCTACCTCACTCCTAAACCTACTCCTTACTTGTGTTTTATTAATGTCTACACCTACTCCAATCCTAAACCTACTCCTTACTTGTGTTTTATTAGCGTCTACACCTACCTCACTCCTAAACCTGCCCCTTACTTGTGTTTTATTAATGTCTACACCTACCCCACTCCTAAACGTACTCCTCACTTGTGTTTTATTAATGTCTACACCTACCCCACTCCTAAACCTACTCCTTACTTGTGTTTTATTAATGTCTACACCTACCTCACTCCTAAACCTACTCCTTACTTGTGTTTTATTAATGTCTACACCAGGGGTGCTCAACCCTATTCCTGGCGATCGACCTTCCTGCAGTTTTCAGTAGCAGCCCTTATCAAACACACCTGCCTGTAATTATCAAGTGCTCCTCACGTTCTAAATAATTGGTTCAGGTGTGTTTGATCAGGGTTGGAGCTGAAATCAGCTGGAAGGTCGATCGCCAGGAACAGGGTTGAGCACCCCTGGTCTACACCTACCTCACTCCTAAACCTACTCCTCACTTGTGTTTTATTACCCTCTACACCTACCTCACTCCTAAACCTACTCCTCACTTGTGTTTTATTAATATCTACAGCTACTCCAATCCTAAACCTACCCCTTACTTGTGTTTTATTAATGTATACACCTACCTTAACCCTAAACCTACCACTTACTTGTGTTTTATTAATGTCTACACCTACCTCAACCCTAAACCTACTCCTTACTTGTGGTTTATTATTGTAAACACCTACCCCAATCCTAAACCTCCCACTTACTTGTTTTATTAATGTCTACACCTACCCCAACCCTAAACCTACCCCTTACTTGTGTTTTATTAACATCTACACCTACCCCAACTCTTAACCTACCCCTTACTTGTGTTTTATTAACGTCTACATCTAGCCCATCCCTTAATTAACCTACCCCTTCAACTTAACATATAACTTACTTGAGTTTCATTAATGTCTTAAGCTACCCCAACCCTTAACCTACCCCTTACTTGTGTTTTATTAACATCTACATCTAGCCCATCCCTTAACCTACCCCTTCAACTTAACATTCAACTTACTTGAGTTTCATTAATGTCTTAAGCTACCCCAACCCTTAACCTACCCTTTACTTGTGTTTTATTAACGTCTACATCTAGCCCATCCCTTAACCTACCCCTTCAACTTAACATTCAACTTACTTGAGTTTCATTAACGTCTTCAGCTACCCCAACCCTTAACCTACCCCATACTTGTGTTTTATTAACGTCTACACCTAACCCTTACTTGTGTTTTATTAACATCTACACCTACCATAACTCTAAACCTATCCCTTACAATCATGCTATATGTATGTGTACATCCTCAGTAGCCACAGCTGTAATACTTCTAGCCATAATCAACATACTTGCACTGAAAGTCCCTCCCACTTGGATCATGTGGCCAGGATTGTGTGTTCTGAAACATGTGCGAGTCTTCAGCTGTATATAATTGCCTTGTGGTGCTGTTACCTGTCCTGCAGGTTGTATTGAGAAGGCCTCCACCAGCTTCTCCAAGCCATAATGTGTGAGGATGGAGGTGTTGAAAATGAACTGTGGGTAGTGAATGTGGTCTCCGTCGATGTGGAAGCTGTCAGGCATGAGCGGGTGCCAGTGGTAAAGTTGATTGAACTCTACTGCAATGCGGTTCTGGTACTGGAACTGTGAGTTGAAGAGCAGCGTGGGGTCAAAGTGCAGCTTCAGCCGGTAGCCACTTAGATGCTGCACATATTCCTCGATCACGATACGAATGGTTTCACCTTGAGTCAAGTCAACAGTTCACAGTTAAATTGGGGATTAATTAAAGTTCTTGAAAAAACTACAGGTATAAGATATTCAGTGTTTAAAGAAAATTGGAAAGACTTTCTACTCTGAGACAGTCTGCACCTATAATGATGAGCCTGGCGGTCTGGAAGAGCTGCTCGTCGCCCCAGGTTGGATGTTCTTGTTTCAGGATTTCACACACACGGTTGTGCTCACGAAGCCACAAAGTAGCATACATGCCGAGCCCCGGCAGCAGCCCAAACACCTCCTGCCCAATGGCCAGCTGCTGCTCTGGATGGACTGATGGAGGGTAACTCATTTTGACCTGCGCATGCAGCACCGTCGGGGGGTAAATATCACCGTTGAGTACCTACAGAAAACCACGGAGAACACAAAACTAAGAGAATGTTTCAATACTTATTTAGACTACCAGGAGTCATTAAATAAATGCAGTCAAGCTTGCAATTCATCAAGAATTCATCAGTGTTTCTGGTCATATTTGTTCTTCTGGGCAAAGTCTTATTTCTTTTAGTTTGAGTGCAATAAAAGCAGTTGTCAATTTTTTAAAAACAATTTTAAGCTTTAAAACAATTGGAGTGTCACGACCAACAGCGATCTAGCATTTGCAGATAGCTGGAGAACTGACGTTTTGACACAGTATCGAGATCCCGAGGTGCAAGTGTTTCGAAACACTGCCCCGAAGCATGTTCCAAAACACCCAGGTCATGTGACTAAAGTGTTTTGCAACACCAGGTCACATGACTAATGTGTTTCGAAACACCAGGTCACATGACTAAAGTGTTTCAAAACACCAGGTCACGTGACTAAAGTGTTTCAAAACACCAGGTCACGTGACTAAAGTGTTTCAAAACACCAGGTCACGTGACTAAAGTGTTTCGAAACACCAGGTCACGTGACTAAAGTGTTTCAAAACACCCGGTCACATGACTAAAGTGTTTCGAAACACTAGGTCACATGACTGAAGTGTTTTGAAATACCAGGTCACATGACTAAAGTGTTTCGAAACACCAGGTCACGTGACTAAAGTGTTTCAAAACACACAGGTCACGTGATTAAAGCCATTCAAAGCATCGGTCATTTCAAAAGCATTTCGAGACCTGGGGAAACTGTGTTTAACTGACAGGGTCAAAAATAAACACCTATCTCATGTAGCCTAGAGGACCGTGCGTGTGCACAGAGTACCTGTGCTGTGAAAGTCCCAAGTTTGAATCCCGACTTGTTCAAATACTCAGAAATTATGACTTGATGTATTTTAATAATGTAAATTTTTTTACCACTATTCAAAAACACGAAAGGCAAAAACAAGGAAACGCTCTGAAATTGCTGACTTACAGCTTACAAGACTCAGCACAGACGGGAGTGTGTGTGGTGTGTATATAGCCCGGATAATCAGTCTTCACAAGCTTCAGCTGTGTTTGTGTTAAAAAAGTAACATTATTAAAATACAATAACATATAAAATACAAGTCATAATTTCAGAGTCGGGATTCGAACTCGAGCCATTTGCAGCAGACACAGTCCACTAGACTACATGAGGTACAGTTTTATTTCTGATCCTGTCAGTCAAACGCAGATTCGCCAGGTCTCGAACCACTTTTGAAATGGCCGATGCTTTGAATCGCTTTAGTCACGTGACCTGGTGTTTCGAAAGACTTTAGTCACGTGACCTGGTGTTTTGAATAACTTTAGTCACATGACCTGGGTGTTTTGAAACACTTTAGTCACGTGACCTGGGTGTTTCTAAACACTTTAGTCACGTGACCTGTTGTTTCGAAAAACTTTAGTCATGTGACCTGGTGTTTCGAAACACTTTAGTCACGTGACCTGGGTGTTTCGAAACCCTTTAGTCACGTGACCTGGGTGTTTCTAAACACTTTAGTCACGTGACCTGGTGTTTCAAAACACTTTAGTTATGTGACCTGGGTGTTTCTAAACACTTTAGTCATGTGACCTGTTGTTTCGAAAAACTTTAGTCATGTGACCTGGTGTTTCGAAACACTTTAGTCACGTGACCTGGGTGTTTCGAAACCCTTTAGTCACGTGACCTGGGTGTTTCTAAACACTTTAGTCACGTGACCTGGTGTTTCAAAACACTTTAGTTATGTGACCTGGGTGTTTCGAAACACTTTAGTCACGTGACCTGGGGGTTTCAAAACACTTCAGTCAAGTGACCTGGGGTTTCGAAACACTTTAGTCACGTGACCTGGGTGTTTTGAATTATCTTAGTCACATGACCTGGGTGTTTCGAAACACTTTAGTCACATGAGCTGGTGTTTCAAATCACTTAAGTCACGTGACCTGGGTGTTTTGAAACACTTTAGTCACGTGACCTGGGGGTTTCCAATCATCTTAGTCACATGACCTGGGTGTTTTGAAACACTTTAGTCACATGACCTAGTGTTTCGAAACACCTTAGTCACATGACCTGAGTGTTTCAAATCACCTTACTCATGTAACCTGGGTATTTCGAATCACCTTAGTCACATGACCTGGGTGTTTTGAATCACCTTAGTCACGTGACCTGGGTGTTTTGAAACACTTTAATCACGTGACCTGATGTTTCGAATCACTTTAGTCACGTGACCTGAGTTTTTCGAATCACTTTAGTCACATGACCTGGGTGTTTCGAAACACTTTAGTCACGTGACCTGAGTGTTTCTAATCACTTTAGTCACGTGACCTGGGAATTTCAAATCAGTTTAGTCATGTGACCTGGGTGTTTTGAAACACTTTAATCACGTGACCTAAGTGTTTCGAATCACCTTACGTGACCTGGGTATTTTGAAACACTTTAGTCATGTGACCTGGGTGTTTCGAATCACCTTAGTCACATGACCTGGGTGTTTTGAAACACTTTAGTCTCGTGACCTGATGTTTCGAAACACTTTAGTCATGTGACCTGGGTGTTTTGGATCATGTTCTGGTGCAGTGTTTCGAAACACTTGCGCTTCGAGATCTCAACACTTTGTCGAAACGTCAGTTTCACGTCAGCCATCCCTATTTTTGATCTTTGCTTTGTTTATGTTGTTTTGCCGCCTGTCCCAACCGTTCGCCTGTTTTTCTGACCATCCTTTGGAATACCTGTATGCTCCTGCCTGTTCCTGTATTGACCTTGCCTGTACGACCATTCCAAAATAAAGCTGCATTTGGACCCTCACCTCTGTTACCAGACCCACTCATTACATAGAGGATGAGTAAATGACAGAATTCTCTTCTCAAAGACTTCGGTTAGTGAACTAGTCACTAGTGTTTTCTCTGCTAACAGACTAAACAGTGAGCAGTATCCTAAACGACATCATTCAGTTCTAAGCAAAACCACATGTTGAAACTATAATCACACCCACAATCCTGCTGCCACACTATGAGGTTATCTGCAGGAGGGAATTTTGCAGACAGCTGTGAAATGAAGCAACAGAAGACACGGGCTCTCATTCATAAAACACATGCAGAATCAACTAGTAAAACCTTTGTAAAATATGTAAATATGGCTAAATGTAAATGGTTGTTTTATAATGAAGGAACTGTAGAGGTGAAGCTCTGTTCGGAGATGTAAGAAATTTGGATATGAGAGTACCTCTTTAATGGGATTTAATTTACATGCTTTTCAAATGACGTACAGCTATAAAAAAATAAGAGAGAGACTTGAAAATTGTCCAGTTTCTCTGATTTATTCTGTATGTTTTTGTGGTGTAAAGTAACACATTACAAATACTCAAATTGCAGTAATTGAGTAGTTTTCCTCAGGAATTGTAGTTTACTAAGTAGTTTTACAAATGTTTACTTTAGTTTCACTTGAGTACATTTTTACTGCTATATCAGTCCTTTTACGTCACTACTTTCCTTCAACCTGCAGTCACTACTTTATTTTTTCTTGTCTATGGGGATTGGCTAAAGCAGAAAAATCAGTCCTGAGATTCCCGTCCAATCAAATCGCAAAAAAAAACAAATAAATTAGAATAAATTTGCTTCATAATGATCAATTGCAAGACATGTTTGGAAAGTGTCCAAGATGTCCAAAATCTTTAAGCGCAATGACCCAGAGACTGTTTAGATTGCATATCATTGATGAGAAGATCAGGGATGTTTACTGTATGATAACTAAAATCACCAAATGGCCTTGAACAATAACTAAATTCCCTACATAATGTTACATTTTCACATACACGCACAAATTGCATGTAACCTTTCACAATGTATTACTCGCTACAAGAGTTGGGTATAATGCATTCCTCAGTAACGTTACTGTATTCTAATTACATTTTTTGGGAACGCAGTAATGTAACGAACTACATTTTGAATTTGTGTAATTTGATTACAGTTATTAAAGTCAGTGTAATTGCTTTACTTACGTTACATTTTTTAGAAGAAAAAATGCTTCTTTTAAATAAAGTTTTCCGCTGCAATGTCAGTTAATAAGCACATGCTTTTGAATTGCTGGAGAACGTGAGTTAAAATGGCTGCTGTCAAGGGTGGTTGCTTCTTCAAGTGGAATTTCAGACATTACTTTAAATTCTTTAAGTGTAAAAACAAAAGTATTACTGTGAAATGTCCAGTCTCTAAATAACTTTCGACTGCTTTTAACTCGACCAGCAACTTGTTCAAGCAGTTGAATAGAAAGCATTCTACGACAATACTCGTCACCAAGGAGGACACCGGCGCCCAAAAACACGGCGGTCCAACTCAGCCTAAACAGGCTAAATTGAATTTTTGTGCAGGATCGAGAGTGAAGGGATCTTCTGAATATAAAGAGAAGCGTAGCTGCTTATGAGGCTCATATATCGCATCTTTTGTGTGCGCACGCATATTGCGCGCTCGCATTTCCGTATGGCTATTTTGTACTCACACTTTGAGTAATATTTACAACAGAAACTTTTAATCTTGCACTACATATTTGGGCAAGTAATGGTACATTTACTTGAGTATGATTTTTCAGTACTCTTTCCACCACTTTATGTTTTAAAGTAAAATGTTAACATTTGTTTTGATTATTTTTTTGTTTTCATCTGTTAAATTAGATCTGTTGGAGTCAGAATTAATTAGCCCCCCCTGAATTATTAGCCCCCCGTTTATTTTTTTCCCCAATTTCTGTTTAACGGAGAGATTTTTTCAACACATTTCTAAACATAATAGTTTTAATAACTCATTTCTAATAATGCCATGATGATGGTAAATAATATTTTACTAGATATTTTTCAAGACACTTCTATACAGCTTAAAGTGACATTTAAAGGATTAACTAGGTTAATTAGGTTAACTAGGCAGGTTAGGGTAATTAGGCAAGTTATTGTATAACGATGGTTTGTTCTGTAGACTATTGGGGAAAAAAATGGCTAAAAGGGGCTAATAATTTTGACCTTAAAATGGTTTTTAAAAAATTTAAAACCTTACCAAAATAAAACAAATAAGACTTTCTCCAGAAGAAAAAATATTATCAGACATACTGTGAAAATTTTCTTGCTCTGTTAAACATAATTTGGGAAATATTTAAAAAATAATAATAATTCAAAAGGGGGCTAATAACTCTGACTTCAACTGTATATATATATATATTTTTAAATGTCATTTTGACATCTTTTGCCAGAAAATTACAAAATAACGAATACTTTCATTTGCTGTTATCAAGGTTATTTCACCAAATTATGATTTCTTAACTCTTTTGTTAAAATATTGGTATTGCCTTGTCTAAATATGTATATAAACATGTCTGAAAATGACAGCTTTATGTCTCATTTTGACAAGGTGTCATTTAATGCACAAAATGCTCTAAAGAACTATTTTATTTTGGGAAAAAATATATAAATAAATCACAATTAGATCAACTGGATGAATTTCCTAACAGATTTACTGTATTTATTAAGTGTGTGTCTGAGTTAAATTTTAGTTTTTTTATTCTGTAAGGATCTGGTACAATTTCGTCCTATTTTTCAAATAAAAATATTAGCATTTACAGCAATTGTTTTTATTGAAAATCAGGTTTATTGCACCAAATATTGATTTCTTAACTTTTGAGCTTAAAATGTTGGTATTGTTTTGTCTAATAATATGCAAAAACATGTCTGAAAACAGCACAATTTTGTTGATTCTTAATGTAAAATGCTTTGGAAGAAATGTCATCAGTTGTTTACAGAATAAACCAAACATTGTGTTGTACTCAAACACATAACTTAACATTTTAAATCCAGAGAAACAAAATTTCCAGATGGTCTCTATTTTTTTATTATTATTATTTTATTTGTATCTTATTTGTATATTTTTATCATTTTTAGGATGATCATGAACAGAATGATGTTTGACATTTACTTGGAGCTAAGCTCGGCCTAGACTGATGTCTAAACTTATGACGCCTAGCTGCTCAGCGGTACCTGGTACTTCAGCTTCCCGTCTTTGTGCAACCGCAGTTCCAGCTGGCGATCAAGAGAATCTCCATAAATGTGTCCAGCATCCACCTACATTTTAATACGGAATCAAAAATAATGTTAAAATGCACTCAAGATGACAGTGTACATTATTTATTATGCAAAGCTAATGCTGTTCAAAATTGTATGTTTGGTTTTCAGTGCATATGAGCACATTTACATGCCAATAAGTATCAAAAATTCAGTTTTACTTGTTTATGTGCAAATCAATAACTTACAGATCTAGATAAACAGTGTATAAGACTTTATTTAATTTGAGTTTTAAATCATTTTCCTGGTGGTGATGTTATTTACAGCATAAAAAACCCCAGAAAAATCAGAGAACCCCTAAACGTCAAACCTCTTAGCAATGCATATTACTAATCAAAAATTAAGTTTTGATATATTTACAGTGTAAAATTTACAAGGAACATGATCTTTACTGGAGCGACACGGTGGCTCAGTGGTTAGCACTGTCCCCTCACAGCAAGAAGGCCACTGGTTTGAGTCCTGGCTGGGTCAGTTGGCATTTCTGTGTGGAGTTTGCATGTTCTCCCCGTGTTCACGTGGGTTCCCTCGGGCTGCTCCTGTTTCCCTCACAGTCTAAAGGCATGCACTATAGGTGAAACTAAATTGGCCGTAGTGTATGTGTGTGAATGAGTGTGTATGGATGTTTCCCAATACTGGGTTGCAGCTGGAAGGGCATTTGCTGTGTAAAACATATGCTGGATAAGTTGGCGGTTCATTCCGCTGTGTGTGACCCCTGTTAAACAAAGGGACTAAGGTGAAGGAAAATGAATGAATGAATATGTGCATTCACTGAAATCTTCAATTTCATAAAGATTAGGAGATGCTTTTGGGTGTGAAATAATTCCGACATTACAAGTAAATAAAAAAAATCTGGTTGCTTGATTAAATTTTTTTTTTTTTTAAATAGCAAAGAAAACAACTGCAATTGCTAAAAGAAACTTTAAAATGTGCTACTCACCCCATGACCCAGACCTTTTGTGAACCCGAGCCCCACACGGTTGTGAGTCTTGAAAAACTGGTGTGTGAAGTGCTGAGCGAAAAATGCAAACATCAAATTCGTTCCCTGAGGGTCCAGTCTGAAATTCCGTCTTAACATGAATTTCTCTACCAGAAGTTTGGGGTCTGGAAGCTTTGTTTTTCCTGCAGAGACACATAGAATGTTTTTAGGACAGCCTCACAAGTTTTTCTGGAAGAATTTTAATATTGCTTCTTATGAGACAGCAAAACAAAAATGCAGTTTCAGATCACATGTCCTTCAGAAGGAAAAGGCTACACTGATCTGGAGTAAACTGAGGTGAACTCTATCTCTTACCTTTGGTTCCCATTGGTGTGGGACAGTCATTAGGGACCGGCGGCAGGATTCTGGTGTAGTAGCTGACGTTGGAATAAGCCTCCCAGTTCAAGTAATCATATCTGGAATTGTATGTCGGAGGACTTGGGATTAAGTTGGCTCTTACTGCGAAAGGGGAAGATAAATCAAAACACCATCAGACAAAATAATTCCCAGGAAAAGACAAAGATCTTTTTTTTCATATCAACCCAGGCTCATTATGGATACGTACCCCTATATACATTTCTGGAGAGTGCAAAATAAGTATCAGGAGGTAAGTTTTTTTGCCGTTTTTGTTTTTGCGAATCCACCAGAGGCTGCTGTGTACGCTTTTCAGATCTCAAATTTCTCTTGCGAGTGCCATCCGCACCTACTCTTCTTGCGTAAATCCACCATAAGTCGCTGTTGACTGACTGACCGACCGACCAAAACCCAAACGATAGTGTTTTCAAAAGCACCAATTATCGAGTGCACACCCTTTCCTAAACCTAACTGACAATGTTTTCAAAAGCAATCCAGAAAAACAAAAGTCCTCGCAGCTGCCTGATTTTTACCACATTTTTTAGATCTTACCACGTTCTCACCCTGTTTGTTTTATTTTTTGCCTTTTGTTCTTGTTTTACTTGCTTTCTGGAACTGTTCTCCTCCTGACTCAAACCCTGTCGTTGCGGTCAACTCCGCATCTCAACGTACGCGGCAAGCCTCTGAGCAAACTGGTAACGTCGGAAAAGCCGTCCACACGAAGGTAAGCGGTCAGCTGGTAGCAAAAAAAAAAGCCGTCAGCGGCATCATGCAGCCATACGTAGCTCTGGCTAATAATTCGTGCTCTTCAGAAATGTATACCAGGGTACGTAATCACAATAAGCCTGTGTTGTTCATATCAGATGTGTGCAATATTTACAACATAGGCTCATTCTGAAAACGTAGGCATATATACGCTTCTGGAGATCACAAATTATGTAGCCCAGTAGTACGTATGGCTGCATTTAGTTTTTAAAACGAACGCAACGGGGAGGTATGACCCTGTTCCTTTTTGCGCTTACCAGCCGACCACTTACCTCCGTATGGACGGCTTTCCCGCTGTTACCAGTTTGTCCAGTGGCTCGCCATGTAGGTCAGTGGACTTGAGATGCAGAGACAAGTTGACCATGATGACGGGGTTTGAGTTTGGTTAAGAATGGTTCTAGAAAGCAGGTAAGACAAAAACAGAATCCAAAAAATAAAATAAATGAGTAAATAACAGGGTTAGAATTAGGGTTGGGCGATGTTGACCAATTTAGCATCGTACGATGTCTAATGTGAAACATCGCGATGGACGATGACATCGTCTTCATAGGCGTCTTCATAACCAAATCATAAATAAATAAAGATAAGTTACACACAAATTACCACCTGTCAATCACTTTTTTCCGCGGGACTCTGGTATAAGTAGGCAGGCAGAGTGATCCGCGTCAGTCATTTGTTTGGTGCGGTGGATGGCGGAGGGGTGTCGTGGACGAAAGTGAGCGGCACAGGGGTTGCTCGCGGACAAAAGTGAGCGGCACTGAGGTGTCGCGGAAGAAAGTGAAGAGGGTTGGGGAGTCGCGGAACAAAGTGAAAATGAACAGTGGACAGGGGAGGAGGGCGGTTGAAGAGGGAGATCGATAAAATGAGGTGCCGGATCCGGATCCGGAGTGTTCCAGCACAAATTAAGCCCTGGATAGAGACAAGATTAATTAAATATCACGTTTAACAACTATAGTGAGACGCGATCTACTATCATCCTTGATAAACTGTCCGACGTACATTGTTCTCTGGAGCTCAGACGAGCACATGACAGTGTGTGTGTTTGTCTGTGTGAGTGTGTGTGGCTGTGTTTGTGTGTGGGTGTGGTCACGTGATGTGCGTTTTCAGTGGACGGAGGGCTGTTCAGAAATGCTAGATGAAACACCAGTGTGGACGTGGGTCATTTTCGTTCTAAAATGCCATTTTAAAAGTAAGCTGTATTTTTGTAAACGGGGTCTGAGTGTGTATTTTTCACGAGGGGGTTTGCGACGGGGGCGGGGCGATGGATCGCGATGGCGGCTCAGCATTGTGATGTCTATCGGCCATCGGCGATGGACGATGGCATCATCTATCGGCCCAACCCTAGTGAGAATGTGGTAAAACATGGTAAAAATCAGGCGAAGGCTTTTCTTTTTCTGGATTGCTTTTTAAATTTGTTGGTTAGGTTTAGGGAAGTGGGTGGGCGAGTCAATCTGTGCTTTTTAAAATACTATTGGTTTGACTACAGTCAGTCAGTCAAACAGTCAGTCGAGTGTGGTGGATTCGCGAAAACAAAAACTGCAAAAAAACATAGCTCCTGGGACATATTTGGCGGTCTCCAGAAATGTATATAGGGTTACGTTTTCAGAAAGAGCCTGGGTTAAACATTTATCTATGATAATATTTAAATTGTGGTTTTAACAAAGAACAAACTGAGGTTATTGAATGTCACTCACAAAGCAAACCTACAAAAAACATCTAAAAGCCTATTAGAAAGCAGTTAGAATGACCCTATGAAGTTATGAGTGCAAAAAGATCATCTAAAAAATATTTTTAAGATATGATCTTGTTACAATTTCACCTATTTCTATGGTTTGGTGAAAATGTTTTTCACCTGTATCCCAGCCAGCAATAACCACACAGGATTTAAAGATCCCCTGAAGTGCTTTGAAATGTACATTTTTTATTTGATGTTTGACGTAATCTCAACTGAAACACGAAAAGAGGGTGGGACATAGAGTAGCTCCTCCCCTTTTAAATAAGCAGCCAATAGTGTTTTGTTTCATCACAGCTCAGCCAGTGAGAGTGGTTGAGCTTAAGCGCACCAAATGAAAAGCAAAAGTGAAGTGTCTTGAATGGCATGTCAGATACTAGAGAGCATTTGATTGCTCAAGATTTGATGAGAAACCGAAGTATTTGGTAACGTGAAAAAAAAAAAAAAAAAGTGACAAACTACAAGCTTCACATGTTTATATAAGTTTTATATCTTCTAAACACAAATTTTGTCATTGTTTTGTACCACACTAGCTTATAGATATCCTTGAAGACTAACATACTGATACTAGCATCTAATTTCGCTGGACCTTTAAGAAGTGATTTGAAGAAGGTTTGGCTGGACTGCAAATGATAAAAAGCAAAGAGAGACTGAGCAAACACTACACCTTTAGGTTTGGTTGAAGACTGTTTTTGCTTCCAAGCTTTGCAATCCGAAATAAAATGGCCAGGGTCAAGGCAGTGAAAGCATTCCCTTTTTGTTATACCAGTTCTTGGGATGGATTTGGAATCATTACTAGGTTTAAAAAGCATGAACACATTGCACTTCCCTACTTACTTGCTCACTTGTAGGCGGATTGTTAACAATGTGCAGATCGAAACACTGTTTTGTGAGTGAGAACACATTCGTCTGCTAAAATTTGTCAGCTTGGAAATCCTCTTCTCATTTAAATGAAGTTTAATATTAAACTAATTTTTAGAGGAGCACGTGCTCATGTTTGACCCAGCTGGCCCACATTAGCTAATCACGATCCTCCAATCAAAGGATCCCAAGTCACTATATATATATATATATATCCTCATTTCTTTTCTACAACTATCTTCGTCTGGAAGAAACTCCCCTCCTACCCTTCTTCCACCTTTATCCAGAATGGACGGCACGGTTGCCCAGTGACTAGCACTGTTGCCTTACAGCAAGAAAACCAATGGCGTCGAGTCCTCGCTGGGCCATCTGGTTTTTCTGTGCAGAGTTTGCATGTTCTCCCCGTGGGTTTTCCCTGTGTTCCCCGGTTTCCTCCCACCGTCCAAATATGCTCTATATTATAGACAAAATAATCTTTTTTTAATGTCTTACTCTCAGGAAGCTCACCTTAGCCTCAGCAGTGAGGGAGTTTTGAGACAGCCCTGAGCTCAATCTCCTGCGAAAGGGGGGAGCCCTGGACCCGAGGATCCCTTGAGCTCAGGGCTCTCTCCCGGGACAGCATGCCAAACAAGCTATGTATAAATCATGAGCCAAGTGTGAATTCTTGAAATGTACAACAAGACTTTCTGGCAGACAACTCTTGAAGTCCTCCAACAACACGAGATCTTGAAGCAAGTTGTGGTTTTGGTGGCAAAACACCACTTCTCCCAAAGCATCCGTTTCTCTCTTGCAAATTCTACAAATGTTTGCTTGGGTGATTTTGAACAAGATCTAAATCTCTTGATGATATGCCTCTGGCACCAGCTCATATGCTCTCAAAACTACAGCCTTTACGGTGTCATAATCCAACGATTCCTCTATTGACAAAGCAGAGCACACCTCTTGAGCTTTGCCAACAAAGTAACATTGTAACAAAAGTGACCACATGTCTTTTGGCCAACTCAAGTTTGCAGCAACACGTTCAAAGGCAACAAAATTACAGTCAAACTCAGCTTAACGGAAATGAGGTACCAACTTAACATATTTACCAACCTCAAATTCAGGCACTGATGCATCCAGATTACTTGAAGGAGGTGTGGATCGAGGATGTGGAACTGGTTTGTTTTGCAAGGTTCTAACCTCAAGATCTAGCTTGCACAGTTTAATATCTCTGTCTACCTCCATTTCAAAAGCTCCATTTCAAAAGTTGAGTATTGTACTCTTGACGCTTTAGAGCACAGGTCTCAAACTCAATTCCTTGAGGGCCTCAGCTCTGCAGTTTTGCTCCAACACTATCAAACACAGCTGATCCAAAAAATTAAGATGTTTAAAAGAGTCATTAAAACCTTCATTATTTGGATCAGCTGTGTTTGATCAGGGTTGGAGCAAAACTGTGCAGAGCTGTGACCCTCCAGGAATTGAGTTTGAGACCTATGCTTTAGAGCAAGATCCAGTTCTTTCAACTTAGTCGCTACAGCGGGATCTACATGGGAGATGGTCCTCGGGGCCCCTCTGCCCACCACATTTTATATGTCTCTCTTATTTGACACAATAGGATCAGTTCATGGATCGCTCAGTTAAGGAGTTGATGATCTGAATCAGGTGTGTTAGGTAAGGAAGACAGAATCTGCAGGGTGAAGGAGTCTGAGGACTGGGATTGAGAACCACTGGACTATGTGCCAAATTGGTCTCAAATAAGGCATCATCTTCAATCTGAATATCTTCCTCACCCTAAACAGAGCGTTCAGGTAATATACTTGCCTCTACAAGTTTTTCTTACAACTCATATTTTATCTCAATTTTCTTGTCTTCTTTGGGCACTGAAATGTTAAAGAGTTCTGTAATAAAATCAGATCCTTGTTTCTACACCGGTCACATACTTCTAACGTGGGTGATAAAGTAAACATGACCAAATCAAACTCTATTTGCACTAGGATGAAGTCTCCTCTCTTACATAAAGTTCAATTCAGCCAAGCAAAATATAGATAAGAAAAGACTCGCCACACCCACAGAAGAAGTGTTTCCAAGGGCTTTTAGACAAGCCCCCAATTTTACCTATTTCTATGAGTTTGGAGAAAACTCTAACGTTTTATGGACTGTTTTACCCCTGTCCCAGCCAGCAATCACCACACAACATTTAAGAAGTTGAATTTTTTATTGACTCTGACTCTTCAAATGATGCAAAATAAGAATAAATCTAATTGTTGGGAGGAACAAACTAACTTACCTCAATAAAAGAAAATCAAATAAACACCATAGGCTTACCTCACTCCCTAACTAGCTAGAAACAGGAGAAAACCTTTGTCAAAGAAAATGGCATGCTCCTCTCTACAGCCTCTAAACGCTTAACTAAATAATAATAATAATAATTCATTTTATTTGTAAATGGCGCCTTTCTAGACACCCAAGGTCGCCTTACAATAAGTATCAACATGCTAGAACAAATTAAAACAAATAATAAAACACACATCGCGAATATAAAATAACATGATAAAAACATGATAAAAAATTGTTAAAGGAAAGCCTGCTTAAAAAGATGGGTCTTTAGACGAGATTTAAATGTGTCAAGACTATAACTGCTCCTTAAAAAAAACGAAAAGAATTAAAAGTCAAAAGAGTATGAAATCAGAAATCTGTTCAGCAAGGGTATTACAAAAGTAAGTATTTTAAGGATTCAACAATGAAGTTGTGATGGCCGATTGTGAACGTATCGTTTTTTTTAACTGGATCGTCAGTGAATCGTCAGTAAAATACCACAGTATTTTAAGTGAACCAGTCGAAGCAGTTCACTAAATCAAATGGAATCGTTTGAAACAGTTCTCGTCTCCAGTAAGCTATTATCCACAAATTACATACCTTTTAACATGCATGATACCCTATTTTATTCAAAATAAACCAATTTCCTGAGTTATTTAGTTACTAGAACAGTACACTGAGATCAGATTTGAGAAACGGTGAACTGATAATATTGTGCATGTGTGATTCAGCAGGTGGTCAACTGAACACAAACTGTACATGACACAGCAGCAGAGTACCGTCTGAACCAAACTTGGACAACTGATTAAGCTGCAACGGCGGTAAACCAAGGGCTTAAATGAGAGTGACTACTCTGGCATATGTTTTACGCAGAGGATGCACTGTGCTGGGAACTGCTGTGATTTATTGAAGAAATAATATTTTTTTATTTTTTCAAACCAAGTGATTCAATGACTCATTGACAAAGACAGTGTCTTGTTTCAATGATATGAAGCTGTTTTGAATGAATCACTCAATTGAATGATTCCATGAATCACATTTTGCGATGCCTGAGACTTGGTGACTCTTACTGGTGATTTTAGTGTCATATTTATTTATCCAAAAGAGGCCTAAACCAGTCAAGGTACCAGCATTAAAACACCTTAAGCAAAATATTGTTATATAATGTTTTGTCTATACAGCAGACCCCTGGAGCATACACATACATTGACACATACATCTTTATATCAGTCCACCACTACACAAAACCTTTTCCTGCTATTTAAAGTTTATTATCTCTGGCTGAAAGCCAACAATCTAAAACACATCATGATTTTTACTGTCGCTTTGGGCCACACAAATATTTATATGATAGATTTCTTGCACATTTTTCTCCTCAGTTGTGAGTGCAGATTTCCAACATAAAAATGTACTAAAGACCAGCTTTGCATAATCGTTCCATACTGCTGCAGTTTCCCAAAAGAGAAGAGAGAGATAAGAGAGCACATTCTCACAAGCTCGGTTTCCATCCTAATGTGAAACTAATCTTTTCAAAGTTTACATAAAAGAAACAATCCCAAATGCAAATTAGGTGCATTTTCATCAAGATGTAAGAGCAGCTCACTGTAGGATTGGTAACTTAGTAACCAACAGTAAACAAGGCAAGCATAATGGAGACAGCTGACTGGTCATGTAGATGTAACGTTCACTACGTCAGAGTTTATTTGTCAAATGCATTTCCTTCTCTAATAATTCACATTAACCTTTTTTGCGTTAGTCCAAATTCTAAATTCCAAAGCCACCTCAAGCAGCTTTTTGGCAAATTAAGAGATTTTTATTTGAAATTTTCCATATCTATTTCTCGCTATGTAGACTGACTTGGGTCCTCTTTTAGTATGGAGCCTATGCACTCCCGTTTTCCACCCTTAGACATGCCCAGAGAGATTTTAAGAAAATTATGGAACATTTTTTTGTGACAATGTTTGTTAAATGTCCACACACTGGTATTCAGTAACTTAATGGCTGATACTTGACAATACCAGCAGTTGTCCAATAAAAACAACCCAGGCTTATTCCGATTACATACCCCTATATACATTTCTGGAGAGCGCAAAAAACCTCCCAGGAGCTGTTTTTTTGCAGTTTTTGTTTTCGCGAATCCACCAGAGGGCGCTGTGTATGCTTTTTCAGAACTCAAATTTCTCTTGCGAGTGCCATTCGCGCCTGCTGTTCTCGCGTAAATCCACCAGGGGCCGCTGTCGACTGACTGATTTACTGACTGACCAATTGACCAATCCCCCCACCCAACCAATAGAGTTTTAAAAAGCACAGATTGACCCGCCCACCATCTTCCCTAAACCCAACCTCAGTATTTTAAAAAGCAATCCAGAAAAATTAAAGCCCTCACCTAATTTTTACCACGTTTTCAGATTTTATCACATTCTCACCCTGTTATTTACTTGTTTGTTGGCTTTTGTTTTTGTCTTAATCGCTTTTTGGAATCGTTCTTCACCAGACTCGAACCCGTTGTCGAGCTCAACTCCGCTCTGCATCTCAAGTCTGCTGACATACAGGGCGAGCTACTGAGCAAACTGGTAACAGCGGAAAAGCCGCCATACAGAGGTAAGCGAGAAAAGGAACAGCATCATACCGCCCCATAGCATTTGTTTTAAAGATGAAATGCAGCCATACGTAGCTCTGGCTACATAATTTGCGATCTCCAGAAATGTATATGGCACTACATTTTCAGAATGAGCTTATGTTGAATAAAACCGTAACTCCTAATACATTGGGTAATATGGAGGCACAAAAAATGTACTATGTATGTCAAAAGAGCTGCATCAACAACAACCATAAAAACAAAACAGAGCCACACAATCATACAGGTAGACTTGTTCTGAGCTAACATGCTCTCTAATACACTTTCCTGGAACAATACCTCCGGATATTCAGTAACTTGGCTCGCATAGGGAAATGTGTTGGCCCGCAGCAGTGTGCAGGACATGAGGAATTTGAGGGCCTCTTACAGAGTACGGGAGCGCTGCCATGGCAACCGGCAACTGGACGCACTGAAATGAGTTCAGATTGAAATGATAGCCTCCTTTGGCCCTGGTGTATCTTGCTATCACATTTAAACTGGATAAAACCTAGCTGACTGTACAGGAAAACATTACAAGCGCCAACTGGGAGGAAATGATAAAACAGAGGCTGTACATAAAAAAGTGGGCACTCAAAGCAGCAGTGGCTGAGAAAATAAGCGAAAGGATGCTGTGTAAAAGGAGACTCCCTTTACAAGAAAACAAAAAACCCCAGAACAAAGACAAACACTGATGCATCAGAAAAGAAAATGTTCAGTGATACCATTACCATTACAATACCGCTCAACTATATCCAAGCCATTTAGATTATAAATAGCATTGCCAAAGCAAACAAGACAGACAATATCTGATCTCCAGAAGTCAAATTTCTGTCTCAGCCGCATGTGTGGTCTTAAAGTAGATACTCAGCCAACGACTTCAATGTCTGTGCGCTGATAAAACATTTATGTTTACACTTGAGTGAAAGTATTCTCCGCTTTCTCTGAAACTGGACTTGAAGACCAAGTTTAAGCAGTTTCTGTTGGAAAGGGCCTTTTAAGGCTGCTCAGATGCCATGATATATACACGTACCCATTTGATTCTGTCTGCAAGTCTGCTCATGCCACACAACATCTAGAAGGAAAACATTTGGAAACCAAGTTGGTTGATTAAAGTCATATAACATTGCACGCCAGTCAGTTTTCCTTATAGTTGGCTGAGTTTTGGATCTAATGAGCTGTTAGTGTAGTGTGTATTACCAAATCTCTGAAGATGATGTAGTTTGGTTTTAAACAATACAGTTTTTGTATTCTGTATTCTTTTGTATTTGTATTTTTTTCTCCACTGAAAAATAGAAATAACAATAAATCATAGCAAGAAAAATATTTTTGTTTTCTCTTAGATAAACCTTAAATTTCCATAATTTTAAATAAAAGTCCTTAAGTTTCAACACTTGACATTTTACCTGTGGATACGCACACACAAAGAGAGAAACACAAGCTTTCTCAATCTCACACATACATGACAGTCAATTCTGTTACCTACTGTCAAAACTGTTACCCTAAATGAGTAACAGTAACATAATTTATAGTAACTGTACTTTTTTTTTGCCAAAAATGTTTATAGAATCACCCATTTGCGAATCATGCACTTTTATTTACTAGTCAGTGACACTAACAAACTAAATGGGTCATAGATGACTAGTCAAACATCCAGTCCTGTCTCTTGCTGTTAGGGATGAATGGAGTTCACTTTAAAGGGGTCATGAACTGGGAAAACGAATATTTAATCTTATGACTTATTAGAGGTCATTGTACTATAAAAAAACAGCCTGAAAGTTGCTGAACTCAAAACTTTCAGGGTAACCTAAAAACAGCATATATTGAAGCCAATCTTCTAAAACGAGAGGTTGTGGAAAGTGTCAGTTTTTGTGAAATAATGTGTGTAAACTCCGCCTCCACAGAAGAAGATCAACGCCTACTTCTACATCACTGCCTGTTTAGCTCCTCCCACCAATTTTGAGTATAGGGTAGAAAAATAATTAAGAAAGGCAAAAGCAGGAGACAAACCAAACAATTAAAATGTGCAACATTAGGAAAGAGTGGATGAATGTTTTTTAAAGTTATTGTAAGTTTTACTTTATTCAAAGTAATTTTTTTAATTGATTAGTTTAATTGATTGATTGATTGATTGATTAATTAATTAGTCAGTTAGAATCTTAGGGTACTTTCACATCTGTAGTTCGGTTTATTTGGTCCGGACCAAGGGCAATAAATGATACATTGTAGCATTTTCTGCCGTCTTCGAATCCTTTTCACACCACACTGATTGCTTTGGTCCGAACCAGTTGAAAAGAACCAAAATGCAGTCATTAGACAAAATCCACATCACTCATTGGCCAGATGTTGTTGAACATATTTCCTAAACTGCTTTTCGATTGGTCAGAATTCACGTGCAGGGGAAAATGACAATGGAACTCCCGCAAATAAACAAACCAGCAGATACAAAATGTCGCATTTCACTATGGAGGGACGAGTGCGCTGGCTGACTGTATCCCTGCTCATAGTATATTATACTGTATAATTTGTATACATCACTTTAGACAAACTATACATTTCGAGAATGAAGCGCGGCTGTGGTTGGAAAACAATGTTTTAAGGCATTGTAAAAGGCGAAAGTGCATCGTATGTCACTAGGCTTGAATTAATTTAGCTAAACTGCAACATGGTCATCTTCCGAAAATATTACCAACGATCCATCAGGTAATGTTTTCCCCCTCTCTCTCTCTTTTGGTAAAGCGCTGTCAACAAATATTTTTTTCTCCACATTCCATAATGCACAGCCCATCGGTCTACGGCAGCTGGATTAGTCCAAAAAGGCGCAGTACCTTTTGCGGTTGGGTCTGTTTTAGTTCAGATCATGTTTTCACCACAAATGATCCGCTCCAGGGTTTGTTTACAAGCGTACCGAGACCACCTCTTCAAGGAGGTCACGGTACTCTTTTTTGGTCCGCTTTTGGTGCGCACCCGAGTACGATTGCTATATTCTCACCTGCCCAAATGAACCGCACCAAGAGGGAAAACGGACTCTAGTGCAATTCAACCGAACTAAATAAGGCAGGTGTGAAAGCACCCTTAGAGGAAATAGGTCCTTTGTTCACTTCAATTACAATTTACAATTGTTTTTTTTTTATAAAGTACAATTTGATAAGATTTCCAAAAATCTTTATGACATTATAAGTTGAAAATTAAAGACAAGATTTAACATATGCCTAAATGTTCATTCACACCAAGGATGATAATGACGATGACGTTTTAAAAAAATCTAAATTTAAATGAATAGCTACAGCTACAGAGTACAGTACAGTAACGGGAGTAACGAAATACATGTACCGGCGGTACGTATTTAGAATACTATTCATGAGTAACTGTATTCCGTTACAGTTACTATTTTTAAACAGGGTATTTAGAATACAGTTACTTTCCTAATACCATTGGAATACTTAGGGCGATGCGTGTCTGGCCCATAATAATATTACTAAATTGCCGCTGAAACCATAGAAACAGAAGCTACACTCCCGACTGCAATCACCAGCGTTAACACAGTGAGACTCACGCAAATGACCCTGTTCTCATGCTCTCACGCCACACCTCCATTTTCTCACACAGCAAAAAGGACAATCGCAAACACCGAACAACCGGACAACAACCATGATTTTCAAATAAACTGCTTTTTTTGCCGTCATTGTTCGTGAATTCGCTGCTTGATGTTTCGTTTGCGCTTTCAGAGGTTTCATTTACGCTTCTTAAATTTACGTTCGCTTTTCTGACACAAATGTGGGCGGGACACCTTAGCCAAAGTTGTCAGCCCTGGTTAACTTGAGTGTACAAATATAAAGGATTCAGACCAGGGGCTCGAGGGGTTGGAGCCGCAACCGAAGCAACTTTCTAGCAGCAGTAAAAATGCATTCACGTCAAGGAAGTTCAAGCATTTTTTCTCTTTAAAGAATGAGAGGGGTGAGCTAAACCTGACAGTGCAGTGCAATCTCTTTTTCTGTGCAGACTGTGAAATACAAAGGGTAAGCAAAATGCATATTATATACATATACTGTATATTACAGACAGTAATGCTGTCTATGTTCAAGCACTTTTTATCTTTATTACAGAAACAGAAATTGAATTTGTTGACACTTTGATAAATAAACATTATTTAATAAACATAATTATATTGTTTTATTTATTTATCAGTCAATAATGGGCATTAGAGGCCCTCTGTTTTCCTGCAGAAATTGCTACCAACGCATAGTGTGACATTTAATAGACTTGAAGGCTGTTTTTAAGGGCAAGTATTCCAAGTATTTAGAATACAGTACCAGGATTAAGCAAAGTAACGGAATACATTACAAAATACATTTTAAAGCAGGTATTCTGTATTCTGTAACTAAATACATTTACAAAGTATTCTCCCCAACACTGACTGTACATTAGATTAGTCAGCACCAAAGCCAAAACTGGAACTAATCTAACAAAAAATCTTAAGATCACGAACCTAAAATTAGTACACCCAAATTAATATGTTGGGGGAAATATTAAATAAAATGCTAATAAAAAGCAAAAAATATATATAGATAGATAGATTTTGCAGTTTGTAATGTTTTTTTTATTTTTTATCTTGAATATCTTTTAATTTAAATGTATTATCTTTCTATTCCTAAAGATGTTAGATGACCAAACTCTTAAATGAATGAATATAACTGTTTAATGAAACTGTTTTGTTTAAATGCACCAAAAAGTATTGTCTATATTCACTGAGAAATGTATAAAATTATTCATTTTTAAAAGAGGGTGTACGCATTTATTTTGAGAACTGTATATACTGTATATACACACACATGTATACAGTATATATAAACATCCAACCGTGCTAAATGTATAACAAAACAAACCTGTGAGCACTTTTCGCATGAGCCAATCCCTGAGGAACGACCTGTTGATGATGTCCCATAACCAGTCAAAGTGAGTGAGGATGTAGTGGACAACATTCGGACTGGGCTTCAGGAGTCGATAGACCCGCGTCCAGAGCTCAGCTCAAATGGAGAGACATAAAAAAACACAATTATTTAAATGAATTATGTCAGAGAAAACACAACTGTGAGAGAATCTGAATTTGGAACAATACACGCCTAACACACTTCAACACATATTGGATCGACACTAATGAAATCTTCCAGTAACACTTTAGTTTAAGTAACACTTCAGAGCATTCACTGCTGGCTTATTACCAGCCTATAGAACTTTCAAAGTATGATTTTATATCCCTATTTAATACCTAAATCCTATTTAATGCCTATAAAATACCAACTACTACCTTACTAACTATTATTAAGCAGCTAATTCGATGTTTATTGAGCTAAAAGTCTTAGTTAATGGTTTGTTAATAGCGTGAGTTGTACATTAAAATAAAGTCAGACCAATATTACAGAAAACAAAGCTCTTTCATAACAAAGTCATCATTGTTTGGGAAACTTTTACACAATTAAACTAACATACGGGAAGTAGAAAATTCACTGAAGCTTTGCCCACAGCCTTTTAATATGCCAGATCACTTGTGCAAAAAAAAAAAAACAACAGCTGAGCGAGAGACAGGAAGCAAAAACGGAAAAGGAGACAGACAGTAGGGCTGGCCGATACAGACAGAGGGTTATGGGAGAATAAGAACTTGTCCTGTGCCTTTCTCTCTGCCAAAAAAAATTGGCTTTCACAGATGTTGGGCTGTGTCTGAAAACTTTAAGACCATATGTGATAGTTTATTGTTCTGTTTAAATCATTCAGCCAGTTAACTAATGATTTATGTATTACTATAATGCGGATTTGAATGAACAATATCAAAATGAAAGAAATGTTAGCCTTTATTTTCCAGTGTAAAACCTTTATTATTACTGCAGCAGTGGTATTTTGCCATTAATCTGTAAGAAAGTACAGTATAAGACTCAATCCCAATTCTATTGTATTACCCCTTTCCATTCCCCTCTCTTGATTATGAAGGGGAAGGGCTTCAAATTTAACCCCTAAGGAACACCACAACACCCGCACATATCATCATATGTTGTCGCAAGCTCTTACTTCATATGAGATTGATGATGACGACTGCTGTAGTTATTCCAGTTGCATTATTTTTTATTTTTGTATTTATTTATTGTTGTATTTATCTTCAGGATATCACAGAAGGCAACGATTTCATGTTATCATAACGATATAATGTGGCAATAAGCTCGTAACAGTGCTGTGTAATTGCATCGTGGCCATATTCATCTAAGTAAACTAGGGCTGCACGATTTTGGCTAAAATGAGAATCATGATTTTTTTCTCTTAAAATCAAGATCACAATTTTCTCAGGATTCTGTAGATGTAAAATAAAGGTTAATATAAGTAGGCTATTATTATTGATATTTCTCAAACATATGGTAAAACAACAATAACAATAACAGGCCTATTTGCAACACAGGCTCATTCTGAAAACGTAGTCCCGTGGACGTTTCTGGAGACCGCGAATTATGTAGCCGAAGGTACGTATGGCTGCGTTTCATTTTTTAAGCGAACGCTACGAGGCGGTATGACGCCGTTCCTTTTGGCGCTTACCGGCTGACTGCTTACCTCCATGTGGAGGCCTTTCTCGCCTCAACCAGTTTGTCCCGTTAGCTCGTCGTGTACGTCGGCGGACTTGAGATGCAGAGAGGAGTTGACCACGACGACGACGACAGAGTTCAAGTCCGGGGAAGAGCGGTTCCAGAAATCAGGTAAGACAAAAACAGAATCAAAAAAATAAAATGAACGAGTGAAAAACAGGGTAAGAATGTGGTAAAATCCGCAAACGTGGTAAAAATCAGACGAGGGCTTTTCTTTTTTTAGACAGCTTTTGTAAAGCATTGGTTGGGTTTAGGGAAGTATGTGGGTGGGCGGGTCAATCGGTAAAATTGGTTGGGTTTAGGGAAGGAGGAGGGTGGGTCAGTCGATTGGCCCGTCGGCCAGTTAATCATTCATTCAGACAGACAGACGGTAGGTCAACAGCGGCCTCTGGTGGGTTTACGCGAGAACAGCGCAGGCGCGAACGGCACTCGCAAGAGACGTTTGAGATACAAAAAAAACGCACGCAGCGGCCTCTCACGGATTCGCGAAAACAAAAACTGCAAAAATACGCACCTCCCGGGACGTATTTCGCGGTCTCCAGAAACGTCCACGGGACTACGTTTTCAGAATGAGCCTGGGTTGCCTATTTGTGTAAAAAAAAAAACATATCAAATGATTGCTGTAATCATAACTATAAAATGCGATATGATCATTTAAATGATGTGCGTGCTTTTGGTTTCAGTTTCACTGCCGAGTATGCTCATGTCATGTCATGCAAATCATACCTCCCTCGCGGCTCCCAAACGAACACTCTGTGCAACAAACTGAACTTTATTACCTGTTATTCACAGCCTATGCAGGTTCTGTTCACTATAGTGGAAATCATTAGTGGGCACGCGTGCATCCTCTCGGTAGTAAACAAACAGTGCGTCAGCTCACGTGTGATTTTGCGGCCACGAATACATCATTACATGAAGACAGAAATTACATTTTTGGGTGAATTACAGTATACAGTATGTGACATTTTTATTGCTATTTAGAAGTGTCCATGTTGCTGAGAAACATACAGTTGAAGTCAGAATTATTAGCCTCCTTCTAAATTTTGTTTCCTTTTTTATATATTTCCCAAATGATGTTTACCAGAGCAAGGAAATTTTCACAGTATGTCTGATAATATTTTTTCTTCTGGAGAAAGTCTTATTTGCTTTATTTCGGCTAGAATATAAGCAGTTTTACATTTTTTAAAAACCATTTTAAGGTCAAAATGATTAGCCCCTTTAAGCTATATTTTATTTCAACAGTCTACAGAACAAACCGTCGTTATACAATAACTTGCCTAATTACCCTAACTTGCCTAGTTATCCTAATTAACCTAGTTAAGCCTTTAAATGTCACTTTAAGCTGTATAGAAGTGTCTTGAAAAATATCTAGTAAAGTATTATTTACTGTCATCATGGCAAAGATAAAATAAATCAGTTATTAGAAATGAGTTATTAAAACTATTATGTTTAGAAATGTGTTGAAGAAATCTTCTCTACGTTAAACAGAAATTGGGGAAAAAAATAAACAGGGGGGCTAATAATTCAGGGGGGACAATAATTCTGACTTCAACTGTATATAAAACAATGTGAAGACTTGTACAACTGTCTTTATGCTTCTCCCAAACTTGAAATTATTATTGGCTAAATCGTAGAGACGCTGGATTAAGATCATGTGGGAGATCGAATCAAGATCGTGATCATTTTTCGATTAATCGTGCAGCTCTAATGTACTACACAAGAAAAAAAAAACATTAACATTATACCAGACACGGCGATGCAGTGGCGCACTAGGTAGTGCTGTCGCATCACAGCAAAAAGGTCGCTGGTTCGAGCCTCAGCTGGGTCAGTTGGCGTTTCTGTGTGGAGTTTGCATGTTCTCCCTGCGTTCGCGTGGGTTTACTCCAGGTGCTCCGGTTCCCCCACAGTCAAAGACATGCGGTACAGGTGAATTGGGTAGGCTAAATTGTCCGTATGCATGAGTGTGAATGAGTGTGTATGGATGTTTCCCAGAGATGGGTTGCGGCTGGAAGGGCATCCGCTGGGTAAAAAAGTGCTGGATAAGTTGGTGGTTCATTCCGCTGTGGCGACCCCGGATTAATAAAGGGACTAAGCCGAAAAGAAAATGAATGAATATACCAGACACTGTAAAAAGGTGATTCCCAGCCACTAGACTTTTCGGAAAGGGTATTCGAGTGTAATCGAGTGACAGATGTGGAAGTATGTTGTGGGACTAATATACAGGAGATTATAGATAGCAAGATTAAAGATAGCAAAATTATAGATAACGTTTTGCTTAAAAAACATGACGGTAAAACATGAACGCCGTTATGAATGTATTAAAAAATATGCTTGTTTGTTGTAAAAATTCTTTATAATGCCAAAAAAATACTTTAATTTGTGGATCTCTTTACTCGTGTGTGCAGCCATGCTGTCATTGTAGCTGCTGTATTCTGTGAAATTTTCGTACCACTTGGTTTCGAGTGTGGTCCTGGGAAATCTCAGTTTTAAAGGGCTATTCAGCCCTTCCCCTTAGCCTTACGCCTTCAAGCAAAAGAGAATTGGGACAGCCCTACCCCTTCACATGAATGCGCAAAACGAGGGTTAGAGGAAGGACTAAGGGGTAGAATTGGGTTTGAGCCTAAATATACAGACAAAAAATAACACAAAAGATACATACGTATAGTGCAATTTTCTCCATAGTAGCCCGTTCTGGTGCAGTCACATTCATATCTGTCGAGGCCATGTCGAACGCAGATCCCTTGGTTTTGACAAGGGTAATAGCAACAAGGATTCGCTAGAAAAAACAAAACAAAGCCATAGAGCACTTCAGTTTAAAAGGTTATGACTCTGAATGGTTGCATGAACATTCTCCTCAGCGCTCCCCAAGCTAATTTACTACAAAATTTCAGGCATAGTTTAGATGTTAGATTATATCTGAATATTACGCAACCACTGCAACATGTCTCATCAGGGCAATTGCATCATGCGGTTTTTAGGATTTTCTGTACATTTTTGCATGACGGAAACAAAATGATGGATTGATGCTGGTACCGTATAAAAGGTCACACCATCACCTTTATTTATATAAGAATCTTTAAGTATTACACAAGAAAGTAACAGATATCAATGATGTCAAACTTTAAAAATGGGGTAAATCCAAGTTGTGCAATAAATAAGCAGATGTAGCAATAGAATTCAGTGTGATTCAGTTCGGTTCATTCATCATTATACACTTTATTAAATAATAGTGTCCTATTTGTATGATTATTATACATAATTGCATGCAACTATCCCTGAACCTAACAGGTTTTCTAACCCTACATTGAAAAAAAATTACACTTTAAACCAACTTTTAAAAATTACAGTAATTTTTTACAGCTATTTGTTTTTTTTCTTTCTCAAAGTATAGTTTAACTTTGGTTCTAACTCATTCATTCATTTTCTTTTCGGCTTAGTCCCTTTATTAATCTGGGGTCGCCACAGTGGAATGAACCGCCTTGGTTCTAACTATAAAATGTAATTTAATCTAAATCAAAAATATTTATTGTGGTAAAAAAAAAATACATTCACACAAAGTAAAATAATCTGAGAGAAGAACAAAATCTTAGGAGGTCAAAAACAAGGACAACTTTAAAAAATTTGTGTGTGTCTGAAATAATGGAACAGTCTAGAACAGATTCTCAAACAATTTCAGGATATTAATCAATTTAAAAAGTTGCACAAATATATATTATTAAAGAAATATAATGATTAATAGAGGTGGTTGAAAAAGAACAAAATGAGAAAGGTATGTGAAGTAATTTCAATTAACGGCTGTTTGCAATACTATGTATTTTTTGGGTCTATGTTATAAAATGTAAATGTACAAATGGAATCAAACATAATAATATGTCAAAGATGCCAAAAAGATAAAATATGTCTCATGTAAAAAGAAGAAATAAGTAGAAGAAATAAGTTTAAGTAATAGCCAAATTATGTGTGTGGTAATGGGGTGGGGAAAATAATAAGCTTGTGCTTCATCCCGCTCCATTAGGACCATGTTGAAATGTGTTTTGTTAAAGAATTGTTTGGTGTTTGATTTTCTGTTCGAAATAAATAAATCAAACCAAATCAAATCAAAATTGTTTAATATAGAGACACTACATATATTTTTGAACTTTAACACAAAGCAGAAAACTATCTTTTTTAACCTTAGATTAAAGTATCATTTTGCTTTGGACTAATCTAAAAATACTCTAATTTGTTACAGATAAATATATAAACAACCCTCAAATTACAGTTTTGACTTGGTTGAAAATGACAAGTGTATTTTAATATGAATCTAAATATTGCCCAGGGACAAAAAATACATTGACTCAAAGGTAAAATATTGTTTTATAGACAATAAATTAATGGAATTACTTTGGTTCAACTTAAAATAAAAATCCAAGTGCTAAACTATAATAAATACATATAATGTAAGGCTATGCTGTACGGTGGCTGAGAGAGCTTAAAGTGCTGCAATTTAAAAAAATACATGCAATTACAAAAATCACAAGCAAATTTACTCCTTCAGACCCTGTGTCCATTATGGACATCACGTCAGCCCCTATTTTTTCTGGTTCCTGAGCATTTCATCTAATTTAAACCCTGCAGTCCATGAGAGTGGACTATTTTCATCCAATTAAATAGCAGTAAGGTTCAGCAGGTTGTAATTTGAAAAAAATCCACTACACTCAAAAGCAGCATGGCATCACTTCACTTCTGACACAGATGTGAACCACATTTACAATGTGTTTATTCAGGTTTATTGATATGTTTGCCAATATTTCATAGATTTTATGTAAAAAAATAAATAAATAAAAAAAAGAGGGATTGCACTTATTAATTAAAGTTTCAAATGTTTTGTAACATTGCAAGCTTTTAGATTTTTTCAGATATGTCTGTCCATTAGTATGGGCAATGTGTTCAAGATCTGTTCTTGAAATTACATCTCCAGTAATGCTGATTGAACTGTTTTACATTAAAAAAACTATATCAATGTACTAATTCAATGCTGAAACAATTTCATATGCAGAATATACAGATCTTGAAGTTATTGAGCATATAGCATATGGAAATATCTCAGATTCGAACATTATGTGAAGATATGAGAAAGATGAAGACAAAGTTTGTTACAAAAATCAATCTCCAACAAAAACCTCAAAATTAAAATACAAATGTTACAATCTTAATGTTTGTGATTTTGAAAATAATTTTCAAGATTATACCAGCAATCATGTATGTTTTTTTGTATTTTATGTTGGTTTAATGTACAACTGCTCTGACCTGATGTCCATTGAAATGGACAAAAATATATACACTTAAAGGATGTTGAATTTTTATTATTATTATTTGGTCCTATTTATAGGAGCCTCAAGAAACTTGGAACCTAATTCAAGTCTGAAGGGGTTAAGAAAAGATCATCGGTGTTGCAAATCCTCACAATGCAATCACACTAAGAAAACATACTGCAATTTCTCACAACACATGCAAATAGCACGGAACACAATGGAAATGTTTCAAGGGGACTCAGAAATATGACGGACCTGGCTGGATTTGCTTATTGTGCCGTGACTATTGCTCAGTGAAGTTTGAAGGTGAGTTTTTTGATTTTAGCATCCTGATTACACAATTCTCTTGTCTTTTGTATATTATTAGCTTTTATAACCATGGCCTAAATAGCCAGGTCTGTTTAAACATTGTAAATAAGCCAAGTTATCTACATGCACTGCACAGCGGGTTGTTAAACTATGCTTCTGATTACATGTTTTGGTTACACTTCACTGTTAAACCCAACAGTCCACTTTATCAAATGAAATGAGTGTAGTTAACTCAAAGTTTACTGAAAGTTAATTCTACTCATTTGAAAAGAGTTTTAAACTCAGTGTTGAAGGTAAAGAGTTAATTAAATACAACTTAAATGAAGTAAGTTCACAGTACTCATACAGATTAGTTTTTTAACTCAATTGTTTTGTAGCAATCGGTTTCTTCAAACGGTTTGAGTCCTTAACTTATTGGGTTTTACAGTACTCAGTTGGTTTGAGTTCTCTGCATTTATCAGGATTTACTGTGCTCAAATTGCTTCCTTTACTCAGATGGATTAAGTTCACAGTACTCATTAGGATTAGTTTTTGAACTTAAATGGTTTGTTAAAATCGGTTTCCTCAAATGGTTTGTTAAATGGTGGTTACAGTGCAATGTAAAACCCAATAAAATAAGGCAACTCAAACTGTTTGAGGAAACCGATTGCAACAATTGAGTTAAAAAAACCATTTGAGTTAAAAAAACTAATCTTTATGAGTACTGTGAACTTATTCCGTTTAAGTTGAAGTAATGAAGTATTTCATTAACTCATTAGCTTCAACACTGAGTTGAAAACTCTTTTCAAACAAGATTTTGAGTTAAATTTTGAGTTAACTACACTCATTTCATTTGATAAAGTTGACTGTTGGTGTTTACAGTGTATGTATTCTCTAGTTATCTACACTATAAAAAAAATCCTGCTGCCTTAATTTTTTTAGTTGAATTTCTTTTTCTAGTCATCTCCACTTAAATCAATCAAACATAAATAGTAACTTAAAAAAAAGTTGTAACCGGATTTACTTATTAAAATAAGTTAAATCAGCGTAAAATTATTTGTTGTCTTGACTTTTGTCATACATTCCTTGCAGTAATAATTAGCATTTAAAGCACACACTTTCAAGCTGAGTATCAATGAGATTTCCAGCATTCACTTTCATCCTCATAAAGGTATGCCTGTGAGGCAGCGAACAAGTCTGATCTTGGTTAGAAAGTTGTGTATGGTGTCTTTGTGTCTGTCACTCTGTTTACATGGCTTAGATTATTAGACCAAACTAGGATTTTTGTGTTTGGTAAATAGATTAAGACACTTTGCCAGGCTTTCTCTGCTCACTATTTGCTCTAATTAAAACCAATGAAGACCAGACAGAAGAAGATTCTGCTTATCTGCTGCACGGTTTGTGCAAAGCTACCACATTTCATTCAAAATTTCCTCTTTTTTTGGATGGTTTCTGTCATAATGTCAAGAGATGTAGACGGTCACGCACTTCACTGACAACCACGAGCTGAGATATGAAGCGTCTTGTATTTATGAATAAGCCTTATCAGGGGAAGCCTGCTGTCTTATTCTTACTTACAAAAAACAACTTCAAATTTAAAAATGGATTACAATTTATTTCAAGTCACATTGACTACTATGTACATACATTTAAATGAATCATTTAGTACAATGCACTTATTATGTATATTGTTGTACATACATTGTGCTTATATTTAAAAATTATTTGCATGTAATTGCATCTGTAATTATATTTATAATTAAACCTACCCATACCACCAAACCTGTTCCTAACCCTACCCATATCCCATCTTAATAGCCGTTAAGTCATTTGCAATACAATATGAACACAATATGTGCATTGTACTTATTTTTTTTTGATGTAAGTACATAAATACATCTTTGAACTATAAGGATGCACAATAAAAATAATGACATTTTACAGTATAGTTCAAATTAGGTAATAATTTTAGTTATAAACAATTAAAAAGAAATAATCACATTAAAATATATTATAATCCTGAAAGTGCACAACAGAATAGACTTCATTCATTTCAGAAAATATCACAATAGTGACAGATACACTGTTCTCTAAGGAATGAGCATGTAATATAAGCATTATAACCTTATCTTTGTATTTATATTTACATAACGTTCCTTACCAGTGTTTAATGAAGTCGGGCTTTCTTCACCAGCACAAAAGGAGACACTCAGCAGCAAAATCAACGTCCACTTCAATAAAAAGCTACACACTGCAAAGAAAAATATCTGATAGGGTTTGTCACAGTTTACATACGTAATGCTAGCCTATTAAACCGGTTTAAGACATTCACTGCTCACCTTTCATTGTAGTTTGGTACACAAAATAATTGTGATAAAAAATATATATATATATATTATATACAATTGAAAAAAACAAAGTCTTCAAAAGTGGTGTTCACGAAGGAAAAAGCTGCAAATAAACAAATCCATGTTGTTTATCTTCCCATGTGAGACTGAAGCCAAAGTCAGCTCGCGGAGGATTCTCGCAGATTGATGAAGGGAGAAAAGGCGCTCGAGTGGAACTTTTATAGCGAAAGCAAACAAGAACCACCAGCCTTCCGCTTCAGGACAACCTCGCGATTAAAAACAAAGCACACACAAAAAAGATATGACGGTCAAACACTTGTTTCTGAACTTACTGAAGATAGTAGAAGGAAAAATAAACCTTTATGGCGCCACCGTGTGTTTGAGTCTGCCACAGACCTGCACACACAACGTAGGCTGTTCGGTCTTCAATTCGATTTGAATACATTTTCAAATTTAAAACAATGATCTTATTTACAAGCATTCGTAGAGATCATAAAGCTACATGACACCAAGGTAGCTACTACACGTATATTTGCAGGACATTTTAAGTGCGTATGGTCTAGAATAGAAAGCGTCAGCTGTGTAGCGATAACACGTCTCTAAATAGTCTGCTGTAAGAAACATGCTAAATCAAACATATTAAAGACATATTATAGACATTAATTTAATGTCCGAAAGGAGACATCTAATGTAGATGAGCAAACTAGCCTAATACTAATGTAGCCGAGTAGCTACATTGCTCATTAACTCAGTTACATTCGAGTATTGGTTTGCTCATCTTTAGATGTCTCTTTTCGGACATAAATTAAACGGATGTTTATAATTATGTCTAGTACTCAGGGTAATACTAGGCTTGAATATATATGGGCAATAATTTTGGTATATTTAATTTTATATCCATTAGCCTACGATAAGAGTTTGTTCACCTAACGTCTTTAGGAATAGAAAGTTAATACATTTAAGTTCAAATTAATTATATATAATTTTTTTTATATTTCCCAAATGATGTTTAACAGAGCAAGGCAATTTTCACAGCAGGTCTGATAATATTTTTTCTTCTGGAGAAAGCCTTTTTTGTTTTATTTTGGCTAGAATAAAAGCAGTTTTTAATTTTTCTAAAACCATTTTAAGGCCAATATTATTAGCCCCTTTAAGCTATATTTTTTAATAGTCTACAGAACAAACCATCATTATACAATAACCTGCCTAATTACCCTAACCTGCCTAGTTAACCTAATTAATCCAGTTACGCCTTTAAATGTCACTTTAAGCTGTATAGAAGTGTCTTGAAAAATATCTAGTCAAATATTATGTACTGTCATCATGGCAACGATAAAATAAATCAGTTATTAGAAAATTAGTTAATAAAATTATGTTTAGAAATGTGTTGAAATTTTTTTCTCTCCTTCTATCTTCTCTTCTCTCTGTCTCTCTCTCTCTCTATCTCTCTCTCTCTCTCTCTCTCTCTATATATATATATATATATATATATATATATGCAGACTAGAAAATTTCAACTAAATTGTATATTTTTTATTTTATTTAATATGTTTTTCATAATAATTTGAGTGTATTAACTCTTGGACTATATGATTTATTTATTTATTTGTTTATTTTTGTTAGATTAATTCAAGTTTTGTCTTTAATGACAATGTAATATTCAATTTAACAACAATCTAATGTATGCACACATTTATTATTGTAAAGCATGCTATAGAAAAGAGATCTCTGAGGGGTGGACCCATTTATGCCGAGCACTATATACGTAAAAACAAAAACAAAATGAAGATTGACTTCTTATATCATACTGCAAAATAAATAAATAAATAAATAAATATCTTTTGGTTCCACAAAGTCTTCAAAAACATAGCAGGCTACATGCAGACCAATAAATGTGTTTGTTTGTGGACTTTGTAATTATTGAACACTACCAACAATGATTTTGCTATACAGTTCTGCCTGTATTATAGGCTATTGGGGTTATTACTGTAAACCGATTAATAACAGTAATGTTGCAAGAGAAAGAAACATGAAAATGTATTAAATAGAAATTTCATAACTTCTATAAATTACATGATCTGCTTTTCTGTAACATCACATTTAATCAAATATAAATCACTGCGCTTTTCCAGATACGTTTTTATTTATTTGCTTATTTATTTATTTATTTATTTATTTGTTTGTTTGTTTATTTATTTATTTGTTTGTTTATATATACTGTATATATATATATATATATATATATATATATATATATATATATATATATATATATATATATATATATATATATATATATATATATATATATATATATTTTTTTTTTTTTTTTATTGCAATAACAACAGGCAATTACAACAGATATACAAACAGATATAAGTATAGTACAAGCAATACAAATATTACTTTTTTGCAACAAGAGAAATGTGACAAATTTAAAGAAATATAATAAAGGTAAAGCAAAAGAAAGACAATGAGAAAGAAAAAGAAACAAAAATAAATGAGGGTACATGAAAAAATAATACAAATTAATGCAGAATATTAAATAAAGCACATGTTTTATAAGTTTTAACTGCTTTTTTGTTATGAGACTGTAATGGTTTTTAAGTACATTACCAATTCTCATTTAAAAAATACAAAATTTGGCTTACATTGAGTATATTTGCATTTATGTATAAAAAACTTTCCAATAAATAAAATGAGGTTTATACAAAAAGTTGAATTAAGGAATTGTTTTTCTTTAATATAAACCTTAAAATAATATGTCTATAGCTTAAAGAAGAAACACCATAAACCTTTTGATCAATCAGATAATTAACATCAGGCCAGAAAGATTTAACAAAGGGACATTCCCAAAACAAGTGAGCAACAGACTCAGAAGAAGTCTCATAGAAAGAGCAAGAGACGTCAATGTCTTTTTGAATTTTTGTAAAAATTAACTGGATAAAATCTATAAATAATTGTAAAAGATATTTAATTTTATTTGTTAAAATATGTCTGGGGGAGTGACCAAACATACGACCATTTAATATCATTAAAAGGTTGTTCTAATAAGAAGTAGTAAAGAGATTGAGATGATAAGATCTAAAAAATAAAGACCTGATTTTCTGATGGGATTTTCTAGTGGAGAAACAATTGGATCCAACAACAGTAGAATCAGGTCTAGGGGGACATACAGAAATCAATGAATTATTATTATTTCTAAAAACCATACAAATCTTAGAGGAGATGGCCTTACAAACAGTATAAACATTTTTTTTTTAGATATGGGCAGAGTATATCAGTAAAATCAGAGTAAGTAAATAAATTACCATTACTGTCAAATAACTGGTTCACTAATATCACCCCATTGAACCAGTTATTAAAGAATAAAGATTCTCTAATGTAAAATATTACAGTTGTTCCAAATTTAAAATTTGTGTGGCGAGAAATTGTGCTTATAAATAAGTTTCCAAGCCTGAAGCATGATGAAAATAGGAAAGTTTGATAGGAAGTTTATTAATTGAAAAATTACACATTAATAGAAAGTCAATGCCTCCTAATTGAGAAAAAAACATAATGAGGGATTACATTCCAAGTAGAAGATTGATTGTGGAGAAAGCGTTTAAGCTGATTTACTTTTAAGGTATTATTAAGTGAATCAAAATCTATAAAGTTTAAGCCACCCTTATTTTTCCAGATACGTTTGGTGATACATTTTGTTTAAATGACAAGTATCAAAGAAGGTGACTGATTTTTTATTTCTCTTTTCTCCTGTTCTTCATTTAATATTCAAAAATTGTTGCATGCGAACTTTCTTTGATACTAGCCATGCACAGTCACATTAATCTATAAAAAAACAAGCTATTTTAATGAGTATGTATGCTTTATCAACAGACATTTGATTTGATTTTAACATCTATCAGAATGATTTTTCACATTGGCTGAAGGCCTTGCTGGAGACAAACGAGAATGACACAAATCTGCCACTATAATCATGAAAGAGAAAATAAACCTAAATATTTAAGCATCGTTTTAAACAATGAAGGCATGGCTTATTACAACTTAGAAGCATAAAAAAACCAAACTTGACAAAAGGTGTCTTGATTGTGTTGGCACGCTGAGCAGCTTTTGTACGGACTAAACAAAACAAACTACTCAAAGAATTTACCACTAAATGGCTTCCAGCGGATCCAATAAAATCCTCCCTAAATTTTATTAGAGACTTTACAACCTTTGACCGCTTCCCCACCCTATTCTTATGCTCTTCTGCCCCAGGTAAGTTTCTCATAAATCATCCTATTGTATACAACCCTTAATTAGCAAAGAACACAACCTACTTTCCAACCTTAATCACAATGCTCTTTCAATATCTCATCTAAAATGAAGTTCGTCTGAATAAGCAATAAATCTGTCATTGATTCTGTCAATTTTAACATTTTTTTATGCAGAATGACAGATATAGAACTGGTGCTAAACTAAATTTATTAATGCTAAATAATAATGCTAATGATTTTAGAGTTGCTAGTACACAGTTAAATGTGCTTGTGGAATAAATGACTGTGGTTTGACCAACAGGAAACTGTGCGTAAACACCTCTCTGACATTTAGTTGTATACTGACAGCACATAGTCTCCAGTAATAACAATTTAGGAAACAATCCCAAGTACCCATGTCATACAAAGTGACTCAGAATGTCTGGGTCTTTATAAAACTACTTATTTTGTGGTGAAACTTCCACTTAAAACGATCATAAGACTATATTTGTAGTTTAGATATAAAACAATTATTTCAGAAAAGCTATTATTTAGCAAAAAATAAGCATTTTTGTACATTTATATATCTTTTAAATACTGTATTATTGCATTAGTAATATTTTAGTTATGAGGGAACATTCCATATTATAATTTTTATACATAGACATGAGTGTGAATGCAAGAGTGTATGGGTGTTTCCCTGTGTTGGGTTGCAGCTTAAGGGGCATCCGCTGCGTAAAACATATTCTGGATAAGTTGGCGGTTCATTCCACTGTGGCTACCCCTGATTAATAAAGGGAATAAAGCTGCGGTCACACTAGAGTTTGAGTTATGAGTCGTACAGCGATGCGATAAGGGGCGGGATTAAACAAGATGATTAGACATTTTAAAAAGAGCGATTGGTCCATATTTTAAATTCCTGTACAGAGAGGTCATGTTTTGATCCTCGATTGGTCTAAAGGGATGCGATTTCGCAGGTCAGAGTACACCAAGCTTGAACTTTGCAACGCAGAGAAGTGCGAAACTTGACGCATGACTAGGGCCAGACGGAATCTGCGGACGTTTTTTGCTATTTCTGCGGAGAATTTTGGTAAAAATCTGCGGATTTCTGCGGAATTATTTTAGGAGTATCATAACTAAAACCTTAAAATGTGAAATAAAAAATAATATCTTTTTAACTTTTATTTAAATTTTAAAATGCAAATCCAATTAGATTAACTGTAAATAGTTAACTGTAAGTAAACAAACAGAATTAATGATGGGCTAAAAATCTGCAGAAATCTGCGGAAAATCTGCGAAAAATCTGCGGAATTCTGCGCGCGCAGATTCCGTGTGGGCCTACGCATGACCCTACGTTTCTGGTCTGACGCATTCGTGTGCGTATGAATGGAAATCTATGGGGAGACAAGTCCAGTGTGACCGCAGCTTTAGAAGAAAAGAAAATGATTGAATGATATAGACATCACCTGTTGTCACAGTCAGATCAGGTTTTCCCCTCTCTCAATCACCCTCACCTGAAGGCTATCAGCCCTGCACCTGCACATCATCATTTCTCATCATCCCAACACCATAAAACCACAGTCTCCCAGCACTTAGTGTCTGGCCTTATTGCTCGAAGGACTAAAACCACAACTTTTACTCACCTCCCTGTTCTGTGTTGTTACTGTTGTTTGCGCCTCATTCCTAGTGTGAATCCCCTCGGGTTCCCCGGTCATCATCTGAGTTCCTGATGTGTCTACTCCACATTCTTGGTTCCCTGTCTGTTAGTTGCTTAACCCATTTGTGCCAATTGTTTTCTAAATGGTTTCATGCATGTAGCCTTGTTTTTAGTGTCCTATATGAACATGTTTTGCATTTATTTTCTCCAGATTTTTGATTTATTTATTTTTTTTCTGGAAAATTGTATTTGAATATACAGCAACTACTTGCCAGTGGGCAAATATGTTGTAAGAACCCTTCAATGTAAATTTGCATAGGAGAACATTTGGGATTCTAACTCAAAACAACTTCTTTCAACAGATTAATTCATATTTCAAAAAACATTTATAATGTTTAAAACTAGAAAACAATTTGATATAAACCCCCACTGCATAATTACAGCAGTCAAAGAGAAACATAACATAAATCATGACTCAAAGAGCCCAAGTAAAGTAAATACTGCTCTCCACAACAGTGATGTCTAACAAAACAAGTATTTTTTTAAATCTCTCATTGACAGAAATAGTCAAACAAGTTAGTA
Source organism: Danio kyathit (assembly GCA_903798195.1). Classification (NCBI taxonomy): domain Eukaryota; kingdom Metazoa; phylum Chordata; class Actinopteri; order Cypriniformes; family Danionidae; genus Danio; species Danio kyathit. The sequence continues at coordinate 75,440,495 of LR812523.1, read as the reverse complement.
ATAAGCAGCTGATGTTGTTTGTGGAGTTGTTGCAGCACTTTAACTCTGCTCCAGTGTTACTTTAACTCTCTTTGTAGGAGTGGGACCAGTGGGAGATTAATTTAACTCTGAGGATTTTGCTGTTTATCAAATTCAAAAATCAAAAAAGTACTTTAAATTAAAGATATCAGTTAAAGGGTTAAGTTATTTTTAGATGAGGTATTATAAAAGCAAACAAACAAAAAAAAACATTAAACAAGACCAATAACTTTTATTAACTAACACATAATAATTTCCCATGATTTATATACTTACAATGTATATAAAAACTACAGATTTATTGAAAGATTTGTTGTGTTTGGATGAATCTAGAGACCCTCATGATTATGTTGATATATAATTGTGAATAAAAAATATTTTTTAGTAATATGACAATTGCCTTTATTTGGGTGGGTTTGCCTCCATTTTGCATCCTGGAATTAGGGGTAGGAATTTGAAAGCCTCACATGACAGGAAGTAAATCAATTCTTCTTTTTCTTTCTTGAAATCTTTTATTTGCTTAGAAATTAAACATGGATAACATGTAGAAAATTACTTATGTGTTCATTTTAGTCCATTCACATTCCCAGATAACCTCTACCTCTTATAAAAGGAAAATGGAACTATGAACTCTGGCAACTATAGTTGCCGGCGGGCTTAAATGGGTTAATCTCTGTGTCTACACTCTCAGAAATGAAGGTATGTGAGCTGTCACTGAGGTGGTACCTTTTCAAAAGATACAAATTTGTTCTTAAAAAGTCCCTATTAATACCTCAAGGTGTACATATACAGTATAATGTACAAAAGTGTTACTCTTAAAAATGTTTGGTACTAATATATACTTTCGAGGTACCAATATGGACCCTTTAAGTACAAATGTGTACCTTTTGAAAAGATACCACCCCAGTGACAGCTCGTGTACCTTTATATCTGAAAGTGTGGTTATCCTGCTTCCCTGTCTCTTTCCATCCGATCACACCATCACCAGTTCCTGCAACGGTGGAGTTTGAGCTCAGGTAGATCTCGAGAACTCCCTTGCTTGTGAACGTGTTAGGAATAGCTGAGAGATATAGCTGGCTAAGAGTTTTCTGATGATACCACTTTGGATTAATCAATTTACTTTAATGAATGTCTTTGGACGGTGGGAGGAACCCAAGGAAAGCCCACGCGAGCACGGGGAGAACATGCAAACTCCGCACAGAAACCCTGACTAGCCCAGGAGAAGGGGAGGAGTAGGTGTGGAAGGGGGGATTTTTCAAGATGAAGATGACTGAAGTGGAAAACTTTGGTTATTTATAGTGAGTTAGTATTCATCTGATTGGTGTAATATGTGAAGCTGATGCGGGACCAGCCGTGATCAATCATAAGCACGTCATCCTCTCGAAAATAGTTTACAAATAAACCGCACTAAAACTGCAGGTTAACTGTTTATATTTAATAGCTTGTATTCGATTGTAACTTATAACTAGGCCCACATGGAATCTGCGCGCACAGAATTCCGCAGATTTTCCGCAGAATTCCGCAGATTTTTAGCCCATCATTAATTCTGTTTATTTACTTGAGTAAATGTGTGTAAATCTGAATTTATTCAGTTTTTAAATTACACATATTTCACATATTAAGATTTTAGTTATGAGACTCCCAAAATAATTCAGCAGAAATCCGCAGATTTTTACCAGAATTCTCCGCAGAAATTGCAAAAAACGTCAACAGATTCCGTCTGGCCCTACTTATAACCTAATTTGATTGCAAAGTGCTATACAGATAAACTTGAATTGACTGTTTGCAAACTTACTTTGGAATTTATTCAGACTGTTCTAAAAAAAATAAATAAAAAATTTCACCAAAATAATTTTAAAAAATGCTCCATGAAGGCTTTTTTTCTCATGTGTTTATTTGATTGTGTCTGAATATATTGTGTTTATGTGAAGCAAGGCACAAACAAACAAGAGTAAAATGCTTAAAAATTATTACTAAAGAAAACAACGATTTCCGCGGAATAACGTGCATAGATTTGTGTGCTAACAAATAATTTACTTTGTCAGTTTAATTTCATGTTTCATAACAAACACATTATAGGAACCCTGCCAGAAGGTTAGCCAAAGTTCTGAATGTTCCCTGTTAGCTGGGTAAACGCTATAAATAAAAACACATGTTCAGCAAATGAAGACACTCTGTTAAAAAGCATCCTAAAAAGAGGAGAAATGGTCGCGCCCAACTGAGCCTGGTTTCTCTTGAGGTTGTTTTTCTTTCATGTTCGCCAATTGGTGAAGTTTTGTTCGTCGCCACTGGCTTGTTTGGCTTTGGGACTTGTGGAGCTGCGCATCCATGGATTTGCTCTTCAGTGTTTGGACTTTCAGCAGTGAAAATTAAATCACACTGAACTGAACTAAACTGAACTTTAATTTTTAAAACTGGACTGACACAGTTTCAATTTACTTGAACTTCTATGTTAAGCTGCTTTGACACAATCTACATTGTAAAAGTGCTATATAAATAAAGATAAATTTAATTAAAATGTTTCTTTTAAATTTCTTTACCATCCCCCCACCCGTTATTCAAATACATTTTTTATTTATGTATTAATAGCTTTTTATTCTTTTTTTTTTTTTAAGATTTGAAGATTTTCCTTGGGAAAAATGCACCATGCTGTCATCACACACATACAATAAAACAAAGCTAAGCGTACAGTCTATGAATATGTCTAATCTGGTTTATATTCAAATTTGAGTCTGCTTATCATTTGACATGTTAACGTACATATTCCAATTTGCTCAATGTCTATGCACAAAAGCCTTCATTTTGCACAACATTACCAATGTACCTATTAAGACTGTACATTTGTTAGCAACCAAAACAAACTGTTAAGGAGAAAATTAACCTTAAAGGGATAGTTCACCTAAAAATGTCACCCATGTCACAATGTGACTTGTTCCAAACCAGTTTGAGTTTTTTGTTCAGTTGAACGCAAAAAAAAAAGATATTTTGAAGAATTATAGAAACCTGTGACCAATTGGCATTGAAAAACAAATATTATGGAAGTCGTAGTTACAGGTGAAGTTTCCAACATTTATCTTCTTCTGTGTTCAAAAGAAAAAAAAAAAAAAAACAGGTTTATAGCAAGAAAAGGGTGAGTAAATGATGACAGATCTTAGTTTTTTAGAGTGAACTGTCCCCTACTAAAGCCCTCAATGTACCCACATACTATGTGTCTTTCTCTAAAAGTATCAGGTTTACCGCCATGGCTTGTAAATGCCACAAAGCATAACCTATCTTTTCCCCTCTCCATATCAATGGTATCAGATTGCACTTTGCCACTTGTTCCTTTGAGGTTTAAGCAATGTGTTCTTCAAAGTATTATGATTTCTCTAAATCATCATCTAAAGTTGAGGTAACTCACATTTATGCTGTGTTATATGCTGAGGTTGGCAGTAACAAAAGAAAAGAATAGCCTAATTTGTATTCATTCAAATGAATAATAGCCTAATTTGTATTCATTCAAATGAATACAAATTAGGCTATTCTTTTCTTTTGGGGGGGTTCGGATGGTTCGGAAGACCCACCCCTCATTGACGAAGGTCCAGAATTTGTCTCATACATGAGCTCATTTGTCATGACTGCCATCATGGTCAAAATAACCCATTGAAAAAGGCTAAGTCCAAGCAGAGTCCTACTGTATGTTGGCTGTCGCTTCGGTGTGACTTCAGTTTAGGCCAATGCTAACTATAATTTATCCAACAGTCCAACATCCAGCTGTGCAAGAAAACATACAATCTGACGTAATAAACGTCATCTTTCGCTATTGTATTGTTGAGAAAATATTTTACAAGTAACTTTATTCTAAATCTTGGACCAATTCTTGAAACAAAAAATGACCAATAAGGTGGGAAGCACCAAAAGTGTACCATAAAATAGCTGTGAATACTAATTTGGCTAAAATTGTCAAAACAAAGGTGTGGTTATGATGACCATCCGACAAGCTTATTCAGGATAGTGCTTAAAGTCACTAAAATGCAGTATTTAAATTTCATAATTAAATAGAAAAGGAGGCGTATAATTGTAAAAAGGTCCACTTTTCAGAAAAAAGAACCACCCTCTTCACCAGGCTGGTTACGGGCCTGTTTGACCATATATTTCATATATTACTGAGTCCAATGTTTTATTCTTTAAACACAATTTTTAACAGTCAATCACAAGTCTAACCTGCAACTCTCAGTGTAGATTAAAAATAAAACAATCTAAAAAAAAAAAAAAAACTTAAATTTCAGCTAATATAACTTAAGCTTTTGCTATTATTCTGCCACAAACTGAACACAGCATCTGCCTTCACTGAATTTTCTGTCTATGTACTTTAATGATGCATTTGTATTTGACTGACAGCTAAAGTGTACACTTTCCAGCCCTGACCATTTGAAGTCATCCCAATTATATGGACTTTTCTCTGTTCTCTTATTACATGTCAAATGATAATAATTCTGAAGGGCTTAGAGGTTAAAAGCCTAATCGATAAATCTGTTATAAATGGAGATGGCTTTATATATAAGTGTAGCAAAACCGTCTGAGTACGTGTTGGTTCTTTGGTGACGAGTGTTATAAATCAGCTTCAAGTGGCGTCGCGCTCCGAAATGGTGAGTTAGAATTGTTTTCATTTATGTGACTAATAGCTAAATAAAATAGACTAATTTCTTAGGAAATATTTTAACGTATTCTATATATTTTAAAGTCGTCGACGAACCATTATTATCGGAGTTTGAGGGAGAAAAGATCTGTTTTGACATCAGGGTGTTCATCGATGTTGCCTGTCTTCATCTGCGCTCGTTGCTCGACGGAAATACTGGACCGACATGTGCTAAAGGTGCTCATTTATACCTCAAAATGTCGGCGAATGAAATATGAAGAAGAAATATCACATTTTTGTGAGTTTATATATGTATGTATATATTAAAGGTAATTTCTCCTCGCAGGTGAATGGATTAACTTGGCATCTGAGGTGTTTGAAGTGCTGTGTGTGCGCAGTGTCTTTGGGTCACCATAACAGCTGCTTCATCAGAAATAAAGAGATTTTCTGCAGAACTGATTATAACAGGTAAAGTATATAACATTTTATTTGTAAATTGTTATTGTCATATCTGAAAATCGGGGTTATTTAATCAAATATTGATTTCTTAACACTTTTTAAAACGTTTAAAACATTGGTATTATCTTGTCTAAAACGTATAACATGACTTAAAACATGTAAACACTTGGTAGGGTATTTTATGCCATGAAAAAAGACATTTTTTTTTTTATCTTAAATTTTTGACAACATGTCATTAGTAGCTTACAAAATAAATGTATTTTTACTCAAGCACATCTTTGAATTGTGAGAGAAACTGAGAATGTTTTAATGATATAATTCTCTATCTATCTATCTATCTATCTATCTATCTATCTATCTATCTATCTATCTATCTATCTATCTATCTATCTATCTATCTATCTATCTATCTATCTATCTATCTATCTAAAAATATAATAGAATATCTATCTATCTATCTATCTATCTATCTATCTATCTATCTATCTATCTATCTATCTATCTATCTATCTATCTATCTATCTATCTAATTGGATCCTTTACATATATAAAAACAATATAAAACTGATTCGATTTAGTTATGTTGTATGTTTTTTTCTTTAATGTGTTGGTTATCAATATTGCTGCCAATAGACTGGCTTAATGTAGTTTACAGTTTTTCTCAGTCGCTTTGGTGCATTTCTCACTACGCTATTTACATTTGCACAACAGTTAATGCATTTCTCAAAACAATTAGTGCAAACTGCAAAACCTAGTTGATAACCTGCAAAAGCGCGTCACTTGCTCAAAGTGGAAAGCTCATTCCTCAAAAGCAAGTATTGATGTCAATGAAAGTGTCAGTGTCATCAAGATGAAAAGTCCTGCCACCATTGTTTATGAACAAGATAGTCAAATGGCTTTGTCGTGTTTTCATTATGACAGTTTACTCTGTACATTTTTTTCAATACAAAAAAGTCAGATTTTGGTGACACTTCCTGAAAATGCTCAAGACAGCACTATACTATACTACTTGCACAGCCATTTGAAAACTACAGTAAAGTTAGACATCACTGCATTTAGTGAGGTATCTGAGTACAAGACACTGAATATGTATTCACATTTTTACTGCATATACTCTTTACAATTCTAATTTATTCACAGCATTGTGCAAAAGAAAACACACCCTTATTTACATCAAACATAAACTCCCTTTGGGTAGAGCTGTGCACAACTGTAAACAATATTGCAGTACATATTGGAACTGAACCTAGAACATACACAGGTCTGTAAATCATTCATGAAATTGTTCAATTTCAGGAAAAAAGATTACATTTTTTTATATAAAATTTGCTTGACAGATTTTGACAACTAGTTCAACATTTTTGTATGTGATGACTCAAGTAATGAAATGAGGACTATTAGTTTTATATGGAGTGACTATTCAGCATCCACAAGTTTAGTTAATTTTGACTGACATGACGTAAGCAAATCATAATGTTATAAAACAGCAGAGAGTTGTATGAATGCAGTTGATGCACGTCCAAAAGCATTTGCAATTTGTTGGAAGGAATGAGAAACTGCTACTCTGATGTGCACAAATGACTAATTGTTTTGAGAAATGCATTAACTGTTGTGCAAATGTAAATAGAGTTGTGAGAAATGCACCAAAGCCACTCAGAAAAACTGTAATACAAGGAAATGTTTATGAGAATTGTATAGTAAACAGCAAACTTTTAGTTCAGATGTAGTTTAATTTAAAGAAGTGATTGAAGTATGTAAACAAACAAAACAAGTATGTTAACAAACAAAACAATACAAAACAAAACAATATACAATTAGCAATGTTGACATTAATACGTACAAGACAAGAAATATGTGAAGACAATAAATGTGTTTTTCTTAACGCATTTGTTGTCTTCATGTATTTATTGTCTCTTACGTATTACTGTCAACATTGCTAATTATTGTTTTGTTTTGTTTTTGGAGTGTGTTGTTTTATTTTGCACTGTCTGGAGCCAGCACCTAAGCTTTTCACTCATCATAGTACACGTGCTGCTCATAATGTGACAATAAAAGTGATTTGATTTGATTTGAAACAAAATATGTAAAGTTATACCAAAATGAACATACGTCTTCGTTACTTTATTTTCTTTTCAGTACTTTTGGCATAAAATGTGCTCGATGTGGCCATCAAGTCAGTGCAAATGACTGGATTCGGAGGGCTGGAAACGACATCTATCATCTCGCCTGCTTTGCTTGCTTTTTCTGCAAAAGACAGCTTTCTACAGGCGAAGAGTTCGGCCTGATGGAGAACCAGGTTCTCTGTCGTGTTCACTACGACATTATACTTCTAAACCTACAGCACATGTCAGACAGCGGTACATTTATTTCTGTTTTTCACATGTGTAACAATCAGCTTTTTAACAATTTCATGCATGCTACAAGCTAAGTAGGACGTCAAGCTGACTAGAAAACACCATGTTAAAATGAGGTCATTTGTATCATAACAGGAAATTTATTACATTTGGATGGAGCTCTACCCATTCAGTATCTCCCAAAGGCGTCTAAAAGACCTCGTACTTCATTCACCTCAGATCAGATACAGGTACGGTTTACATGCACTCTCAAACCTGATGGATTCAGATTACTCTCAACATTTGTGAAATATTTTTGCTACAAACTATTTTTTTATGTTAGTAGAAATTACGATTGTTTTGTACAACAACATGTGCAGTGCTTAGGTGTCTCTCACTTATAGCTCCTATTTCGATCACACTTTACAATAATTAGTAAATACATTTACCAACGTGAACAATTAAAGAACAATACTTGCACAGCATTTATTAATTATAGTTCATCATTTACTAATGCATTATTAACATCCAAATACATGCCTTTTAACATTAGTTAATGCACTGTGAGTTAACATGAACTAACTTTATTTCCATTCAATGTATTGTTCAGTGTTTGTTTATGTTAGTAAATGCATTAACTGACATTAACTAATGCAACCTTAATGTAAAGTGTTACCCTTATTTCCAACTTACTTGTCCCAGTGTTGATTTTAATTTAATTGAAACATTTAATAAACTAATTTGTGTAGTTTGTTTACACAAGCATCACATAAACTCATATCTTAATGATTGAAATCATAGTTCACCCAAAATGGAAAATGCCATGATCATTTACTCTTGCCACAAACCTGCTTGAGTTTTTTCTGTTGAACAAAAAAATTATATAAAACTTTTGGAAACCGGTACTATTGACTTCCATAGTATTTGTTTTTCCTATTATGGGTGCCAATAGTTACCAGTTTTTTAACATTATCTGTGAAACCACTTAAGGGTGGGTAAATAGTGAGAAAATTAACATTTTGGTGTAAAAAATACAATAGAATCCTTAGAGCGTTAGGAATATCTGTCAAGACTTTTTTTTTACACTTGAATAAATGTAGTATGTATAGATATACACTCACCGGCCACTTTATTAGGTACACCTGTCCAACTGCTTGTTAACCCAAATTTCTAATCAGCCAATCACCTGTCAGCAACTCAATGCATGTAGACATGGTCAAGACGATCTGCTGCAGTTTAAACCGAGCATCGGAATGGGACAAGAAATTGGTGGAATGGGAGATTCGCATCATGGATGTGCAGCCCACAAATCTTCAGCAACTGCGTGATGCTATGATGTCAATATGGACTAAAATCTCTCAGGAATATGTCCAGTACCTTGTTGAATCTATGCTACGAAGGACTAAGGCAGTTCTGAAGGCAAAAGGGGGTCCAACCTGGTACTAGTAAGGTGTACCTAATAAAGTGGCCGGTTAGTGTAGAATGAAGTACAATGTGGGCCATTTATAAGGATACACCTTAATAAAATGGGAATGGTTTCCTGAATACAGTTTACTGAAAATTGGATTGGTCATCGTGGGCCAGTTGAATGGCCCTCAAGGTCGGACCTGACCCCCTTAGACTTTTATCTTTGAGGTCATCTAAAGGCAATTGTCTATGTAATTTATTAAGGTGCATCTATATAAATGGCCCACCCTGTATATACTGTACAATACTGTCTGACCACTGTAGTAACCCTGCAAATTTTAATATAACAGAAATCTCTGAAAATACCGACATATTACAAATATTAAGGACTAAATTATGTTTCTCTATGTTAATATTTAGCAAAAACACACAAAATAAACTCAATTTCAACACTTATTTTCCCATTTTCATACTGGGAAAGCTCAGTTTATGTTCACCGTAATACATTTTTCTTTTGTTCACGTAACCTGTTTCTATTAAATAAAATTAACTTTTTAGATTGTCTGTGAAATTAGCTCATTTGATTAAATTAATTCAGTTTTACAGTGTGCCTTTTCTCCACCTGTGGTAAAAGGACATTAAAATACTGTTACACAGCCACAGTAGTGTGAAAAAATGTTTGCCTCCTTTACTAACTTCTTTTTTTGCATGTTTTTCACACTTTAATGTTTCAGATCATCAAACAAGTTTAAATATTAGTCAAGAGACAAGCACTTTTTCACACAGGGCTATGTACTGTAGTTTTGAATTTAGTTTTCTCTGAATAATACAAAAATCTTTTATTTAAAAACTGCATGATGTGTTTACTTGCTATCTTTGACTAATATTTAAATTTGTTTGATGATCTGAAACATTAAAGTTTGACATGCATGCAAAAAAAGAAGAAATCACTTTTTCTGTATGACTCTGCAAGCCTAGCAAATTAATTAAGGCAGAATCACATAGATGTTTATCACTCCCATGCAATCTGTGTTTGCTTTGAACAGATTATGCAAACCCACTTCATACGAGACAAGAACCCTGATGCTGCAACGCTGCAGAGGCTGGCAGACATGACTGGTCTGAGCCGAAGAGTCATTCAGGTGCTTTTTCTTGTTAGCATGTCAGCTGAAAACTGAAGGATTTATTTATAGTGTTGAATTCTCTGTAGGTTTGGTTCCAGAACTGCAGAGCCAGACAGAAGAGGATCCCCCTTCATGACAGCATTACTGAACGGGACAGATATCAGACCTCTGCATTGCCTTTTCTGTCAGATTTAAGCAGTACTTCATGCTCTCAGGTAGATGTGAGTTTGTCCACTATTTCAGCATCTGATCTTATACATTATTATGTATAATTGTTGATGTGAGGGACTGTTACTGTTGTTCAAAAAAATAAAATAAATTATAACTTTAATTAGCATGGATTTAAAATGCATTATATTTATCAAAAGAGGCAATAAAGTGATTTTCACTGCCATTTTATTCCTTCTCCACGTCAACCAGCAATCGCTTTAGCCAAGTGCAGTCACCAGGCCATAGTGTACATGTTAAAATGTTGTCTGTTGCGTTTTTTTGTAGCAAATTTCTCAACACAACGGCTACTTGTTTTTCGATTCATTATTCATTCATTCATTTTCCTTCGGCTTAGTCCCTTTATTCATCACGGGTTGCCACAGCGGAATGAACTGCCAACTTCTCCAGCATATGTTTTACACGGCGGATGCCCTTTCCAGCTGCAACCCAGTACTGGAAAACATCCATACACACTCATTCCCGCACATACACTACAGCCAATTTATTTTCAAGACTTCACACTTAGCTGATGATTGATTATAAAAGCTTGTTTGGCATGCAGTCCCAGGAGAGAACCCTGAGCTCATATGATCCTCGAGCCCGGGGCTCCCTCCTGTTTGAAAGGCGAGAGGGGAGTTTGAGCTCAGGTAGATCTCGAGAACTCCCCTGCTGTAGTAGCTATTGAACAGATAGTGATTGCTTTTAAGAGATAACTACTTACTAGGAGCATGTCTATGTTGCCGATTTGGATTAGTCAATTTCCTTTAAGTTGCATGTTTTTGGACGGTGGGAGGAACCTGGGGGAAACCCACGTGAGCACGAGGAGAATGTGTAAACACTGCACAGAAACGTCGACTGGCTTGGTAAGGACTAGAACCAGTGACGTTCTTGCTGTGAGGCAAGAGTGCTAACCACTGAAGGGTGGGTAAATAGTGAGAAAATTAACATTTCGGTGTAAAAAATGCAATAGAATCCTTATAGCGTTAGGAATATCTGTCAAGACTTTTTTTTTTACACTTGAATAAATGTAGTATGTATAGATATACACTCACCGGCCACTTTATTAGGTACACCTGTCCAACTGCTTGTTAACCCAAATTTCTAATCAGCCAATCACCTGTCAGCAACTCAATGCATGTAGACATGGTCAAGACGATCTGCTGCAGTTTAAACCGAGCATCGGAATGGGACAAGAAATTGGTGGAATGGGAGATTCGCATCATGGATGTGCAGCCCACAAATCTTCAGCAACTGCGTGATGCTATGATGTCAATATGGACTAAAATCTCTCAGGAATATGTCCAGTACCTTGTTGAATCTATGCTACGAAGGACTAAGGCAGTTCTGAAGGCAAAAGGGGGTCCAACCTGGTACTAGTAAGGTGTACCTAATAAAGTGGCCGGTTAGTGTAGAATGAAGTACAATGTGGGCCATTTATAAGGATACACCTTAATAAAATGGGAATGGTTTCCTGAATACAGTTTACTGAAAATTGGATTGGTCATCGTGGGCCAGTTGAATGGCCCTCAAGGTCGGACCTGACCCCCTTAGACTTTTATCTTTGAGGTCATCTAAAGGCAATTGTCTATGTAATTTATTAAGGTGCATCTATATAAATGGCCCACCCTGTATATACTGTACAATACTGTCTGACCACTGTAGTAACCCTGCAAATTTTAATATAACAGAAATCTCTGAAAATACCGACATATTACAAATATTAAGGACTAAATTATGTTTCTCTATGTTAATATTTAGCAAAAACACACAAAATAAACTCAATTTCAACACTTATTTTCCCATTTTCATACTGGGAAAGCTCAGTTTATGTTCACCGTAATACATTTTTCTTTTGTTCACGTAACCTGTTTCTATTAAATAAAATTAACTTTTTAGATTGTCTGTGAAATTAGCTCATTTGATTAAATTAATTCAGTTTTACAGTGTGCCTTTTCTCCACCTGTGGTAAAAGGACATTAAAATACTGTTACACAGCCACAGTAGTGTGAAAAAATGTTTGCCTCCTTTACTAACTTCTTTTTTTGCATGTTTTTCACACTTTAATGTTTCAGATCATCAAACAAGTTTAAATATTAGTCAAGAGACAAGCACTTTTTCACACAGGGCTATGTACTGTAGTTTTGAATTTAGTTTTCTCTGAATAATACAAAAATCTTTTATTTAAAAACTGCATGATGTGTTTACTTGCTATCTTTGACTAATATTTAAATTTGTTTGATGATCTGAAACATTAAAGTTTGACATGCATGCAAAAAAAGAAGAAATCACTTTTTCTGTATGACTCTGCAAGCCTAGCAAATTAATTAAGGCAGAATCACATAGATGTTTATCACTCCCATGCAATCTGTGTTTGCTTTGAACAGATTATGCAAACCCACTTCATACGAGACAAGAACCCTGATGCTGCAACGCTGCAGAGGCTGGCAGACATGACTGGTCTGAGCCGAAGAGTCATTCAGGTGCTTTTTCTTGTTAGCATGTCAGCTGAAAACTGAAGGATTTATTTATAGTGTTGAATTCTCTGTAGGTTTGGTTCCAGAACTGCAGAGCCAGACAGAAGAGGATCCCCCTTCATGACAGCATTACTGAACGGGACAGATATCAGACCTCTGCATTGCCTTTTCTGTCAGATTTAAGCAGTACTTCATGCTCTCAGGTAGATGTGAGTTTGTCCACTATTTCAGCATCTGATCTTATACATTATTATGTATAATTGTTGATGTGAGGGACTGTTACTGTTGTTCAAAAAAATAAAATAAATTATAACTTTAATTAGCATGGATTTAAAATGCATTATATTTATCAAAAGAGGCAATAAAGTGATTTTCACTGCCATTTTATTCCTTCTCCACGTCAACCAGCAATCGCTTTAGCCAAGTGCAGTCACCAGGCCATAGTGTACATGTTAAAATGTTGTCTGTTGCGTTTTTTTGTAGCAAATTTCTCAACACAACGGCTACTTGTTTTTCGATTCATTATTCATTCATTCATTTTCCTTCGGCTTAGTCCCTTTATTCATCACGGGTTGCCACAGCGGAATGAACTGCCAACTTCTCCAGCATATGTTTTACACGGCGGATGCCCTTTCCAGCTGCAACCCAGTACTGGAAAACATCCATACACACTCATTCCCGCACATACACTACAGCCAATTTATTTTCAAGACTTCACACTTAGCTGATGATTGATTATAAAAGCTTGTTTGGCATGCAGTCCCAGGAGAGAACCCTGAGCTCATATGATCCTCGAGCCCGGGGCTCCCTCCTGTTTGAAAGGCGAGAGGGGAGTTTGAGCTCAGGTAGATCTCGAGAACTCCCCTGCTGTAGTAGCTATTGAACAGATAGTGATTGCTTTTAAGAGATAACTACTTACTAGGAGCATGTCTATGTTGCCGATTTGGATTAGTCAATTTCCTTTAAGTTGCATGTTTTTGGACGGTGGGAGGAACCTGGGGGAAACCCACGTGAGCACGAGGAGAATGTGTAAACACTGCACAGAAACGTCGACTGGCTTGGTAAGGACTAGAACCAGTGACGTTCTTGCTGTGAGGCAAGAGTGCTAACCACTGGGTCACCGTGCCACCCATCTAGGAAAGGAGGAGATGGCTGTGATATGGAACTTAGGGTATTTATAATGGCTTAGGAATCTTCTGATTGGTGAATCATAAATTAGATAATGCGGGATCAGCCGCAAGCAATCATAAGCGATCCTCTCGAAATTAGTTTATAAATGAACTTCACTTATTCAGTTCACCTATACTGCATGTCTTTGGACTGTGGGAGAAACCCGAGCACCCAGAGGAAACCCACACTAACACGGGGGGAACATGCAAACTCCACACAAAAATGCCAACTGGCCCAGCCGGGACTCAAACCAGCGCCCTTCTTGCTGTGAGGTGACAGTGCTAACCACTGAGCCACTGTGTCGCCCTCGGTTCATTATATGTCAAGGCAATTCTGTGTGACATTTCGCTTGGAAAAAGAGTTTAAATCATGTGTGCAAATTATATTTTACCTTACTGTTTTTACTGTAAATACAATTTTTTTTTCAGAGTAAGACACTTAATTCAGAAAGATATACAAAAAATAGCTGACCCTAAACGTTTCAATGGTCATTTAAATAACATTTCAATGATGTACTTAATCATTAACAATCCACAAGTAACATCAGTTCGTGTAGATGGGTGTATTTATTTAGTCATAATAGATTTATGTGTATACAGTATTTATATAAAATATATATAAAATGAGGTGCGACGAATTTATGATTTTGTATGAATGACTAGAAACTGTGTTGTCTATAATAATGCCGAACACATCTGTTTTTTTTAACATCTTTAAAAATCACTTATATGTCTGATTCCAAACATTGCTCATAGAACAAAACAGTAAATGAACAGTGAAACACTTTCAGTTTCTAAATCAAATTAAACTTTACTTTATGTAGTCAAAATTATGATCTCATTTAAATTAATGATTTGCATAAAAGTGATATCTTTCAGCTTCTTAAATCTGCTGGCCTGGCAATATGTGTTCTTTCTTTTTTAGAATAATTGTCAATTATCTTTCAGTTAATATAATGACTCAATCTAGCCATCAAGGTCCTTTATCTATTGGTATGTAATAATTCCAGTGAAAGGCTCTAATTTTGTCTATGTGTGTTTAATGGCAACCACAATTTAACAAATGTCCAATCAAATAAAGGCCATTACACTATTCATCTAATGAACAATTCACTGTGACCATGAAGGAACAGAATAATGTGTGATGCATCGATTCACTTTGCTCTCAATTAATGTCACCATTTCTTGAAATAACCTTAAATTCTTGTATTGATTTTGGCACACTTACGCTTTACAAAAGTCACAATGGCCACTGATTTAAAATGGCCTGTCCTTCATGGTCATTCATGGGTAATTTAGTTTCTGCACAGCAGACCAAGCGATCAATTCTCAAAGCTTACAGTTTTATTATTTTTCTATATATATATATACTTTTTTTTTTGTTTTTTTTAAATAAACAGTAAGGCAATGGAATAGTTCTTTAAATTGTAATATCATTTTAATATGTATTTTACATGTATTCTTGATTTAATTCTATAAATCTTTACTGTAGAAGACAATGTCAGACGATCTTTCAAAAATCATTCAAATATGCGGACTTGCTGCTTGAATAAATTACTTATTAATCTTAATGAACAGCTTTGTCTTTGAGGACAACACAAACATCTTAAGTGATACACTTCATTGAAAATGTATTACACACACACACACATCACCTTTCTGAAAAGGACATATATATTGTAGAACTGCATGTCCACTCTGTGCAGTGCACAGCTCCGTAACTTTTCTGATTTTTAGTAATATCGTGCACCTTTTGTAATGCTGCTTTGGAACAATAATTATTGTGAAAAGAGCAATAAAACAAATATGAATTTAACTGAATGTTCAATAGAAAATCATGTGTATGAAATACAGGCTGGACAAAAAACATTTGAGACGCACACTCACCGGTCACTTTATTAGGTATGCCTGTCCAACTGCTGGTTAACACACATTTCTAATCAGCCAATCACATGGCAGTAACTCAATGCATTTAGGCATGTAGACATTGTCCAGACGATCTGCTGCAGTTTAAACTGAGCATCAGAATGAAGAAGAAAGGTGATTTAAGTGACTTTGACGTGGCATGGTTGTTAGTGTCAGACGGGCTGGTCTGAGTATTTCAGAAACTGCTGATCTACTAGGATTTTCATGCACAACCATCTCTAGGGTTTACAGAGAATGGTCTGAAAAAGACAAAATATCCAGTGAGCGGCAGTTCTGTGTAAATGTCTTCTTGATACCAGAGGTCAGAGGAGAATGGCTAGATGGGTTCGAGCTGATAAAAAGGCAACAAACCATGACGAGGTATGCAGAAGAGTATCTCTGAACGCAAAACACGCGGAAACTGAGGCTACAATTCGTTCAGGCTCACCAAAATTGGACGATAGACGATTGGAAAAACGTTGCCTGGTCTGATGAGTCTCGATTTCTGCTGCGACATGGGGATGGTAGGGTCAGAATTTGGTGTCAACAACATGAAAGCATGGATCCATCCTGCCTTGTATCAACAGTTCAGGCTGCTGGTGGCGGTGTAATGGTGTGGGGGATATTTTCTTGGCACACTTTGGGCCCATTAGTACCAATTGAGCATTGTGTCAACGCCACATGAGTATTGTTGCTGGCCATGTCCATCCCTTTATGACCACAGTGTACCCATCTTCTGACGGCTACTTCCAGCAGGATAACGCACCATGTCATAAAGCGTGAATCATCTCAGACTGGTTTCTTGAACATGACAATGAGTTCACTGTATATAGAGCAATAGAGCATCTTTTGGATGTGGTGGAATGGTAAATTCGCATCATAGATGTGCAGCCGAAAAATTTGCAGTAACTGCGTGATGCTATCATGTCAATATGGACCAACATCTTTGAGGAGTATTTCCAGTACCTTGTTAAATCTATGCTACGAACGATTAAGGAAGTTCTGAAGGTAAAAGGGGTCAACCCGGTGTACCTAATAAAGTGGCCGGTGAGTGTATGTCAGTATCAGTTTGCTGTCATGTTTGCTAGATTTATAGGGCACTCATTTAAATGTTCATTGTAAAAACTGAGGATTGTTACTGGGGGTTATTACAAGAATTTTATTAATAAAAAAAACATTGTAATCAATGTCAATGAAGTGCTCGGTTATAGGTGGTTAATGTGTCATTGCTGAAAAAAATATGAATTTCTTTAAGAAAATAAATAACTGACCCCTGATTTTGAGCAGTAGCTATTAAATGCAGCTCTAGTTAGTCAGAAACAGTTAGCATATTAAGAGTTCAGATGCAAAAACATCTAAAAACTATTTGATATTTTCTTCTAAAATTAGCATTTTTCACCAACTCTTGTGTGTTTATAGTGATGGACAAGTTCTTTTCATTGCCTTTTAAGTGACATAACTTAAATAAGACTTAATATCTTAAATGAGAAAAATGCTCATTTTTGGAGAAAATTTCAGACGGCATTTAAAGGTTTTTGCCTCTGAACTCCATATATATTCATCACCATTTATTAAAGAACAGTGTGCGTTTTCAGTTGTACCCACATGATGGCGCTGTTTCAGACCGGCTTTACTAATATATTTCTGTCTAGGGGTGCCCAAACTCGATCCTGGAGTGGCGGTGTCCTGCAAACTTTAGTTCCAACCCCAATCAGACACACCTGGGCTAGTTATTCAAGCTCTTACTAGGATTTCTAGAAACATCCTTACAGGTATATTAAGGCAAGTTGGAGCTAAAATCTGAGTTTGGACACCCCTGGTCTAGTCCATTTAGTCATGTAATATATCAAAATAACATGGCATCACCATTTGATGCATCACTTTTATAATACTAGTATTTGCATCAAAGACAAGATATCCTATTTTGATCAAATTGCATTTGCAAAAGGGGTTTATAAACAGGCAAATGAATATTTTGGGGCTTCACTTCAGTCTTTTAATGTGTCATCAGATGATTTTTGTTTTTAAATTCGTTGGACAAGATTTTCTGGTATAAAAACATTGGTTTACCCTTTATTTTAAGCTGTGCTTGTTAAAGTGTAACCACTGAGTAATTACATGTACTTAGTACAGGCAGTGCAGAATTATTAGGCAAATGAGTATTTTGACCACATCATCCTCTTTATGCATGTTGTCTTACTCCAAGCTGTATAGGCTCGAAAGCCTACTACCAATTAAGCATATTAGATGATGTGCATCTCTGTAATGAGAAGGGGTGTGGTCTAATGACATCAACATTCTATATCAGGTGTGCATAATTATTAGGCAACTTCCTTTCCTTTGGCAAAATGGGTGAAAAGAAGGACTTGACAGGCTCCGAAAAGTCAAAAATAGTGAGATATCTTGCAGAGGGATGCAGCACTCTTAAAATTGCCAAGCTTCTGAAGCGTGATCATCGAACAATCAAGCGTTTCATTCAAAATAGTCAACAGGGTCGCAAGAAGCGTGTGGAAAAACCAAGGCGCAAAATAACTGCCCATGAACTGAGAAAAGTCAAGCGTGCAGCTGCCAAGATCCCACTTGCCACCAGTTTTGCCATATTTCAGAGCTGCAACATCACTGGAGTGCCCAAAAGCACAAGGTGTCCAATAGTCAGAGACATGGCCAAGGTAAGAAAGGCTGAAAAACGACCACCACTGAACAAGACACACAAGCTGAAACGTCAAGACTGGGCCAAGAAATATCTCAAGACTGATTTTTCTAAGGTTTTATGGACTGATGAAATGAGAGTGAGTCTTGATGGGCCCGTGGCTGGATCGGTAAAGGGCAGAGAGCTCCAGTCCGACTCAGACGCCAGCAAGGTGGAGGTGGAGTATTGGTTTGGGCTGGTATCAAAGATGAGCTTGTGGGGCCTTTTTCGGGTTGAGGATGGAGTCAAGCTCAACTCCCAGTCCTACTGCCAGTTTCTGGAAGACACTTCAAGCAGAGGTACAGGAAGAAGTCTGCATCCTTCAAGAAAACATGATTTTCATGCAGGACAATGCTCCATCACACGCGTCCAAGTACTCCACAGTGTGGCTGGCAAGAAACGGTCTAAAAGAAGAAAAACTAATGACATGGCCTCCTTGTTCACCTGAGCTGAACCCCATAGAGAACCTGTGGTCCATCATCAAATGTGAGATTTCCAAGGAGGGAAAACAGTACACCTCTCTGAACAGTGTCTGGGAGGCTGTGGTTGCTGCTGCACGCAATGTTGATGGTGAACAGATCAAAACACTGACAGAATCCATGGATGGCAGGCTTTTGAGTGTCCTTGCAAAGAAAGGTGGCTATATTGGTCACAGATTTGTTTTTGTTTTGTTTTTGAATTACAGAAATGTATATTTGTGAATGTTGAGATGTTATATTGGTTTCACTGGTGAAAATAAATAATTGAAATGGGTATATATTTGTTTTTTGTTAAGTTGCCTAATAATTATGCACAGTAATAGTCACCTGCACACACAGATATCCTCCTAAAATAGCTCAAACTAAAAACAAACTAAAAACTACTTCCAAAAATATTCAGCTTTGATATTAATGAGTTTTTTGGGTTCATTGAGAACATGGTTGTTGTTCAATAATAAAATTAATCCTCAAAAATACAACTTGCCTAATAATTCTGCACTCCCTGTATATGGTTAGAGTTAGAATGGGTGTGGATTTTAAGGTTAGTTACTTGTAATTATGCATAATTAATTACTAGTAAGTATGTGAAACATGTGAAACAAGGAAGTGTTACCAAATATTGTTACACTGACTGACATTTTAGAGGTTGTGTTCTGTAAATGATGGTAAAAATGTATGATAATCATTTTTTAACATGTTCTAATAAAGAATTGTATAAAATTTCTAATTGTTTTGATGCTTGAAAATTACTTTTTTTCTTTGACCCATATAGATAACGTCATGCAATTATTAAAGTATCATAGTGCAGGTACTTTTTGCAAAACTGCAAGCATCGTAAAATATTTTCCTTATAATAGAAAGAGAAAAAAAAATAGGATTTTAATTTAATTTTTAAAAACTAGGTGATTAGGTCAACCTCCTCCCCAAAAAGAAACATTTCTCATAGGTTTTGTCTTTCTGCTTTCTCTCTGTCTCGTCATTGTTTGAGCTTCTTCCTGGTTAGCGAGTCTCTGTGTGAAACCCAATTCTCACATTACAGGTCATTGTAGCCACACTGAATAGTGTCAGTGTATAGAAACGGACTTTTCCCCCTTTGTCTAAAGCAAATCAAGTTTCACCAGATTATGAAGAACAAAAATGGGTTATGGTTATTAAATACACCCTGTCCCATAGAGGATATGAAGTCACTTCTGTTATAAACCATAATTGTTAACACTTTTCATCTTATAGCACTAGTTCACCCATGCTTATGATTTATTCAATAAGTAAATCAAAGAAAACATTTTTGGTATCATAATAAAACTCTTTTTTAAAATGTTTTTTTAAAGGGATAGTTCACCCAAAAATGAAAATTCTGTCATAAATTACTCATTTTTGAGTTTTTTTTTTTATTCTGTTAAATGGAAAAGAAGATATTTTGAAAAATGCTGGAAACCTGTAACCACTGACTTTCATATTGGTTTCAGATTTTCAACATTCTTTAATAGATCTTCTCTTCTGCTCAACAGAAAAAAAAACCTTAGACTGGTATGGAACAAGTAAATGGTGAGTAAATGGTGAAGGGGTTTTCATTTTTGGGTGAATTATGCCTTTAAGTCTCATGGAATCTTTTAGTAAAACTTAAACGAAAGCATCAAAGACGTTTTATTGAAAATGACCAATATTTGTTATTGTTAATTATTGTTGTTAAGTTTTATTTTCAATGACAAATGTGCAATGTATACTGTGGACAGTGCCTTGGGAAATTTTCATTGTGTTTTATTGGTTTCAGTCATCTTTTCACCTGTGGAGGGTTGTGATTGGCTGGCCATAGACTTCCATAGACTTCAGGAGGAGTGCGGGCATAAATACTCCGCTTGACCTGAACAGATACCAATAAAAGCCAGCACTTCCTCCCTGGACAAAATCACACACAGGAGCTGCCCAGCGTTTGGATACAATCCATGTAAGTAATATATTTCATATACACAATGTCCCTCTTCTTTTTTGTTCGCAACCAAATTATAATTTTCCTTGTGTTGTGATGGTGATTTTGTCTGTCAAATGTAACATTTTGTACGCTGTAAAAATCAATTAGTAGATTAGTTGACAAATTGAGTACTTAATACTTAATAAAAATTGAGTAAACTATTAAAACTTGGAACTGTTAAAGTGACTGTTTTATAATTATGCACATAATTAATTTACTTAATAATTATAAAGTAACAGGTTTACTCACTTTTTAAATTAAGTCAACTAATTGCTTTTTACAGTGTAGGTTTTAAATAACTTTAGCTAAATATTAAAATAACTCTACACAGTTTATGATCATGTAAGTAACATTTAACACAAACAAAACAAATAACATATAATATTTACTGCCGTTTTATTAATCTTTTTTTTTATTTTAAGGTGTCCATGTTACATGTTACGTGTGCATACTGTAGTAATTACATTTGCACTGTACATACTATTAGTAATTGTAATTTATTATGCATAATTACATGCAACTAACCCTAGACCTAACCCATATTCTATCCCTAAACATATAGTGAGTACGTAAACGTAGGTAGTTAAATATTAGTTATGTACACCTTAAAATTAAGTGTAACCAATCTTTATTTACATTATTAATAAAAATAGAATGGGAGCTCTTTATTTTGGAGTCCTATTTTGTTTATAAACTATGTCCTTATCATAATCATTACCTAAACTGCACTGTAAAACGTTTCACATTGATTACAAACTCGGGTTCACCAGCTGCCTTGAAAATGTGTGTCAACTCAACTTAAAGAGATTCTTTGTTTCAACTTAAGATGTTTTAGTTAAATATGTTGTGAAACTCAACATCTTAAGTTGAAACAAAGAATCTCTCTAAGTTGAGTTGACGCACATTTTCAAGGCTGCTGGTGAACTTGAGTTTGTAAGTTTGACCAATGTGAAACGTCTTACAGTGTGGGTAATAAGATACTACAAATCCACACCTGAACCTAATCTTAACCTATGTTGTTCCCTTATATAACCAAGTACTTTCTTAGGTAAACAGACTGTACTGTAAGTACATGTTAAGTAGACATGCTGTAAAATAAATGCAACCAATTCAACTCTTAATTGTTAGTTTATGTAAGAGCAGATATTAAATAATATTAATGTTATAATATTTACAGTAAGGTCACATTGGCTAGTATTTGTTATAGGATCGATTAACATGAATCAAGTATGAGCAACATATTTTATCAAGCAAAATAATCTACCAATTAAGTAAGCAAAATAACCTTGCTTTCACTTTGAAATAAGTTTATTTGCAGTGGTGTTAAGTAACAAATTACAAATACTCAAACTACTGTAATTGAGTAGAAATTGTAACATTTTTAGTGCAGTATTGGTACTTTTAATCCACTACTTTTCTTCAACCTGCAGTCACTACTTTTGTTTTTTCTTGTCTATGAGGATTATAAAAATCAGTCCTGTGATTCCTGTCCAATCAAATCGCACATAGAAGGTAAATCACATCATAATGAACTGCCTCAAGACATGGGTGATTTATAATTGCAGCAAACCGTTTGGAAGCATTAAAAGTGTCCAAGAAGATGTCCAAAATCTTTAGACGCATTGACCCAGAGACTGTTTAGATTCATGTTACTGATGAGAAGATGACGAATGTTTACTGTGTGATGACCGAAATGGCTTTAAACATCCAGCAGGCACAAGACGTCAACATGACGTCAGATTGACGTTGTACCCCAACGTCGTGGGGATGTTGCATTTAGTTTGGAATGAAAATCAGTTTGACATCAGAACCCAATGTCAGGCCGACTTCAATGTCCAACGACCAACCTAAAATCAACCAAAAAGCAACGTCTAAAAATGTTACAGCTTGACGTTGTGTTGATGTTACCACTATGACATCTTTCAGATGTTGGATTTTGGTTTTCATACCTGACGAATAAATGTCCGTATTTGACGTCAATATGACTGTGGTTTAAGATGTTGGCTCGACGTTGGATTTTGGTCACTTTCCAACACAACCTAAAATCAACCAAATATCAACGTCATTTGACGTCGCTATTGGACATCAAAATAACATTGTCCTTAGACACTGGCTAGACATTAAATTTTGGTCATTTGACGTCATGACCTAAATCTAACCTAATAATAACATCTTGTGACGTTGTGTGCCTGCTGGGCAATAACTAAATGCACTACAGCAGTGGTTTCCTTCCTTTTTTTTTGCCTGAGACCCCCTTTTCCCCAGGAAAACATTGTAAGGCCCCCGTCAACATTTAATGTTATTATCGCTTATATAAGTTTGCATTAAGGATGACAAAAAATGTTGTTTTGAAACAAACAATATGTTTATTACTAAATCTAGACATGCACAAATAATAACCTAATGTAAAATATAAAAGCAAAACATCAGTAGGCTATTTGTAACTGAAAAACGTAAGCCTTTGGCCTTTAAATTGGCCCTATATTAGTTGCCAATTAGTTAGTTAGTTAGTAATTTTTTAAAAGTTACTTGTTAGTAGCTGTGACGTCCCTTATCTCATTTTGGGTGTGTGTCAATTTTTTTGCCTTGAGTTTAAAAAATGGTCTGGGCTTGTCACGGTATTGGGGATGAGTCGTCTGCAAATGTCTTATTAATTTGGACGGTCTCATGCATTCGTTAGCAAGAACTTTGGTGCAGATAATGCACTGCGGCTGGGTCAGGGACTCTTTGCTTCAAGAAAATGGAATAAAACCATAGTTCAGGTAACTATCTTGGTATTTCCTGCATTTGGTGTTTCCAGTATTTCTAGCGCTGCGACCCAAAATGTATGGAGCTTCCTCACATGGGTCCAGTATGCTTGGGTCATTGGTATTAGCTGTTGAAGGTGAATCAGTGAGACTTTTTTGTGGAGGACGAATTACAAATGTGTCCATTTTTTTGGACAGCCAGGGGATAAAATAATATAATAAAATGAATATAGGCGTCATAAATGGGATAAAATTAACTAAGGCAACATGATCGTTCTCCTAATTGTCCACTGCTAGATAAAATTGTAAAAATATGACGCGACCCCCCACAGAGATCGCTGATGCCTCCTTGTGGGCCGGGACCCCCCTGTTGGGAACCGCTGCACTACAGAATGTTACGTTTACACACATCCACAAATTACATGCAAATGCATCAGCTTTTTACAGCGTAATACACGCTACTCACTACTCTTGAGTAGTTTTGAAAGGCCTTTACTCATACTTTGAGTAATATTCACAACAGATACGTTTACTCTACTTGCACTACACTTTTAGGCAAGTAATGGTACTTTTACTTGAGTATGATTTTTCAGTATCATTTTCAGACCACTGTTTATTTGGTTTACCCCATTGGCAGTTTAATTTGCATGTTTTACGGAAAAACAAATCACTTAATATTAGCATATTATTTCTGAAAACTCTTCAAATATTTTTCCTCACCATCAGATCACATCCAGAAACCTCGTCTCTGGTTCTGCAAGCACCATGACCTCCAGCTTCTCCATGAACAGTCACTCTCTGGGACGTACGGCGTCGTTCTCCAGCATGTCTATGCGGGACATTGGAGTTCGGGGACGTCCTAAAGTCCCAGTGTCCCTCTCATCCGCCAATACTCTGTCCCTGTGCCGCTCCACCTCTCTGGGTAATGGCCTGAACATCATAAGCAACCTCTCACTGAATGGTCTGGCAGCCGGTGCCAGTGAGAAGGAGACCATGCAAGCCCTGAACGACCGACTTGCCAGCTACCTGGAAAAGGTGCGCTCGCTGGAGAAGTCCAACGCTGACCTGGAGCTGAAGATTAAACAGTTTATGACTGAGCGAGCACCCAAAGGTCACGACATTGAGGGACTGATGGCACAGGCACATGCGATTGGACAAGAGGTGTGTTATTTTGTTTCAGTGGGTACATTTACGTGGACATAAGAATCTAATCATTTACCTTATTCTGAATAAGGCAATAGGGCAACACGGTGGCTTAGTGGTTAGCTCTGTCGCCTCACAGCAACTCCTGGTGCTCCGGTTTCCCCCACAGTTCAAAGGCATGCGCTATAGGTGAATTGAATAAGCTAAATTGGCCATAGTGTATGAGTGTGTGTGTGTGTGTGTGTGTGAACGTGAAAGTGTATGGGTGTTTCCCAGTACTGGGTTGTGGCTGGAAGGGCATCCGCTGCCTAAATCATGTGCGGGAATAGTTGGCGGTTAATCGCACTGTGGCAACCTCTGATAAATAAGGGACTAAGTTGAAGGAAAATTAATAAGCCAATATTACGATTCATGTGTTTAAATGAGGTTGTTTGAAAATATTATTTTATCTTTGGGTTGCGGTTGGAAGGGCATCCACTGCGTAAAACATATGCCGGAATAGTTGGCGGTTCATCCCGCTGTTGCGAACACTGATAAATAAGGGACTAAGCTGAAGGAAAATGAATTATTAAATGAATTAATCAATGTTTTTGTTTTACATGTTATAGTAGAGCTACATACAGTAGATTGATTAAAGGCCCATATTAACAACAAACAAAGACGTAGTTTGATGACTGTGACTAAGTGTGAAATCATGGGAGTTGCAGTCATCATTATATCCTACTGGAATCCTGTTCATGATGACTTGAAGTATTCAAAACGTATTATCTGTGTATTATTAGTAGAGGTGTGAACCTACACTGGTCTCACGGTTCGATTACGATTATCATGCCATCGATTCGGTTCAATTCGATATCTCGGTGCATCACGGTGCATTGACGATTCTTTCGATACACAGTTTTATATGTTCTTCACAGCACAGCAACTCTTGTATTAAAATGTATAAATATATTTATATTTATATACTATTTGTAATACAATTTTGTCCTTTAATGCAAACAGTACCTTTAAAAATTCAAGTACATGCACAGAACAACCCGAGCATTTATAGCAAATAAACAAATATAAATATGCTGCTCGCTTTCTGAGCCTTGTCTGGCGATTTCTTTCTTACACCCCTTTGATTGGTCACGCGCTCAACAGAAAGATCTGCGATTGGCTCTTAGGCGCTGGCGCTCTGCACCGATGATAAACACAAGATACACGGCAGCGGCGATCACAGCTGATCCATGGCTATGGATCCATGATAGACGCGGTGGGGGAAACTCTGCAGACACTCGCTCGAGTCTGTATACAGAAGTAACACTGTAACAGCCGAGAGGAGATGAAAAGTCATGCCAGTCGGTCAAATGGGCCACGGTGAGAGAGAGAAAAGGAGTACTTTTATTTTCTCAATCGCAGTGAAATAGGGGCTTCTGCTGTAAGTGTCAGTGAAAGACTGTTCAGCAGACACACACGCAATGAAATTGTGCACATTTTCTGATTTTTTTAAGTAGTTGAAGTGTTTTAAATACTCGTGCTCGCCACACTCGCCATAGTAAGCTACGGAGACATAGCGCATATGAGATAAATGACATCAGACTCAGTACATAATAACCGGTTTTGATTATTACTGAACCGATACCGAATTGTCTGCGTCTGCATCGCGGTGCACTGAAGAAACAATTAATTTTGACACCCCTAATTATTAGTGGTGTAACAGATCACAAATCTCACTGTTCGGATCACACTACGGTTTTTGAGTCATGGATCGGACCATGTTTCGGATCAGCAAATAAGGGAGGAGACAGATGTCATTTGCTTACTATATACCAAAATATTACTGCAAAAACCATTGGTTTTAACAAACAGAACTCAGAACTCTGTAATTTGAATAAAAATAAAAATCAAGAAAGAACCAGCTGAAAAAAAGGAAAATATTCAATACGAAAAATGATCTGTGCTACTGTTGCTGATAATGATAAATATAGAAATCTAACATCTTGTTTAACATATAATATTTATTTTCAATTAATGATTCAACAATTCACACATAAAACTTCATGTTTCATTACAGGCGTATCATTTTTGAAAACCTATTCAGTGACATAATTTTAATGGTTGTTTGTCGCCACCCATTGGCTACACAATGTAATTGCTACAACATTCACCAGCGTCATGTTTCATTAAACGGTAATTTTAATCTTTACCATAAACATCAGTGTTTATATGTGAACTATAAACTGTTCTCCCAGTACTTCCAGTGTTCTCTTTCGATCAAACGCAGATTTGAATGCAAAGCTCTGAAGAATTAATAAACATATGTAAATCATTATCATTTATCATTCATGTTGTGTGGGTTTGAATTGAGATCACTAGATCTTTAAATGTTTAATTGTGCAGCTTTACACTAAATGCATTAATGCATGCTAAACCAA
This sequence comes from Danio kyathit, assembly GCA_903798195.1. Lineage (NCBI taxonomy): Eukaryota > Metazoa > Chordata > Actinopteri > Cypriniformes > Danionidae > Danio > Danio kyathit. The sequence continues at coordinate 75,413,334 of LR812523.1, read as the reverse complement.
CAGTGACAGAAAACACCTTTAATTAATACCTTAAGAAAGCATTTAGGTCCCACAACAACTTTTACTGTCATCTTTATAATTTACAGGGAAGCCAAAATGCTTTCATACACGTGATTTGAATGACGCGGGAGGTGATCTCTCTGCAATTTTTATAAATGTTGGTTTAACCTACTAGTTAAAAAAAAAAAAAATCCATGGGTCACGTGCATTCCAAACTGTGGGTTGTGATCCGTTACACCAGTGGTGGGCAAACTTTTTAGACCCGAGGGCCACATCAAGTTTTGCAAACCAAGTGGAGGGCCACATGTCAAATCCTTCAAAAATAACTTTTATTTATAGTGGCAGTATACATAGAACATGTAATGTCGGACAGAAAAATGTCAAATTAACACAAAACAGATTTTTTAAAATAGTTATTATTGAGTCAAATTTACAAGTCAAATGAATTTGCACTGCTATTTATATTTAATTATCAATCATCATAAAACAATAAAATAATCCCTTAAATAAATATAATAATAATAATAATAATAATAATGTAATAATTTTTACAGTGGAGAATTAAAAAATCTCACATTAACACATTAAAATAGTTCTTAAAGTTTACTATTCAGTCAAGTTTACAATAATCTACTTTGCACTGCTTTTAGAATATACAGATCATCATAAATTTTGATAAAACCACAAATCTTTGATAAAAGAACTTTTTAAAGGGGATGTATTCAATTAATATATAATTTGAGTCAAATTCACAACAATCTCATTTTAGCTTGTATTAATATGCCCATATCAATCATTATAAATCTGAGATAAACTGGAAGAAGAATCTTAGTCTTTGTTATTCCAAGTCATGTTATTATGAGCGTGTTCAAGTGAACAATGAGCCTGAAAATAAGTTATATTAATATTAACAGCAACACTCTCGCAAAATACCAAGCTGATTCAATCATTGCCTAACGATATAAAGCGCACCACGCTCCTTTTTTTCTTGTCAACAAAAAGGCAGTGCGGTCCACCTCGCGTTTTTAGAAAGTAAATGCGCGTTCGGTGTGATCAGCCGCTTAGGTTGTACTCTTCAAAAACAGCAATACTTTCTAGGCATATTAGACCAACCTCTTTCTGTTCGTTATTGCTGAAGACGCATTTTGTTGTCAATTCTTCCTTAAACACACGACATTCAGAGTCAATTTTATTATTTTTTTTTGCCTGACTCATTTTCAGTCATTAACGGTCGAGTACATTTTAATATCCGAGAGTGTGTTCTAATTCTACTGGTTGCACTAACTGTACCGCGTACAATACTGCCATCAAATGGCGTTCACTTGTATCGCATCATTAATTTACTAATTCTGAAACCAAAACGTTACTCAGAAGCAGCATTTTTAAAACTCCTTCGCGGGCCGGATGAAAGTGTTCAGCGGGCCACATATGGCCCGTGGGCCGTAGTTTGCCCACCTCTGCGTTACACCCTTAGTGCCGATCAAACCAAAATCATTATTTGTGGTGAGAGGCGCCTTTTTATAATTTCTATTGGCAGTGAGCATTTTGCACTCTGTTTATGCACCTTATATTTTTCATAGAGCATTATGTGCATCTGCAGTTGAAAAAGTAAACTGTGTGGGGGGAAAAAAAGCTCCCGATGTTGTGCGCTCCAGCACCAAGACCACTGACACAGTGGTTGGCAAGCAACATCAAAAGCACAGCGCACTGCTCTTTACTAAAGTCAACAAAAATGCAATTCTGTGCGTCATGTTCAGAAATGAAAATCATTTTTCGGTGTGATCAGCCTTTTAAAGCTGAAAGCAGTCACAACTAAACAAAACCGCTGGAGCAATTGCTGATGACAGACGAATGTGACGCATCACGAAAGCAGCAGAGCTTTTATTATGCCACTCTCTTCCAGTTTTTCCACTCATGATCATGTGGAGAAGCAATGCTGTTTTATGACATTTGATACATTTTAGGCTTCTATTATAATGCTGCTCTGTGCAGCTAATAATTTGTCATGCTGTACATAAATAGATACAACATCTTGCTCAAAACTGTTGATCACTGTGTGAATCCTGTCACAAAATGAGTTGAAAAGTAAAACAACAGTAATAGGGGTGTACATTTCTATACTGCACTTCAAGAATGTGACTAAAATAGGCCAACTCTTATGTCTAAATTTTATTTGTGTTCACTCCGATTATGAGTTCAGCTGTATATGTATATTTGGTTATATTTTACTCTTTATTTTAAGGTTTTGTTATTAGAGTGTAACTATTTATTTAACTACTGAGCATTATTAAATGATTACATGTACTTACTACATTGTTGGGGTTAGAATGTGGGTTAGGTTAAAGGTTAGTTACATTTAAATAAGCACAATTCAATGTAATTACTATAGTAAACGGATGAAACATGTAACTACGTCCATCTAAACAGGCTGAGTGTCAGATTCTTGTGAAATGTAATGTCGTTAAGTTATTAACAGGCAGTTTACGTTGCTGTTTTGTTCTGTAGGTGAGGAAGAAGACGTTGGAGAATGCTCGAATCATGCTGGAGATTGACAACGCCAAACTTGCGGCGGAAGATTTTAGGGTCAAGTATGTTTTTTTTGGGCCACGTTTTTTTATTATTCATGAGAAAAATCCTTCCTGAAATGTTGTATTTTACCAGTATATTATGATATTTGTTCATAAACAGATGGGAGGCAGAAGCTACTCTTTGCCAGTCGGTTGAGAGAGATTGTCACGCTCTGAGACGAGCCAAATCTGATCATGATCAGTTCATCTCAACCCTTCGAGGAGATCTGGACAGTCTGAAAGAAGAGCTCTATTTCCTTAAGAAAAACCATGAAGAGGTTAAACACATAAATGACAAAGCTTCAGCTTCATGTTGTTCCAGTCCCCTAAGACTCATTCATCTTCTGAATGAAATTAAAGATATTTTAGATGAAATCCGAAGGCTTGTCCATCCTCCATAGACAGCAACAGTCCTGAGACGTTCAAAGTTACAGAAATAAAACCAAAAACATTGTCAAAACAGTCCATGTGACTTCAGAGGTTCAGCTGAAATCAGACGAAGCTCCAAGAACACTTTTGTGCACCAAAAAAACTTGTAGGCCGCTGTGTGCGCTTTTTCGTATCTCAAATGTCTCTCGCGAGTGCCGTTCGCGCCCGCGCTGACCTCGCATAAACCCACCAGAGGCCGCTGTCGATCGACCATCTGTCTGTCTGTCTGATTGAATGACTGACTGGGCGACCGGCCAATCGACTGACCCACCCTTCTCCTTTCCTAAACCCAACCAATTTTACAGATTGACCCGCCCACCCACATACTTCCCTAAACCCAACCAACGGTTTACAAAACCAGTCCAGAAAAAGAAATCATTCATTCGTGGTCAACTCCTCTCTGCGTCTCAAGTCCGCCGACGTACACGACGAGCTAACTGGATAAACTGGTAGCGGTCGGAAAGCCCTCCACACAGAGGTAAGCGGTCAGCCGGTAAGCGTCAAAAGGAACAGCGTCATACCGCGCCGTAGCGTTCGCTTAAAAAAATTAAATGCAGTCATACGTACCTCCGGCTACATAATTCGCGGTTTCCAGAAACGTCCACGGGACTATGTTTTCAGAATGAGCCTGTGTTGATTTTGACAATGATTCTGGTTCCTTTTCTGGACTTTGAAAGTCTCATGACTGTTGCTGTCTATGGAGGATGAGAGAGCTCCAGGATTTCATTTAAAATATATTAAGTATTTCGAAGATGAACAAAGGTCTCAGGGGATATAAAATATAAAACCCAGATCAACAAATCCTTGATTAGCTCTGAACCTAATCTAATTATTGAAGTTCCAAAACCACCCTAAGTGTCCAAATACTTGTGTCTTGTGAGATTGTAAAAGACAATGTTTTCTCTCTCTGTGTAGGAGAAGAACGCTCTGAAGAGCCGTCTGGCCAATGAGCAGGTGAATGTGGAGGTGGATGCAGCTCAAGGCCCAGATCTGGGAGCCATCATGGCTGAGCTGAGGGTTCAGTATGAGAACATTGCACGCAAGAACAAAGAGGACGCAGAGATGTGGTATCTGAAAAAGGTCAGTGTATAGTCAAGCTCAGACTCTACACAGGGGCTGTAATCAAATCTAACCATATGATTTTGTTAGCTCACAATGCTAGTTTTGTGGTGGACTATTAATCTGTGCATGTCATTAATGTAAAAGAAATGCTTGCCTTTGTAACCTTTAATTGAAATCTGAAAATTAATGTTTGTTTTCAGTTAAACTCTTAGATTACATCTGAGGTATTTGGCGTGCCTAACATACTTAACCACGCCCCTCACACTGTCAGTTTTAAGAACAAACAGAAATGGTGAGGAGGAGGAGATAGGTTGTTATAACTCTTCTAAAACTCTTTTCCCAATCTTTCCAAATGAAATGCCTTATTTTACTACATCCAATCAGCTTGCGGTAGAAAAAACAAGCCACGCCCACTGTTTTCTCATTTAAAATTAGTTTCTCTAGAAACTGTCACAATTTGAAACAGTCGTAGCTTCCGGTTCATGTGGACTTTAAAGAGAGAAATCCAACATCCGCACACAGACCCTCGTCAACAGAGAATGGTCAAAAGAGACATATAATTATAAACACACACACACTATATATATACCCCCCCCCCCCCCCCCCCCCCCCCCCCCCCAATTTCTGTTTAACGAAGAGAAGATTTTTTTTAACACATTTCTAAACATAATAGTTTAGTAATTCATTTCTAATTAGTGAATTATTTTATCTTTGCCATGATGACAGTAAATAATATTTTACTAGATATTTTTCAAGACTCTTCTATACAGCTTAAAGTGACATTTAAAGGCTTAACTAGGTTAATTAAGTTAACTAGGCAGGTTAGGGTAATTAGGCAAGTTATTGTATAATGATGGTTTGTTCTGTAGACAGCCAACAAAAAAAATAGCTTAAAGGGGCTAATAACTTTGACCTTAAAATGGTTTTTAAAAAATTAAAAACTGCTTTCATTCTAGCCAAATAAAAAAAATAAGACTTTTTCCAGAAGAAAAAATATTATCAGACATACTGTGAAAATTTCCTTGCTCTGTTAAACATCATTTGGGAAATATTGAAAAAGAAAAAAAGGGGGGCTAATAATTCTGACTTCAAACGTGTATATATATAAATATATATATATATATATATATATATATATATATATATATATATATATATATATATATATATATATATATATATATATATATATATAAAAAGTATATATATATATATATATATATTTTTTTTTTTTTTTTTTTTTCCCCAAAAAATGTCTTACTTATATTTTCATCTCGTTTTTTTTAGTCAACAAAAATGTCTTGTATGTCAAAATGTCAGTATATTTTCATTATAATTGTCATCATCATCACTTCATTTTTATTTAGTTTGGCTCTCGTTTTCGTGAGTAGAAATGTATTCGTCACGAAAATTATCACGAAATTAACACTGTATGGGACGACATGAAGGGATTGTTTGAAAACCCAGCATCGCTCAAGAATGACCCTTCACTACTCCACACCCCACCATTTATAGTCTGCTGATTTGTCTGCAAACACAGGTGTGTTTTAGTGAATGTGTGCTGCGTGTTTGTATGTGACAGCTGGAGGCCGTGCAGTCGGAGGTGAAGGAAAGCAATGAGGCTCTGCGATGCGCTCATACTGAACTCAATGAAAGACGACGCTTCCTGCAGGCGCTCGAGGTGGAGCTGGACAGTCTGCGCAAACAGGTGACACAATAGTATTGACAAAAGCACATTTGCACATTTTGTACTAGCTGGAGGTTAAAATTGTGGCGGGTTGTATACTGGGGTTACTAAAAGCATCTTTAGGTGTGGTAACTAGTATAATGCAAGACCAAGGTGTTCATATTGTGACCACAGCAACACCTCGAGTATGCATTACTTTGTAATAATTCATTGGCCTAGTTTCAATTACATGTAATACATATTTATAATATACAAAGTCACAATCAGCGGGCCTTTATGTCAAAAAAACATCAAATTGACATCAAGAATTGCATCAAAAACCGTGACGTCTATTTGACATCCACACTTTGATGCCCTTTTGACCACCAAAATAATGACACAAAAAGTATTATAATATAAGAAAGTTTTATTAATCTGAAAGCTTCAGTTACAAATAACAAATTTACACTGGATTTTGGGTAACACTTCAGATATAAAGACCAATTCTCATTAACTAGTTGCATATTACCTGCCTATTATTAACATGTTGGTTGTTTGCTAGTATTCTTATAAAATACATATGCTGCATGATCTTATTCTACATCCCTAACATCCAAATACCTTAATAACTATCAATAAGCTGCAAATTAGGAGTTTATTGAGGCAAAAGCCATAAGTAATGGTTTATTCATAGCAAGAATTGTACCTTAAAGAAGTGTTTCCCAACCCTGTTGCTGTAGGCACACCAACAGTACACATTTTCAACCTCTTCCTAAACAAACACACCTGAATCAACTCATTAGAACATAATAAGAGACTCCAAAACCTGAAATTAAC
>LR812523.1:75074273-75401773 GCA_903798195.1 Danio kyathit | reverse complement strand
GTCATAATCAGAAATCTTACAGAAATCTTTTTATTATGTTGGTTCGGAGGTCATTTATTAAAGGTGCAGTATGTAAGTTAGACACCCAGTGGTTGAACTAGGTATTGCATGCCTGGATTAAAACAAACGCAAGCGCAGGTTGCCAGATTGAGGACCGAGTAAGTCTGGCGATCGAGCCTAAAGGCTGATTTCAGACGAATTAAATCATGTTCTATATAAAAGCAATGGCACACGATATAAGTAATATTCTCCATATTAAAAGGAGTTTTTTTTTTCTAACCAACACCTCAAATTTATTAGAAACGTCTTCTATTTCTCAAAGTTGAACAACAGAAAACTGACAATAATATCCTCAGGTACACCTCATGTGCTTTTGTTCAGTGTTAAATGCTAAAAATGTGAGTTTAAAAACTAAGAAATTGAACTTTAGAAATGTGACTCAAAACCAACACATATTGATTCAGGATCTACATTTAATAATATTAAAGAGGTTGAATATGTATTAATTAGATTGTAAACCTTGCCATTTCCTTGAAATGCAGTGAGTTCACTGTTCTGTGCTTCTGAATGGCTGTATTTAAATTTCTCTCATGTTGGTCTGGTGCAAACAGCCAAATTGCTTATCACTGCAAATCTCATCATGTAGCGTGTTGTTAGGACACGGGTTTACAATGCAACCTGCTCACCTAATGTTTATGCTCGTAATATTTATACATTTTTTGATAATTACTAACCATTTTCCGTGGAACTCTGAATCTGCGTCTCATTTTCAGATAAACAAGAATGTTCACTTAGCATGTTTCTTAAATATCTGCAAACATATAACGGTATTTTTATGCTTTAGAAGAGTCAAAAGCTTACATACAGCACCTTTAATTGTCAACAAATATTAATGGTGTTTTTTTTATTTTATGAATTTTATTTTATTTTATTCTTAATATAATCATTTTTTCAGTATTCATTGTTGAAAAGTAAGAACTTGTTGCATTTATGTGAAATAGAAATCTTTAGCACAGTTATAAAAGTCTTTATTGTAACTTTTGATCAATTTAATGAGTTGAATAAAAATATTAATGCATTTTCTTTCTTTTTTAAATCTTACTTAAAGGGGGCCTATCATGCAAAAATCACTTTTATAAGGGGTTTAAACAGTTGTGTGGCAATAGTGTGTGAATATAAGCAGCTTCTAATGGTAAAAATGTATTCATTTATTTTTTATAATCACATTTGATAAAAACAGTCTGCAGAAACACTTTGATTGACATTCTCCCATTGTACATGTCATCAGAGGGGGAAAGCCCCGCCCATTAGTGACCATCGCTCCCTCATTAGCATACGACTTCAGTCTTGTTTTTGAATCTGCCACTATGCTGACGCATAGGCATTTGTAGCTCCACCTTCTTTTGAAAAGAGCAAAATCTCATTTGAATTTAAAGAGACAGTCACCAAAAGCGCTCAAAATTAGGATCAATGAGTTTCAAAGAGTTTTAAAACATTATCTGTGGGGTATTTTGAGCTGAAACTTCACATACACTCTCTAGGCACATCAGAGACTTATTTTACATCATAATAATAGGTCCTTATTAAAGCAAACCTTCTGAATGGTAGCACATAAAATAAGAGCATATTAGAATCATTTCTGAACACATGCTTATTGCTGAAAATTCAGCTTTACGTCATAGGAGTAAATCACATTTTATAATATGTAAAAAAAATTAAATAAAAGTATATAAAAAATTAAATACAATCCGCTTGATAAGTCGTGACGTATGGAATACCGTTTCCGGGTCCAAGCCACTACTCAGTTGAATTGAGCTTAGTTGAATTGCTCTATTGGATTGAGATCTGGTAACTGTGGAGGCCGATTAAGAACAGTTAACTCATTGTCATGTTCAAGAAACCAGTCTGGGATGATTCGCGCTTTATGACATGGTGCGTTATTCTGGTGACCTCTGGCATCGACAAGGCATTTGCGCCCACAGAACTGCCACTCACTGGATATTTTCTCCTTTTCTAACCATTCTCTGTAAACCCTAGAGATGGTTGTGCGTGAAAATCCCAGTAGATCAGCAGTTTCTGAAATACTCAGACCAGCCCGTCTGGCACCAACAACCATGCCACGTTTAAAGTCACTAAATCCCTTTTCTTTCCCATTCTGATGCTCGGTTTGAACTGCAGCAGATCGTCTTGACCATGTCTACATGCCTAAATGCATTGAGTTGCCATATGATTAGCTGATTAGAAATTTGCGTTAATGACCAGTTGGACAGGTGTACCTAATAAAGTGGCCAGTGAATGTATATGAATAAATCTAAAAATTTCTATCATGATTTTTGAAAGTATTACAGCACTTTGTAAATGTTTATTAATTGCCATTTGTCGAGTCTCCCCATACAGTTGAATGTAGCGATTAGATCGGGAAGCTGCTTCGCATGACGTCACAGTTAACAAGCGGATAAATAAATAATAAATAAAACTGTTAAAGTGTAACAATAGTTTTTGCTCTATAAAATAAACATGCTGCCTTTTTTAGGAGGGTCCAAACTTTTGACCATTACTCTGACCTTTGAATATATGAGCTTCATTTTGCTGAAGTTGTTGCGAATGTTACGACTCTTCTCAGATTGGCGTTCTTGAAGGGAACCTGGGAGAGACGAATCAGAAATACACTCTAGAGATGGAGCGTCTTCAGAGTTCGCTCACACAGCTGGAGGACGAGCTCTCACAGCTGCGCCTCGACATGCAGAGAATCAAGAGTGATTACGAGCAGCTGCTGCGCATCAAACAGAATCTGGAGCTGGAGATCGCCACCTACAGGCGCCTGCTGGACGGAGAGGACGTGTAAGAACTTTCTCAAAGAGTTTTCCATCGAAAAATACAGAACTAATCAATGTTTTTTTTAAGGTAAGTGCTTGCAAACAATTTATTTGGGCAGAATTTAAACAAACAATTTCAATTTAGAAATGTTCAACTTAATTTGTTTGTTTAAATTCAGCCTATATTGTCTGCAACCTCTTACCTTAAAAAAATTCAGTAAATCCAATGAATGATTTTTTCAGTGTGGAAAAGCAGATCTGACATTTGTTTCCCTTTCTGTGTTTTTCAGGATGAAAGAGATAGTCACTCCTAAAAGTAAGTTTGTTCTAAATATTTCTATAAAACTCAACACACATGAAAGAATCTTATTTTATAGTAAATGCTATAGACTGATTTTACGCGGCCGCCATTTTAAACAGCGAAATCGAGGCTGCGGTGGGAAGTAACCCGGAAGTATCGCAGATACCGGATGACCTGGAGTCACAGAGGAATGTTGTGTACCTGGCTGTATATCTTATCAGCGAAGAGAAAGTGACACAAATTTATCATTTCACCACCTTCCGAGTGACCCGAAGGTCCATTCTTAATGAATAGTGAAAATAAATTGGGATATTGGACCTCATTTTCAGCTAAGTTAAGGGCGTACTCACACTATGTACAGTTGCCTTGAACCGGGCCAAAGCACGCTTGCCCCCCCTCCCGTCTCTCCCGACGGCCCATACTCCCATTACATTTGGGCCTGGGCATGCTTACGTCATCGATGTTCACTGTTCAGTAAGCGAATTCACTCAGCACAGTGGAGATTTCTTTAGTTGTATCATTTAAAGGGCTACGAAACCCCCCGTCTCAGCAGTTTTGAAAAAAGTCAGGAAAGTTGGGCGTGTCCAGCTCTGGGAGTGTGGGAGTGTCGGGGGAGGGAAAGAGGATAAGATTTTGCATAGAAGGGAGTTAACATTTGGGCACGCGCTAAGTTTGACAGGAAAAACAAACACACAGAGGCTGATTTGATACGGCGAATAAGAGAAAAAAATCCTCCGCATTTCTCTGTAACGTATGTACTCGGTAGGTAGCGTTAGAAAGCCGTGTGTGTATAGACTATCCTGTCACAAATTGCAGCGAAAATCCTGCACGACGGGAATAGTTTGTGTTTACATGTTTACACTCGGAGAGCAGCATTTAAACAAAGGGCAGTCCACTGCAAACACTTACCATATCTGTAGACAGACAATCAAACTGGAGCTGTGTCTTTTTATTAAAAGTAGACGAGCGGCAAATCCGGATTTCACCATTTCCAGATGAGAAAAAGCTCTCGGGTAAAAATGTTCCTTACAAACGCGTTTCTGTCGCGTGTCGCGTGCACTGTAATCCACACGTGAGTCCAGCTGCTCTCTCACAAAGGGAAAATGAAAACAAAACCTTCGTTGCAACACACTAATAACACCTACGAATTTTGTCTTGAAATTCTTGTACTTTCACTTGTTTTGGCAACACAACGTGGCGTCTCTCTGCCGTCTGTACAGTGTAAACTGGTAAACAGTCTCCGGAGCTATCATGCATATTAATGAAGTTTCACGTCATACACAATAGAGCACGCTAATTGGTTTGAAGCACGTCTTTCTCATGAATTAATACTGCACACTCAGATACGTAAGAACGTCCTAGAAAAGACAGACAGCCACTCTCCAGCTGGATTTACACCCAAGTATCTCATGGCCGTGACGCAGCTTCAAAAATTCGTTTCAAACCGGAAGAACGAATTTGCTCAAAATAACGCAAAAACAACCAATTTTCACTTTTTAGTGCAATATATGTGTCCTAATAGTGTTTATAGCAGCGTGGGACACATATATGACTGTCAACAGCTCAAAAAATGTGTTTTGGTGTTTCGTGACCCTTTAAGGCGTTTGATACGCAGTGACACGCAGTCAAATATTTCACCGAACAGATATGCCACTTTTGATGCTCATAAACAATCATAAAGTCCTCGTGCTGCAGGAATTAGGAGGTTTGCTGAAGGTGCAGCTGTCGTGCAGTGAGGGGTTTGCGTCTTTAATAAACTATGACAGTTTGCGTTCATTGAACAGTGCGAATGATTAATTAATCCATATCAAACAGTCCCTTAAAAGTCACGTCTCGCTTTCAGTTTCATTCTCAGGCGCGTTTTGCACTCACACACAAGCGTAGCGCGCCAAAGCCCAAGTGAACCAATTCAGAGCACTCACACTTCTCAAACAATCCGGGAAACGGGCCTGGGTACAGTTCGGATAGCATAGTGTGAATGCGCCCTTAGTGAAATGGCACTAGTTAGCTAACGTTTTCTTTCCCAAACACACGTTTCAGTACTGAAATAAAAAAAAATGCCCATTTCCCGTTAACATTTAAGCACTGTTGATGGCGGTCTTAAACTGATTTGCCATGGTGTTCACATGCTCAACAGAAATGACTGTAATTGGCCGTGAAGGTCATCAGTTCACCACACTTCACCGATGTTTACCGAGTGCAAACACAGATGATCGATCCGCTGATGAATCGACTGATCTTCACGGCTTTAAAACACTCCAATGTCCACCTATCTGTGCTTGCAACCTGTAAAGAGCGGTGAACTGATGACCTTCACAGCCAATCACAGTCATTCTGTTAAGCACTGGTAAATACTATGGCAAATCAGCGGTGTTTATGAACATGCTCAGCAGCGCTTAAATGTTAGCTGGAAATGGACTTTTTTAAAACTTCAGTACCGGGACAACACTGTTACAGACTGTTTACAGAACAGTTTGCCATGAACTGAAGCCTAGGAGGACACTTAAGTGTATTACCCTTTAAGAGATTGTGATGTTGTTTGATGCCAAATATGCTTTGAATTGTTTAAAAGAAACTGAACTGAATGATATTAAAGTGATGTTTACAACACATGTGCATTTTGAAATCGCGGCAACAGCTGGAGGTTTGTAGTACACAGCATGTTGTTGCAATGTTTACAGTGCTGATCCTATACTTCCGTGTTTCTTTCCACCGCAGCCTCGCTTTTGTGTTTTAAAATAGCGGCCGCGTGAAATAAGCGTATAGAGTTTAGATTATAGTAAGTTTTTTTTAATGAATGGTATAGTATACTGTGGTATTATTAACTATAGTTGTAACAAATGGTCTGGCTGACAACAGAGTTTTGAGGGTCTAAATGCAGTTTATTTACAACTTCAGGCAGGCAATAGTCAAAACAGGAGGGTAATCCAAAGGCATAGTCGTGGTCACAGGCAAAGAGGTCGGTGCAGGCGGCAAACAGCAAAATCAACTAGAATTGTACATTTCCTTAAGAAATGGGGTACAATTCATTTTAATTGGTTTCTAGGTGGTTGCTATGGTGTTCAGTGTTTTTCTAGGCAGTTGCTAAAGTGTTGATAGGCAGTTGCTAGGGTGTTCTAAGTGGTTGCTAGGGTATCCAGAGGGGTTGCTATGCACTTGCTGAGGCATTACCAGACGGTTTCTAGGGTAATTTGAGTAGTTGCTAGGGTACACTGGGTTGTTACTAGGCAAGCCTCACATACATGTCAGATCAAATCTTTATACTTAGTAAGCATTTCTAGAAAGTTATAGCACTTAGCTAATCAATATTAGCATGTAGCTAGTCACTGCTAGCTTGTGTAGCATATAGGAAGTTCCGTTTGCTAGCATGAGTCAAACGAGCCAGTCTCCGTGTCTCTACGATGTTCTGATGCTGAGATATAGCTGTTGATAAATGGTTGTGATGGGAAGTTTGGAATATTTTACTGACTCGGATCTTTGAGTCTCGTTAAGTGAGATGAACGTGTCTTTTTGTCAGAGGTGTAAAGAGTACCTGAAAACCATACTTGAGTAAAAGTACAGATACCATACTGTAAAAATTACTCCATTACAAGTTACAAGTCACCAATTCCAATAAGACATGAGTAAAAGTATTAAAGTATCCCATTTTAAAAGAACTTAAGTATTTTACCTAATACCTAATTTTTTTCCTAATATATAAATTAAATTTAACACCTTAATGTTTCAAAATGGCAGAACAAAATATATTTAAAAAATAGAACAAAAAGTCACAGTCAAACTCAAATGTTCAAAAAAGGCACAAACAATTTATCAAAAAAAAAAAAAAAGTAGTAAAACGTAGTAAAAAAAAATCAGAGCTGACTTTGATGTGATTCATCTCTCAGTATCAGAGGGGGGCAATATTTTTATTTTGAGTAGTTTTTCAATTGATTAAGATGTTTTCTCTGTATTAAAATTTAAAAAAAGAGTGGCACTGTTATTTTTCAACTTGTTAAACTATACACAAATTCAAGCTTCGGCTTCATCACTGGATGCAGCCATGTTGCTAATTAAACACCTGGTATTAGGCAAGCTGCTAATTCACGTTCACATGATTTAGCTCATAAATAGCATACAGTACCTTCAGCACCCTGCAGATGGCGATATCGCCTCATCCGCCCAACAAATTAGCTGTGGTAGATAAAGATGCCGACTTGTCGCGCACAATCACAATGTAATGAGTAACGGTAAGCATCCGTTCAAATGTAGTGGAGTAAAGAGTACATATATTCAATCAAAAATGTAGTCAAGTAAAGAGTAAAAGTTGCTTATATTTTGATACTCAGTACAAGTACAAAGTAGCCAAAAAAATAGTTAAGTAAAGTAACGAAGTCCATTTACTCAAGTACTTTACACCACTGCTTTTTGTTCAATTTGCCAAAATATTATTAAAATGATACAAGTTGCTTCCAAACTCATCTACAACTACACCAAACAAACGGATCACATTTTTTTCCGGCTCTTAATGCATGTGATTGGCTTCTGTCTTTCACGTGATGAACGAACGACTCAAACTCGACAGATGACTCGAAAAAGGAACTAATCTTCTACTCTACCTGCACAAATGTGCGCATGCTCAAATGAACGAATCACTCCCTGAGAGGACTCATCGTTCTCGAGTCATTCAAAATGAACGAATCGTTCAAGATTGACCCATCACTGGCTCTCTTCGTGTTTCGTTTGAGATTACGTCAAACATCCAACCCAGGCTCATTCTGAAAACAAAGTCCTGTAGACGTTTCTGGAGACCCCAAATTATGTAGCTGGAGGTACGTATGGCTGCGTTTCATTTTTAAGCGAACGCTACGGGGCGTTATGACGCAGTTCCTTTCGGCGCTTGCCGGCTGACCGCTTACCTTAGTGTGGAGGGCTTTCCCGCCACAACCAGTTTGTCCAGTTAGCTTGTCAGAGAGGAGTTGACCACGACGACGACCGGGTTCGAGTCCGGGGAAGAGCGGTTCCAGAAATCAGGAAAGACAAAAACAGAATCCAAAAAAAATTAAATGAACGAGTGAACAACAGGGTGAGAATGTGGTAAAATCCGAAAACATGGTAAAAATCAGATGAGGGTTTTTCTTTTTCTGGACGGCTTTTGTAAACCGTTGGTTGGGTTTAGGGAAGTATGTGGGTGGGCGGGTCAATCGGTAAAATTGGTTGGGTTTAGGGAAGAAGGAGGGTGGGTCAGACAGACAGACAGATGACAGCGGCCTCTGGTGGGTTTACGCGAGAACAGCGTGGGCGTGAACGGCACTCACGAGAGACATTTGAGATACAAAAAAGCGCACACCGCGGCCTCTCGCGGATTAGCGAAAACAAAAACTGCAAAAATACGTACCTTCCGGGACGTATTTCGCGGTCTCCAGAAACGTCCACGGAACTACGTTTTCAGAATGAGCCTGGGTTGCAAACATCACATAAAAAAAATGCATATTTCAAAGCACTTCACAGGACCTTTAAATGATTTTAAAATATTATTGTGTATTTTGCCCTTTTGTAGAAGAGCCTGAAGTGAGAACCAGGAAGATTGTGAAGGTGGTCACTCAGACCATGGTGAACGGAAAGGTGGTGGATGAATCCAGTGAAGTCGAACAGATTGAAGAACGAAAAAAGTGAGTCCGGCTCACAAGCTACACCCATATTCTTGTGCTTTGGGACAGGAGACCATCGTGTTCACCAAAAACATTAATAAACATTTCAGTTATACAAAGTAGTGACGTGTCAGCTTCATTCGGTTTTCCCCATCACTTCTTTTTACCATAAAAAGCAGTACATTTTTACACTCTGACTCTGAAACTGATTTTATTTCTTCTTGGCTTTCCTTAGGTCTGATTCTTTAAGGCGAGTTGCAGTAGAGCGGGTCATTTAACAATATACCACAGACTGAAAGTCACACGGCGAAACTAAATACATACGATACTCACTGTTATCCTGGATGATGTACTATAGTTTTAGAGGCAGTGGTAGAAAAATGATACGTACTGTAGCTGTGGATGGGGATTTGAACCGGTCTGGTCTCAGTGTGAGAAACTGAAGCAAAGGATGAAATCAAGCTGAAAAAGCCCCGACACCAATCCTCTGTGGTGTCAGATGTCCTGCTTTTGTAAGGGTTTCTGGGTGAAACATTGACTGTACTCTCGCCAATCAGTCCTGGTGAACAAGAGACTTTCACTATGGTTTGCTCTGATAAGCTCGGCTGTTCTTTTGACATGT
Source organism: Danio kyathit (assembly GCA_903798195.1). Classification (NCBI taxonomy): domain Eukaryota; kingdom Metazoa; phylum Chordata; class Actinopteri; order Cypriniformes; family Danionidae; genus Danio; species Danio kyathit. The sequence goes on along the minus strand of LR812523.1, from coordinate 75,392,407 downwards.
AACAAATCTAACAATTTAGATATTTAAAGGGTTAGTTGACCCAAAAATGAAAATTGTGTTATTAATTACTCACCCTCATGTCGTTCCAATCCCCCTGAGACCTTCATTCATCTTCAGAACACAAGTTATGATATTTTAGATGAAATCCTGGAGCTCTCTCATCCTCAATACACAGCAATGGAACTGAGATGTTTAAAGTCTAGAAAGGAAGCAAAAGCATTGTCGAAATATTCTGTGACTTCAACTGTAATCATATGAAGCTACAAAAACACTTTTGAGTGCCAAAAAAACTACTTTGTTTGCCTACGTCCTCTCTTCAGAAATGTTAGGTCCTAGTGTGCATTGAATTATTTTTAGATCTTCGTATAAAATGTATTTTCTCAGTGTAAAGAATCTGAACCCTTTTCCTCTATTAAGAGTGTTTGTGTGTTATGGAAAGGTTTTATGTATGTTAAGGGTTCTTTATGGTACCTTTAGCGATGTTTCCATTAGGGTTGGGTTGATAGACATCACAATGCTGAGACTGCATCGCGATCCTCCATCCCGCCCTCATCACAGCAGCAACCCGCTCGCGAAAAATACACACTTAGGCCCTGTTTACACTAATACGTCTTAGTTTTAAAATGGCATTTAAGAGCGAAAACAATCCTCGTACACACTAATGTTTCACCTGAAAAATGATTGCGTCTCACTATAGCTGTTAAGCATGATATATAATTAATCTTGTCTCTATCTAATGACTCTTCTATCTTTTGCTTTCAAGGTAACGTGTCACCGCGTCAGTACACTGCTTCAATCTTTTGCTTTCACGCTTGTACTTAAGAATTTTAGCATAACCTCAGAAACTGTTGGTTGTGTAGCTTTTTTACCAACCAAGTTTGTGGACGCCATTATAACGACACAGATCACTGTGTCTATTCATGCCAGAGTCCCGCCGAAAAAGTGACTGACAGGTGGTAATTTGTGTTTAACTTATCTTTATTTATTTATGATTTGGTTATGGGTAAAACAAAGACCATGCGGGTCAGGCTGTTGAAATGGTAAGCTACAAATAATTAATTTGTTATGAATTTATTTATTATTCATAAATAATTAAGTCACCACTGTCTACGACGACGATGCCATCGTCCATCGCGATGTTTCCCATTAGACATTATACATTGCCAAATTGGTCGACATCGCCCAACCCTAGTTTTCATCCAAAGATGCGATTTAGGTTTATGCGTAAAACTGGAGTATCGCATAAAACATTTATGAATAAAGCACCGTTTCTATTGAATGAGTCAAAAATGGTCACTTCCTGATAAACTGGTGCCAACAATCTAAGAATAAATGGAATTTGCTGTGGTAGGAGAAGCCACTGTGGGACATTTTATTATATAATAAAAACCCCAGAAGACAAAATGCCAACATAGGCTCGTTGTGAATATGTACCCCCGTATATATTTCTGGTGAGAGCGAATAATGTAGCAAAAGCTACGTATGGCTGCATTTCATCTTTAAAACGAACGCTACAGGGCAGTATGACGCCGCCGATGGCTTCTGCTTCTTTTCATGCTCCCAGCTGACCGTTTACCTCCATGTGGACAGCTTTTTCGTTGTTACCAGTTTGCCAAGTTGTTACCAAGTGGCTCGCCACGTACAACGGAGGACTTGAGACGCAGAAAGGAGTTAATGCGGTTCGAATATGGCAAAGAATGGGTTCAGAAAGCAGGTAAAACAAAAACAAAAGCCAAAAAAATAAACAAGTAAATCCGAAAATCTGAAAACGTGATAAAAATCAGGTGGCCAATAGGGCTTTTCCTTTTCTTTATTGCTTTTGAAAACACTATCGGTTGTGTTTAGGGTAGTGGGTTGGCGCTGGTCAATTGGTGATTTTGAAAACACTGTCGGTTGGGTTTAGGGAGTGCGGTGGATTGGTCAAACGGTGCTTTTTAAAACACTACCGGTTAGGTTTAGGGAAGGAGGAGGGTTGGTCAGCCGATCAGTCAAACAGTCAGTCGACAGTGACCACTGGTGGATTTGAGCAAGAACAGCAAGTGCGAATGGCACTCGCAAGAGAAATTTGAGATCTGAAAAAGCGTAAACAGCAGCCTCTGGTAGATTCAGAATGTATGCAGGGGTATGTATCTATAATGAGCCTGGGTTGCAAAATGCAATGAATGGACAGTTCTGCAGGCAATAATATTGAACCACTTTGATGACAGGCTCTGTCTAGTGCATTTTAAAATGACCAAAACAGCATTTAAGATGGTTTGTCCATCAATGGTATCCCATTGTGGCTATTTTTATTATCAAATGATCTCTTAAAACAAAAATCTTGACTTTTTTTTTTTTATGTGCATGCTGGAACTTATGTTGTATATGTTTCCATCATTCGTTTATGCACAATTTCTTCTTATCAGATAAAAAGTTTATCCTACTGAGTTGTGCGCATGCATTTTTTTAAAATGATTAACGTTTGGTAAAATGTATGTGCATCTTGGTTTTCATTAACAATTTTTATGTGATATTCCAAAATGTGCATTAAAAATAGTAGATGAAAACATAGATAGGATTATAATATTGCACATGAACCACACAAAAAGACAATACTGATGAGAAGTTTACTTTAAATATACTCAATATTACTCAAAAACTTGTGAAAGCTACTTATGTATTAAACAACATACAGTAAATATGACTCAATAATAATAATAATAAACATTTTACTTGCATAAATTCATGCATTTTCACTTAGATGAAATACAGGATAAAAATGTCATGCTGGAATTGTATGACAACAGAATACATTGTGTGAAACCTCAATGTTACAAAACGTTCCTCACACAATTAGTGAAGATAGTAAAACACTAAACTACTAACAGGGTTTTTGTAAGGGCTATGTTTAGGAATAGGGTTGGGTTTGGAGACAGATATGTTGTTTAGTCAGAATAAAAACAATTAAAAGTCTATGGAAAGTCCCCACAATACACAGAAACCTAATATGCGTGTGATATTTTTGGATCTAAATGCATGTGCAAAGTTTTGTTCCCTTATAATTAGATATTTTGTTTCCCTTTAAAATTATAATATAATGTTTCTTCCTAGACAAAAGGGAGCTGAACGCAATATGAGGACTCAAAGAAATCATGTTTGTTGCTATTTTAAAAATCTAAAGAACCTTCCTTTCAACTATAAAGATCTTTTTGTAGGGTGTAAATTCTCTATGGACTTTAAAGGTTCTTCATGGAGCCGCAGTACCTTTATTTACAATGGAAATGCAATACTTCAGTAAAGACCAAAGTCACATTCAGTTCTTAATTTTTATTATGTGGCTGACTGAATATAAATGGTTTTTCTCAAATAACTGACAACATTTTCAGGTCTTTTTGAGCTTTTCTGGACAGAGCACAATGACAAAAGTTACAAACAAATTAAAAGCTTGTCTTTTTTACAGCCTGTGTATTATCTCATATAAACCACTGTGCCGATGAGTAAACATACTGTGTGGTCAAGCATTTGCAATAAACTGCATTCTGACTCTTGTTTGGTCTTATCTGAGAGACTCTTGAAATTTCAAATTTTGTGTCTACTTTGCTTTGAACTACGGGCATTGTTGTAACAAATGCATTACAAGTTACCACACTTACATATATATGAAAGGTTATACTTATACACTCACCGGCCACTTTATTAGGTACGCCTGTCCAACTGCTTGTTAACGCACATTTCTAATCAGCCTATCGCATGGCAGCAACTCAATGCATTTAGACATGTAGTGATCTGCTGCAGTTGATACCAGCATCAGAATGGGGAAGAAAGGTGCTACTTCCAGCAGGATAACGCACCATGTCATAAAGCGCGAATCATCTCAGACTGGTTTCTTGAACATGACAATGAGTTCACTGTACTCAAATGGCCTCCACAGTCACCAGAGCTCAATCCAATAGAGCACCTTTGGGATGTGGTGGAACTGGAGATTCGCATCATGGATGTGCAGCCGAGAAATCTGCAGCAACTGCGTGATGCTATCATGTCAATATGGAGCAAAATCTCTGAGGAATATTTCCAGTACCGTGTTGAATCTTTGCCCCAAAGAAACAAGGCAGTTCTGAAGGCAAAAGGGGGTCCAACCCGGTACTATAAAGGTGTACCTAATAAAGTGGCCGGTGAGTACGTCCTCAACAAAAGTCATCAAGCAACCAAAACCCCACCGAGTGAACGCACTGCCTCCTTGTGGCAAATTTAGTTTTATCACCTAATAAAATTTGATTTACTCCAAAAAAAAGTAATAGGAGACGTTTATTGTTAATACAAACGCATTAACTGTACTAATAATTACTATTAACTCATTATTATCTATTTATAGTACTGTAATAGTCACATGAGTTTCACAGAAACAAATTTCACACAGCACAAATTTAACACTGGAACATTCATTCATACATCCTTCGGCTTAAGTCCCTTATTTATCAAGGGTCACTACAGCGGAATGAACCGCCAACTATTCCAGCATATGTTTTGCACAGCCCTTCCAGCTGCAACCCAGCACTGGTAAATAAAGCTGGAACAATCATTTAAAAATAATATTAATAACAATGTTATTACTGTCATATTCAAAGATAAATGGATTACATAAACAATGTGAAACCATTAAAACGTTAAATCTATATAACATGTTGGCTAGATGTAATAATAAAATTAATAGTAATTAAACAGGCTACTATTGTAAAATTATCTCACTTTCATAAATAAAAACAGCATAAACGAGACAGTAGTCTTTATTATTATTATTATTATCATTAGTATTATTATACTATTGTAAAAAAAAAGAAAATAGGCGACGCAGTGGCGCAGTAGATAGTGCTGTCGCCTCACAGCAAGAAGGTCGCTGGTTCGAGCCTCGGCTGGGTCAGTTGGCGTTTCTGTGTGGAGTTTGCATGTTCTCCCTGTGTTCGCGTGGGTTTCCTCCGAGTGCTCCGGTTTCCCATGTGGTACAGGTGAATTGGATAAGCTAAATTGTCCGTAATGTATGTGTGTGAATGAGTGTGTATGGATGTTTCCCAGAGATGGGTTACGACTGGAAGGGCATCCGCTGCGTAAAACATATGCTGGATAAGTTGGCGGTTTATTCTGCTGTGGCGACCCCGGATTAATAAAGGGACTAAGCCGAAAAGAAAATGAATGAATGAATGAAAAAATAAAATAAAAGTCTTTAAATCCTGAAGATGCTAACGTTAGATGTCAGGTAAAACCAAGGAAAGTTACAACAGGTTACCAGATAAAATGGGCCAGAAAAGATTAACTCCAGATAAACATTTATTTTCCCTTAAGTAGCGTTAAATTGAACCTAACTGTAATTAAAAGCCGATGTTTACGGAAAAGCTGTTTTCACAATGAGCCACCCGTATTTGTGTCCTGCCCCTTTAAATTTCGCCAACCAATCGGGAAGCTCGACTCCGTCTCACAGCACATCCCTTTCCGTCTGAATCCATACACACACACACACACACACACACACAGGAGCTGCAGGACAAGAAAACACCCAGATAGAGACAAAACTGACGCAGGTATTTATATTTTAAATGAAAACACGTTCACTTCATTCCCTTTACGACGTATCTTTACCGTCAGTTTTCCTTCATCCACCGTTTTCTGCTTTAGCACTGTTTAGTTTCCAGGCCTGTACTAACGTTAACGTTACTAACATCATCGTGTCAACATGAAACGTTTATACTATCAACAAACGCCATCAATGTTTGGATATATATGTGTGATTTATAACAAGTATACTCAAGATTTGACGATTTAAATCTGTCATATCTCTACTAACCTGTGCATTTTGCAATAGTAGCCCACACCATGGCTCAGGACGGGGTGATACTGCAGTTCAACTTTGCCACATTTGGGGACTCCATGCTCCAAAAAATGGATGCTCTTCGTCGAGACAGGCGTTTTTGTGATGTGGTGGTCCGCATCAATGACTTGGAAGTGCCTGGACACAAAGTGGTATTCGCTGCTGGCTCCCCTTTCCTCAGAGACCAGTTTGTCCTTCAGGACTCGAATGAAGTCCAAATATCTACACAGCAGGACGCAGAGGTAGGTCAGAAGCTTCTTCTGTCCTGCTACACCGGAACGCTTCAGTTCCCAGAACTTGAATTAGTACACTATTTAACCGTAGCCAGCTTCCTCCAGATGGGTCATATTGTGGAGCAGTGCACTGAAGCGCTAAATAAATTCATAAAACCACATGAGGTCAAAGATGAGCGTGCATCATCCCGACAGCCTTCAGACTTCACCCCTCAGCGTAATCAAGCAGCTGTGAAGACTGTGTGTGATGAAGAGGATGAGGTGGATAATGATGGAGAAGATGAGTTTGAGGATGATGATGACGATGATGATGATGATGTGATCATACAGCCAAAATCTCCGCCAGCGGTGTTTAGAAACAACAACAGTAGAGAAGACAGTCCGATTAGCATCGTTAAAGTGGAGTCATTAGATGAGCGTGTGCCTGATAACTTCCAGAGTCGCTCCAGTCGCAGTCGCTCTCCAACACTACGCTCACCTGAGCCACAACACTCCCTTATAAACTCCACAGTGGAAACCCGGCCTGCTGAGATCACAGTTAATCCCACAGCTGAATACTCCATGTCCTCACCCGGACCTAGCGGATCTGGGAAGGGGAATCTATGGGGGGGATGCTCCAGGAATGGGGAGAAGAGCATGCAGTGGTACCACAGTGCCCAAAATGCGCTCGTGTGTTTCGTCAGCTGGAGAACTACGCCAACCATCTGAAGATGCACAAGCTGTTTATGTGCCTCCTGTGTGGAAAGACGTTTACCCAGAAAGGAAACCTGCACCGGCACATGCGGGTCCACGCCGGCATCAAACCCTTCCAATGTAAGATCTGTGGGAAGACGTTTACTCAGAAGTGCTCGCTGCTGGACCACCTGAATCTTCACAGCGGGGACAAACCACACCGCTGTAATTACTGCGACATGGTGTTTGCACACAAACCAGTTCTCCGTAAACATCTGAAGCAGATTCATGGGAAAAACAGCTTTGATAATGCAAATGAAGGTAGTTTGCTGGAAGGATTATAAGTTTATAGAAATATTGTGTATGTATATTTTTTAATATATGCGACATGGACTCAACAAGTGGTTCTCAAAAAGGAGTGCCTCCTTCCAGGAGCGACCCTGTAAACGGATTTAAATTGTCGTTATGAAACCATAATCTTCATAAAAATCCCTTTTTATTTATTTTTATTATAACCAGAAAGACAAAGAGGACATTTCGGTAATATCTTCTTTGACAAACAGGGGCCTTGAAGTCAATTAGCCTGCAATCCACTGGTGTTAGGATAGTTCATCCAAATTATCACCATTTACTTACACTCAAGTGGTTCTAAACTTGTTTGAGTTTCTGCTGAAGACTGTTGGAAACCAGCAGGGTTGCACGATACTGGAATTCAATACCAATCAATACTGAATTTTTAAAAAGTCAATTTCCTGTTTACATTTGAGCAGAAATGACTGTGATTGGCCGTAAAGGTCATCAGTTTACCGAACTCACCGTTTACTGAATGCATACGCAGATACAGGGGGACTGGAGCGTTTTAAAGCCGCGATTCATCAGAGCTTACTGACAAACCAGCTGATTGACATGACTTTGAAACACTCTAGTGTCCTTGTATCTGTGGATACACTTAGTAAACAGCGGTGAGTTTGGTGAACTGATGACCTTCATGGCCAATCACAGTCATTTCTGTTGAGCATGTGAACACAATGGCAAGTCAGTGCTGTTTAAGAACGCGCTCAACGGTGCTTAAATGTTAGGGGGAAATTTCAGTATTGATTGGTACTGAATTCCAGTATCGTGCAACCCTAGCTGCCAATAGCTATGTTTCCATCCAAAAATGTGAGTTAAATTTATGCACAAAACTGGAATATCGCATGAAAGACATGCGAATAATGCAGCGTTTCTATTCAACGAGTCAAAGCGAACAAAAACGTCACTTCCTGATTAACTGGCGCCAAATATCAAGAGCAAAATCGGAATTTTATTAAATGACTTGCGCCTCAGAAGCCAATCTTAACACGCAGTGAACGCGTGGTGGCGTTTGAAGGCGTGAGACACGGAGCGCAGACGCTCTTGATTCTGAAGGTAATTAATAATATAATAACACTAATAATGAGATGGTTAAGGCGTTTTAGAATGACCGAAACAACATTTCAGATGTTTTACAGTGTGCTCAGCCTGCTGGTTTGTCCATTCACACACATTTTTATCATCACATGATCATTATAACAAAATCACATGATTTTTTTTAATGCACATATTGGAATTTGTGCAGTAAAAGTGTTTCCATCGTAGTTTAGGTTTATGTGCATATGTTTTTTATGCACATTTTTAAAATTTATGCGCATGTTGGCATTTCCATCAACCGTGTATTTTAATTTTTTTTTAAATGCGAAACGTAGCTACTGACATCTATAGTATTGTTTAGGGCTGCACAATATTGGAAAAATCTTGTTGCGATATTTTGTTATTCCGCAATTTATAAATTGCTATATGAATACAATTACAACAAATGGCTTTAATATCTCTATTTGGAAAGAATTTAAAAATTTTTAATCGATTGGAATGCATAAAATCTAATATAAAACCGAATAAACAAATTAAAAGCATAAATAAAAACAATGAATAAAAAGTTACAATTGAAACAAACAGTGTTTCAGCGTTTTCCGGGATTTATTTATTTTCCTTCGGCTTAGTTCCTAATTTATCAGAGGTCGCCACAGCAGAATGAACCACCAACTATTCCGGCATATGTTTTATGCAGCGGATGCCCTTCCAGCTGCAACCCAGTAGTGGGAAACACCCATACACTCTGACATTTACATACACTACGGCCAATTTAGTTATGCAATTCACCTATAGCGCATGTCTGGACTGTGGGGAAAACCGAAGCACCCAGAGGAAACCCACGCGAACACAGCAGAACATGCAAACTTCACACAGAAATGCCAACTGGTTCAGCCAGGGCTCTAACCTGTGCCCTTCAGTGCTAAACACTGAGCCGCTGTGTTGCCATACAGTATACTTTGGTACAGTAATAAAAAAAAATAATCATTATTAAAGTTACTCCCTGAATGCTTTTATAAATCCTCATACAGTCACAGGCCTCAAAAACACATGCAAATGATGCATTATAATCAAGACTCAACATTGCAAATCCTATTGCGAATCATCACATTGCGATATTGATGCTGAAACAATCTATTGTGCATCCCTAGTGTTTTTGGTTCCTACTATGGAAGTCAATGTATGCTGCTTTCCAACATTCTTCAGAATAAATTCCTTTTTTATTCACCAGAATAAAATCAAGCAGGTTGAGGATGTGTAAATGATGACAATTCTCATATTTGGGTGAACTATCCCTTAAATTCATTAGTGTACGCTGAAGGTGTGTTCAAACTTGTGGTTTGGTTCTTGTGCTTAAAATGCACTTGTATGTGTGTACATGTGATCGTATTTTCAGCTGAGAACTTATGAAGAGTATATTAAATGTCAGGAATTCCTCTGTCACACAAAGATCTGCTGGATGAAGACACGATTCGGGCTGATTTATATACGCAACATCAGAAATGACTAAAGAAAAGAAGCTTTTTAATGGCTACATATTGAGATATTGTTTCCTGTTCGTGGTTCGTTTAGATCAGAGGTGTCAAATGCTGCGGTCACACTAGAGTTTGTGCGTGCGGAATTCTGTTGTATAGCGCTGCGAAAAGGGGCGGGCTTAAACAATATGATTAGACATTAAAAAAAGCGAGCGATTGGTCCATGATCTCAAATTTCTGTCCAGAGAGGTCATGTTTTGATCTTCGATCAGTATCTCACAATCATGTGATGCGATTTCGCGAGTTCACCAAGCTTGAACTTTCCAACGCAGAGAATTGCGAAACTTGTCGCACGAGCTTGCGTTTCCAGTCTGACGCGTTCGCATGCATATGAATGGAAGTCTATGGGGAGGAAAGTCCAGTGCGACCGCAGCTAAACTCAGTTCCTGAAGGGCTGCAGCTCTGCATGGTTTAGTTTCAACCCTAATTAAACACACCTGATCAAGCTATCTGAGTGCTTTAAGCCGAAGTCACACTAGAGTTTGAGCTTCTGTCGCACGGCGCTGCGAAAAGAGGCGGGATTAAACAAGATGATTAGACATTAAAAAAAGCGAGCGATTGCTCCATGTTTTGAATTTCTGTACAGAGAGGTCATGTTTAGATCCTGGATTGGTCTCACGCAGTCAAGTGATGCGATTTCGCAGGTCAGAGTTCACCAAGCTTGAACTTTGCACTGCAGCAACCTGCGAAACTCGACGCATGACCCTGCGTTTCCGGTCTGACGCATTCGCGTGCGTATGAATGGAAGTCTATGGGGAGGAAAGTCCAGTGTGACCGCAGCTTAAGGCTTGTTTGATACCTACAGGTAAGTGTGTTGAAGCAGGGCTGGATCTAAACTCTGCAGAGCTCCGGCCCTCCAAGAACTGAGTTTGACACCCCTGATTTAAATGCATTTTGAACATGTTGCATTTATATTTGTGTCCCTGGACCACAACACCATTCTCATGTGACCAGTAGTCAAGAATTCATTGTATGGGTCAAAATGACAGATTTTTCTTTGGAAAGATTACTTTTTTAAATATGAACTTAATTTGGACTTTAAAGGCGATTTTTCTCAGTAACCATCAGATTCCAGATATTTAACACTAGAATTACCATAGCGGTTATTCTGACTGTTCTCATATAAGAAGTGATATTGCCTTGTCAAATTTACATTCAAAGCTTCTATTAAGATATTAAAATTAAGCTTTGAATATCTGTCATCATATCTAATTAAGTCATCATGATAAAACACGAAATACAATTCTTATTTCCCTTTCACAAGCAGGGGAGAAGGCTTTTTCGCAGCACTGAATATGCTGTTTTGAAAGACATATCTGAACTGAAGTTATGTTTTTGTTAGCTGTAAGTTACTACGCAACAGATGCATGCATATTTAAAGTCACAGAGAAAAAGCAGCAGATGCTGAAAGGCATGCGGTCATTTGGACCGTTATGATTGTTCTAGGTAAAAATAATCAGATTTTGTTTTGTAATTTTAATAAAATAACAATGTTGAAAGCAAATAGGGCTGCACAATATTGAAAAAATCTGATATTGTGATATTTTGTTTTGGTGTGATATGAATATAATTTCGCTAGATTTAAATAGCTCTATTTGGGATGATTTCAGTAATTTAGATCAACTGGGGTGATCAAGACTTTTTATATGCAGTGTATCTGCATAAAATATGATGAATAACAAGCATATAGATATGACAAAGCAAAAACAAAAGTTAAATCAACAGCGCTTTATGGTTTTTTGGGAAGTCTAACAGCATTCAAATACAGAAATTGAACAATCAAATGTAAAATAACATGCTCAGCATTGTAAATAATTGTATACAATGATATTTAATAATATTGTTATGCTTTAATCTTTAATAAATAATCTAATCCTTCGATGTGACTATAAGCTTGTTAAGTGGTGACGTATGTAATACCGTTTCCGGGTCCAAGCCGCCACTCATTTGAATTGAGAAAATATTCGTTTATGATCACCTTTTAGTCATATCACACATTAAATTAATTTTATATAAAGTCATAGTGTACTCAACAGTCTCTGGGCTTGCTGCATTACAAATACCAAAGTTTTAACAAGGTATAAAAGAATTAATCACGTTCTGACCATCATTTTTGAAAGTATTACATCGCTTTGTAAACGTTTATTATTACCATTTGATAAGTCTCCCTATACAGTTTGATATAGCACTTGGACTTGGAAGCCGCTTCGCGTGACGTCACACTTAACAAGCGGATTGCGGAGACACACATTGCGATATCAATGCTCAAACGATATATATTGTTCAGCCCTAGAAGGAAATACACATACATATAGAAAAGGTCAGGGAATTATAAATACGTGCGTTTTATTTCAACTAAGTTATTAAATTGCAAAAATTAAAAACGGTCAAAATGACCGTCTTGGATGTTCTAGTGTTAAATAGTTGTATCTCAGTCAAATTTTGTCACGCCCTGTCAAACCATACATCAATGAAAAGCTGTCCAAAATTGTTTATTAATTAAAAATTAATTTTTCCAAAATCAATCGAATTTCCAAAAATGAAGACTTATGTATCACTTATAGTTTTGATGTCCAGGGTCACATTTGTCAAACAGCACCAATGTTTGTTTGACAGTGATGTTCAGCTGCCAGTGTTCAAATGAACCAAACTAACAGAGCAACCACACCAAATTTAGTTTGATCTTGACCAAACCTGCCCAGTATGAACACACTTTTAGCATCAATAGATACAGGGCGGCACGGTGGCGCAGTGGGTAGCATTGTCGCCTCACAGCAAGAAGATTGCTGGTTCAAGTCTTCTTTGGGTCAGTTGTCATTTCTGTGTGGAGTTTGCACATTCTCCCCATGTTGGCATGGGTTTCCTCCGGATGCTCCAGTTTCCCCCACAGTCTAAAGACATGCGCCGTAGGTGAATTGGATGAACTGAATTGGCCGTAGTGTGTGTATGTGAATGTGAGAGTGTATGGGTGTTTATGGCTAGAAGGTCATATGCTGGAATAGCCGACCTCAGATAAATCAGAGACTATGATGAAGGAAAATAAATAAATGAATGGATGAATGATTGAGATACAAGTCCAGTCAAATTCCTTATTTCCACTGAGCGGTACGGGTCACCCTAAACTTGCGGGTCCACTGCCAACGGTACCTTTATGGTAAGCATCATGTATGACAAAGTCTTGCTCAAATAAGAAAGCTGTACAGGTGATTCCCAGGTGCGTTCACAATGAATCACTTTAACTTTTGAATGCTGCTGTTGCATCATTTGACGTTGTTTTATCTTTTGTAAAGATTCCAATATATTATTACAGTATCCCAGATGAGACCGTATTTTAGTTTCAAATGCTAATGTAGTTCTTCCTCATTTGCATACAGCCGTTTTATGAACACTACGTGCAACTCTTGGTCTGTAAAGAATGTCTTCATATTTCCATCAGTGTGTGGTTTCCAGAAAATCGACAGTGACTCATTAATAAACGACTGCAGTCAGATACTGCATGAAACGTGCACTTTTTTTCCTCTTCGTGTTTATATATGTAAAATAAAAAGGACTTCAAATGGTACGTACGCTAAGGATTACAGCATTCAAGTGTTATTTATTCAATATCTTTATTTACTTTCGTGGCAGAGCATTACCGTGGACACATGGCATGTCGACCTCCATCCACTGGCAGATTGACACCAGTTATAAATGTCGCCGCATCAGATGCCAGGAAGGCGATAGCATGAGCTACTTCGTCTACTTCACCTGGTCTGCCCAGAGCATGGGTCACTTTGCACTTCTCAATGAACTAAAGCGAAGTAGAACAAAACAAGTGTTATCATTTGAAAACATGCATTACAGTGAGATAAACTCATGTAGGCCTGTAGCAATAATCAACATGTTGACTTGTCGCACAATACATGGAACTAACCTCTGTCATTTTTGGATGCAGTATACAGTAGAGCAATTCCAGCATTATTTATGTGAAGTAAAAACTTAAAACATAAATTCACAGAGAGAGTATATGTTATATTGAAACATCTGTTTATGTTTTCCAAAACAACTAGTTATGTGAGCATAAAAACATCAATCTGTATACAGTTTTTGTATTTTAAATGAGGAAAATTTATGGATGTGACCCAAAAAGTTAGGGAGTTTACAGCATACTCTAGAAATTCTGTCAATTAAACTGCAAAAGAAACGATGCTAATCAAAAGGAAACGAGTTGGCTCACTATAGAACAAAAATTATTGATTTTATTTTGCATTTATGAGGGAAAAGATTCATTATAGATGTGACAGATGTGAAATCGGCACTTATGTGACTTTGGTAAATCAAAAATAATTGTTTGAAAACATTGACAGAGACATTTGAGTATCTTTACAGTACTGTAAAATACAAAAAAAAACTTAGAAAGGGTTTCACTATATTGGTGAAAACCTTTTTCATAGCATGGTTGACATTTGCATGGAATTGCTCTGTAGTCAATATTTGAAGTGAATCAAAACCAACCCACTTTTCACCAACGTTGTCCTAAAACTGTTCAACAACATCCATTCTTGTCTTAAGCTTGTCATTTCGCCTGGCGCCGCATCATGCACCTCCGATGACTGCGCGTGCACCTCTCGAAATGGACGAGGCTTTTATACTTGACGCGTTCGCCGTTGTGATATTCTTTAAAACGACAGGGGGAGGTCAAAAGAAACTGACTGTAAAGTCAGACGGATAAACAGAGAAGTAGAAAGTTTCCGGAACTACGTCATATCATTAACATCATTCAATAATTTTAAACTAATTATTTTTATTTTTATAATTTATTTTAATTATTATAAGGATTTTTTTAACCATTCAAAAATAAAAATTTTAATCAAACTTTGATGCATCACTTGCTTTTATTCATATCTCGGACCGTATTTTCCTATTAAAGTTTATTAAAGTATTAATGACAAGAGAACATGGGTTGCTCTACAAATATATATTTTTTTTATTATGGCAAGAATAAAAGCAAAAAGAAAAGTACGCTTACTAAAAAAAAAAATACAGATGTTTTTTTTAGATTTAGCCCACTCCACAATTCACACATTACTGTCTGGCTAGTTTCTGTCCTCTACTTATGCTAAAAAGGCAATAATGGTCCAACAATCCTGACCATTATCACCAATAAAGCCTAGAAAAACAGGGCATCAGTAAATTGTAAACCGACAGGTTCAAATATTCCTTTTCAGTTATCAAAAAAATGATTTGTTCCTTAATTAAAGTTTTGTAACTATTAAATTGTTTTAAATTCAAACTTCTAATATATACATCAGTGTAAAACCTGTGACTGGTGGAAAAACATATTCTGTAATTGTGTATCCGGGTCTCCACTTTTGCCATGGCCTCTTTTGGTTTTAACACACTTATCCCTCAGGTTTTTCCAAACCTTTTAACAAAAACTTTCCTCCTTTCCCACGGCTGTAATCCTTGTCATTTCTCGCCAAGAATTATTGATCATCAGGTTATCTCTATGATCAAGGATCATAAAGGTGTCTGTACAGTCATGCTGTTTCAGACAAAATCTTTTCAAAGTGGTTCATATTCAACTCAAATCAAACACGGCACCGCGCAAACTGTTCGCTCGAGTCTCAAAAAAAAAAAAAACATGCGCTCCGCCTGCCGAAATCACATTGCACGCACCCAAAGCGAACCTCTGCAAACTCCGCGATGACGTCACATTCGCTGCGCGCACTCAAGCTTAAAGTTTAAGAGAATTTTGAAAAAAAAGTTGATCCACTTCAAATGTTCACCACAGTATATCAGCCATCACGTTTACATTAAAAAAAATAATATTATGTTTTATTTTATTTATTAAAATAATACATCTCTAATATTTTAGTTTATCGCGCAGCCTCTGTCATCACTTCTAATCTCACTTTTAGGCGAACTCAAGAAACTCTTAGCTTTGAATTTGCACATTTTCCTGAAAATTACTAACGCTTTGGAAGAAGTCGTCCAAATGAGCTGTAATTCAATAAAAGTGGCACATATTCAAAACAATAACGTTACCACCATTCTACAAGGATATTTTATTTTATATCAGTGTCAAAGTTGAACTTATAATCCAATTGCAAAATCGAAATAAGTCTGCATGAACCATTTTATTTTGTATTGTTATGCAGTTCCTAGAGAAACGGAATATTAAATGAGCAAACAGTGGGCGTGGCTTGTTTTGTCTACTGCGAGCTGATTGGATGTAGTGAAGTAGGCATTTCCTTCAGAAAGATCGGGAAAAGGGTTTGGGGAGAGTTAATACAACCTAACAGACACCTCCTCCTCACCATTTCTGTTTGACAGTTGGAGGGGCGTGGTTAAGTATACCTCAAACAGACCTAATCTGAAAACTGAACTGAAAACAAACAGGAAGTGCATTTTCAGATTTCAATTAAAGATTACAAGAGCAAACAATTTTTTTTTTTCTTAATGACATGCGCAGATGAATTGTTCACCACAAAACTAGCAATGTGAGCTGACATAATCAATATGATTAATTTTGATTTTGTGTACTATAAAGTTATAATGAATAAAAAAAAATTACAATTGACTGAACAATCGTTAAAACTTTAAACAATTAGTCTGTACAAGTTAAAAAAAATTGTTTTGGTAATGCTGTTTTGATTTTTCTGATGATGTCAGTTTTGACGGCTAGGGCACGCCACGCCCCTCCAGCCATTAGTTTGCTGCAAGTGAAAAATGAGAGGAAGAATGCAAAAATAAAACCCTGCCTCCTACTCAATATTCAATTTCAGTTATACAGTGTCATATTGGAATAAAAGTCTGCAGAAACAACTGGTTCACGAAAGTCTGGTTCAAAATGACAATAATATCACTTACAATTATTTCTGCCACAATATATTCGCACAACAGAAATGACTTATTCAAATAATGCATTCAAACCTGAGCATATTGGTCCTCATCCAGTCCTGCACGCTTGTGAACTTCAGTTATAATCACTCCCGGGCTGTCAAGACACAGTTTAACAAAGTCATTTGCTATTATCAAAGTAATAATTGAACATGTAAAGTATGGCAACAATTAAACATACCATACTGAGTTGACACGTACTTGCTTTGATGCCAACTCTACGACAAAAGAAAGACAAAAAAACATCGAGTTAAACAGTACAGCTTTACTTTAATTACTGTATAGGGAGTGCAAAATTATTAGGCAAATGAGTATTTTGACCACATCATCCTCTTTTTGCATGTTGTCTTACTCCAAGCTGTATAGGCTCAAAAGCCTACTACCAATTAAGCATATTAGGTGATGTGCATCTCTGTAATGAGAAGGGGTGTGGTCTAATGACATCAACACCCTATATCAGGTGTGCATAATTAATAGGCAACTTCCTTTCCTTTGGCAAAATGGGTCAAAAGGACTTGATAGGCTGCGAAAAGTCAAAAAGAGTGAGATATCTTGCAGAGGGATGCAGCACTCTTAAAATTGCCAAGCTTCTGAAGCGTGATCATCGAACAATCAAGCGTTTCATTCAAAATAGTCAACAGGGTCGCAAGAAGCGTGTGGAAAACCAAGGCACAAAATAACTGCCCATGAACTGAGAAAAGTCAAGCGTGCAGCTGCCAAGATGCCACTTGCCACCAGTTTTGCCATATTTCAGAGCTGCAACATCACTGGAGTGCCCAAAAGCACAAGGTGTGCAATACTCAGAGACATGGCCAAGATAAGAAAGGCTGAAAAACGACCACCACTGAACAAGACACACAAGCTGAAACATCAAGACTGGGCCAAGAAATATCTCAAGACTGATTTTTCTAAGGTTTTATGGACTGATGAAATGAGAGTGAGTCTTGATGGGCCCGTGGCTGGATCGGTAAAGGGCAGAGAGCTCCAGTCCGACTCAGACGCCAGCAAGGTGAAGGTGGAGTACTGGTTTGGGCTGGTATCATCAAAGATGAGCTTGTGGGGCCTTTTCGGGTTGAGGATGGAGTCAAGCTCAACTCCCAGTCCTACTGCCAGTTTCTGGAAGACACTTTCTTCAAGCAGTGGTACAGGAAGAAGTCTGCATCCTTCAAGAAAAACATGATTTTCATGCAGGACAATGCTCCATCACACGCGTCCAAGTACTGCACAGCGTGGCTTGCAAGAAAGGGTCTAAAAGAAGAAAAACTAATGACATGGCCCCCTTGTTCACCTGAGCTGAACCCCATAGAGAACCTGTGGTCCATCATCAAATGTGAGATTTACAAGGAGGGAAAACAGTACACCTCTCTGTACAGTGTCTGGGAGGCTGTGGTTGCTGCTGCACGCAATGTTGATGGTGAACAGATCAAAACACTGACAGAATCCATGGATGGCAGGCTTTTGAGTGTCCTTGCAAAGAAAGGTGGCTATATTGGTCACTGATTTGTTTTTGTTTTGTTTTTGAATGTCAGAAATGTATATTTGTGAATGTTGAGATGTTATATTGGTTTCACTGGTGAAAATAAATAATTGAAATGGGTATATATTTGTTTTTTGTTAAGTTGCCTAATAATTCTGCACAGTAATAGTCACCTGCACACACAGATATCCTCCTAAAATAGCTAAAACTAAAAACAAACTAAAAACTACTTCCAAAAATATTCAGCTTTGATATTAATGAGTTTTTTGGGTTCATTGAGAACATGGTTGTTGTTCAATAATAAAATTAATCCTCAAAAATACAACTTGCCTAATAATTCTGCACTCCCTGTATAATCTGTAAGTAATAGAGAAGCTGGTTCACAGCTAGTTGTCAGCACTATTGGATTAGAGTCAGGTGATTGGCTAGGCCATTCTACAGCTTGATTGTCTTTTTCTGAAAGCATTTGAGAGATTCCTTGGCTGTGTTTTGGATCATTGTCCTGCTGAAATGTCCACTCTGGTTTCATCTTCATCATCCTGATAATGTAGATGTTGGACTGTAGCAGTGAATATTAATTTACACTGATGAAGGGCAGAGGGTTGCTGAAGAACTACTGAGAGATTTTAGCTGCTGTATGGGCTTTCACTGCCTTTTCTACACCTCCCTTTCTTCATTTGTTCAATACTTTTTTCCTTTGTCATTTCATTTTATCACACATAACTTCATTTGTAAACTAATTAGATTTGTTTTCTTTGCATATGTGGATTTCTTTGGTTGTTATCAACATTCGGTGAAAATTTCAAGTCAACTGCACCTTTAGAAAGATGTTTTCTGGTCAAAATGGTGACGTGTTCAATACTTATTTTCCCAGCTGTATGTATGAATGTACACAATACATCTGATAATCTACTTTTTATTGGTAGCTGGTCTAGTGAATAACAATCCTGATTCCTGAGATTCCTCACCAAGTGCAACGCAGCAAGTGAACTGATCAATGGCAGATTTGGACATACAGTAGGCCAGTACACCAGGAAACTATAACAGACAGAACAATGAAGATCAACCAGAGCACACATGGTGTAAATTAAAGAACAGTTCATGTATATTTATATGGTTAAAGGGATAGTTCACCCCAAAATGAACATGTACTCATTTATTTACTCAAGTGGTTCTAAACTTTTATGAATTTGTTTTATTCTGATGAACACAAAACAAGATATCCTGAGGAATGTTGGAAAAAAGCAGCCATTGACATCCATATAAAAACACAAAATACTATAGAAATCAGTGGCTGTTAAATTTCCAGCATTCTTCAGTATATCATCCTTTCTGTTCAACAGAAGAAAGAAACTCAGTCATGTTTGGAGCTAGTGAAGGATGAGTAAATGATGGATTTTTCATTTTTGGGTGTACTGTCCCTTTATGGCTCCTTTGGTGCTGAGGATCTACATTTATATGAAAGAATCAGACTCACTGATCGCTGCCCGTTCACACTGGAAACATTCACAATCGAGCCTTTAGTTTTGATCAGATGTGGCACGCAGAGATGAGTGAGATGATAAACTGATCTGGAAGAAAAGAAAAGGCTTGATTTTGTGTCAAATGCTGCGTCAAACATCATCTTTAAGGCTACATTGACACAGAAGCAGAATATGGCTTTCTTGAATTGGTGTATTTGATATGGTTAGACATCCACACACACAATAAAGTCATTTATTGAGAAAAACTCATTCTGTAACTGAAATTGCACCTATAAATGTTCAGGACTCACAACCACAAGCAGCTGTCTGAACGCAACCTTAATTATTATCTACTGGAGTGGTTTAAACTGGGAGTGCTGGAGGGTCCATGAAAAATAAATGAAGAAAAAACTATTTAAAAGTTAAATTATATAATAAATAAACAAGAAAATAATGAATTTAAAGCTAATTAATATAAATGAATTAATATACAACTAAGTGAATAAACAAAGGGAAATATAAATAAGTACGGTACTACGAGTAGAAATAAATAAATATAAATTAATAAATGTAAAAAATAATATTATATTTTCCAAATAATACATAAGTCAAAGTGGAAAGTTGGATCAAATTCTTTAATTGAAACTATTGAACAACACCTATTCTTGTCTACATTAAAAAAAAAAAATTTTGATCCACTTCAAATGTTGACTACTGTAGTTTAAACATATTTATATAAATATTTAATATATTTTAAAGATTTATTGTTTGGGATTTTTGCCTTTATTTGAATGGATGATAATAAATGAAATGAGAAAGAAAGAGCCGGGACTCGAACTTGGGACGCCGTTGCACTATGTCAGAACACTAACCACTAAACAGAATTTATAGTTCATATTTATAAATATGAACAAATTTATGTCACCGTACAAATAAAACTATATAGAGCTATATAAGAAACTAAACCCATAAAACTAAAGTAACTTTTTAAAATTAAAATTAGTATCGTTTATTTAGAACTATGATAATATTGGAAAAAATTGTAACATTTATTAAATTTACAATTATTTAATTGATATTAACTGTAAAAATATATATATAAAAATTATGTGCCACTTATTTCTTATGCTCCTTTAATTTACCTTACAAATAAAATAAGACAAAAACATAATGAATAAAAATCAACATATATTATTATAAAGTATAAAGATGTATACAAAAGAGAATTATTAATAAAATATAATATTTAAAAAATAGACATTCAAAAATAACCAATTAAAAAAATACTAATAATCTCAAAAGCACACAACCAAATTTGGTAAAACTTTAACTTTTACTCTATTACACACCACCTCACATGATTAATATCATTTGATGGCCCACAGCATCTAAACAATCAAACACCCCTAAGGGCCATAAACCAAGCTTAGAGAAAAAGCCAGGCTTATTTTGGTGAGTCTGGTTTATTAAATGGCAGATTCGGTTTCATAAATTAAATTTACGATAGTTCAAACTCTGTCAACTTATGCTGGGAAACTAGCCTGGTCTGGGGCAGGTTAACTCTCAGGCTAAGGTTCAAGCTTAATAATGGTAATATTAACATTCGTAATTTGATGCCATTTTAATTCACTTAACCTCTTAATAATGATTAAAACTTTATAGTCACTTAATAGTTAATATATATACACCAAACACCTTTTAGAATAGAACGATAATGCATTTAAATTCAAACAAGTTATTGCAAATGAAACAATGAATCTTCAACTTGCTGTTATGGTACCAATTTAAGCGTGGGCGTTTAGTTCGGCTCATTGAAGTCAGGTTTTGACTTTAATCCCTGCTTTTCTTAACGACTTTTATGAAACAGCCACCCTGATCTACTAAATCCAGTGCCTGTGCATAACATGTTTACCTGACATTAACAGACATGACCTTATCATACTGGGCCATATCAGTGGTCTCTATGCTGCCCATGGCGAGGATTCCTGCGCTGTTGACCAGCACGTCCAGCCTCCCGAAGTGAGCGATGACCTTCTCAACGGTCCTCCTCACAGTCCCCTCATCTGTTAAATCTCCTGCCACCAATAACGGCTAAACACATCATTCAACAACAGCCACAGAAACAAACATCAGGATTTATATCTCAAGACAAATCTGGGATTGTATGGCAAGCCGTTTTAACTTTTAATCCATCAACTGCACTAGTACCTATAGAGCTCGGGAATCTACATCACGGCAAGTTGCAGTTGGCCATGTTTGTGGACAAATGCATTTTCTCACAATGCAAACAAATTAATAAAACGTGCTTCATTTTCTCACAACGCAAAAATTTATGAAAAACACGCTTCATTTTCTCACAACGCAAAAATTTATGAAAAACACGCTTCATTTTCTCAAAACGCAAAAATTTATGAAAAACACGCTTCATTTTCTCAAAACGCAAAAATTTATGAAAAACACGCTTCATTTTCTCAAAACGCAAAAATTTATGAAAAACACGCTTCATTTTCTCAAAATGCAAAGATTTTCGGAAAAATATGCTGCATTTTCACACAAGGCAAACAACTTACGAAAAACACGCTGCATTTTCACAACGCAAACAATTTACGAAAAATGCTGCATTTGCAAACGCTGCATTTTCTCACAAGGCAAACAATTTACAAAAAACACGCTTCATTTTCTTACAACGCAAACAATTTACAAAAAACACACTTCATTTTCTCACAACGCAAACAATTTATGAAAAACACGCTTCATTTTCTTACAACGCAAACAATTTACAAAAAACACGATTCATTTTCTTACAACGCAAACAATTTACAAAAAACACGCTGTATTTTCTCACAACGCAGACAATATACAAAAAACACGCTTCATTTTCTTACAACGCAAACAATTTACAAAAAACACACTTCATTTTCTTACAACGCAAACAATTTACAAAAACACACTTCATTTTCTTACAACGCAAACAATTTACAAAAAACACGCTGTATTTTCTCACAACGCAAACAATATACAAAAAACACGCTTCATTTTCTTACAACGCAAACAATTTACAAAAAACACGCTGCATTTTCACAACGCAAACAATTTACGAAAAATGCTGCATTTGCAAACGCTGCATTTTCTCACAAGGCAAACAATTTACAAAAAACACGCTTCATTTTCTTACAACGCAAACAATTTACAAAAAACACACTTCATTTTCTCACAACGCAAACAATTTATGAAAAACACGCTTCATTTTCTCACAACGCAAAAAATTTACAAAAAACACGCTTCATTTTCTCACAACGCAAACAATTTACAAAAAACACGCTTCATTTTCTCACAACGCAAACAATTTACAAAAAACGCACTGCATTTTCACACAACGCAAACAAACTAATATAACGCGCTGCATTTTGTTACAATGCAAACAATCTACACAACGCAAACAACTTACGAAAAACACGCTGCATTTTTACACAACGCAAACAAAATAATAAAACACGCTGCATTTACACAACGCAAACAAAATAATAAAACACGCTGCATTTTCTCACAACGCAAACAATTTACGAAAACACTGGATTTTTTCACAACACTTTCAAACAGCTCGGAACACAACTGAAATGTTTTAAGTGGACTTAAAAACGTGACTATTGCTCAGTGAATTTGTAGGTGATCTTTGAAAGGTGAGTTTTTTTTATTTTATTTTAACATCCATATTCCCTTGTCTTTTGTATTTTATTAGCTTACCCATAACGTTAATAGCCGGGTCCCTCACGTTTTAGGGTCCTCTTGAAACATTTCCGTTGTGTTCAGAGCTATTTGAAAGTGTTGTGAAAAAAGGCTGTGTTTTCGTAAACTGTTTGCATTGTGAGAAAATGCAGCGCATTTTATTCATTTGTTTGCGTTGTGGGAAAATAAAGATTTTTTTCTTAATTTCCTGGTGTTTTTTTGTAATTGCAAGTGTTTCCTTAAATTGCAGCACGTTAAGCTCTCTCGGCCACCGTAACGGTTATCTCCAGAACACTATGAAAGAAACTATGTAAGAATTGCACTAGTTAAGTGAATATTGAAGTGCTGCATGAGAAACAACAAACAAAAATGCCAAATTTTGAATAAAAATCTCTTCATTTGTAAAAAGGATACATTAATAGAAAAAAATACTTGAGCGAAAAGGGGTTATAGCAAACATTACACCCACGTGACTAATCAACTGTTTACGTTGATGACGCTGTTACCAAAATACTATAATTATTTTTTGCGAACTTTGACAGATGAAATGTTAAAACGGCTTGCCATACTCTGTGTGTACATCTCTTGAGTGTTTACTTTCGCTGCTCCACATGCTTCACACTCTTTCGCGACTTTGGTGAGATTCTCCACATCGCGGCCGTTCAGCGCCAGGCGCGCACCCAGTTTGGCAAAGAGCAGCGCCGTGCCCGCGCCTATTCCTGAGCTCGCGCCCGTGATCAGCGTCACTTTGTCGTTTAAAGAGCCAACCTAAAACACAAAATCATCACGTTTACGTTGATCTGCGCATTACAATTCAGAAGCACCAGCATATCTATAGGAATTGTGTTTTTAGCTTGCAAATGAAAAGTTAGTATAAGAGCCTCAAACCTACTTTGAAAGCACCAGGAGCTGCCATTATGATGAGTTCCGAGTTCACAGGTTTTCCTCTAGCTCACGTGCTCGGGTCTGAGTTAATGACGTCATTCATTCACATGAACGTAAAAGACCATTACTTTATTTACAAATACAGTAATTATAAAAAAAAAAAAAAAAACTATTTTATAATAGTCTTGCACTTCTCCCCATTTTAATTCACGTCTGGCTCATTGCGGAGTGCGGGATTGAGTTATATTAATTTATGTATTTGTGTTTACCCATGTTTCCGGGTCACTTGCGTCATGAACACTTCAAAATAATAGTCCTTTTTTGCCTTTCAAAATAGTGGTACATACACACAAAAAATCTGAAAATAATGCTAAATACATTAACACTGTTTTTAGAAAACAAAGCTGACAAGTTAATATATGTATATTAAGCATATATACTATGTAATAAATATTTTCCAAAATAATATTGTGGACAAAAGCCATAAATTGTTTCCCTTTAAATTCCAATGTGGTCGATTTTTCAGGCTTTTTCAAATCATGTCCATGAGTTTTTTTTCTGTGTTTTTGTTAAACTAAAACCTGTACTAAGTTTCACAGCATCCAGATATTAGTCAAGAAAATGACCAAAGAGCATCAGATTGAGGTAAAGTTGGCTTTGTATTCGTTCATTTTTAAACTGTGACAACTTCCTTATATTGTTTACCAAGCTACTTTGAATATTGGGTCTGAAATTGCATGCAAGTATGACTTCAAAACAACATTAGCACTATTTAATTGACCGTGAACAATGTACTTTGATAGTCATCGGCTGCTACTATTATTTCACTATTTCGATTTTGCAAAGAATACTTTTCTGAAATTATATTACTAAGAAGAAAGTCGAAATGTGCGAATATAAAAACAACTTTACCTCAATGGGCACCAGAGCACTCAATGAGCATTATTTATGCAATAGTATGAAACTGACGAAAAGTACAAAACATTTATTTATATTTACAACACAAGGCATTATGAGTGTTTCACAAAAAAACAAATCAATCAACCTGCAAAAGGGTTTGCATGGATCGTAACATCCTTAATACGGACATCATTAAGAGGACGGAAAGTCTTTTCATTAACAGGGAGTTTCTCTACTTCATCCAGAGTTTCGAGTCCATCGATTATTCTGTAACGAAATATGCATTTGTGTTATAAATCATTATCATCAATACAATTATAACACTGTTTAAAACACAAACAACTATTATCTTTTTATATAATCGCATTATTAAAAAACAAACAATAACACACCAAATTACATACTTTCCAAAAACGGTGTACTTCATGTCCAGATGAGGCTGTTTTGCATATGTGAAGAAGAACTGTGATGCATTTGTGTTTGGTCCATTATTTGCCATTGCCACTACACCGCGGACATTATGCTACAAAAAATAAACAAGTTAGATATAAATAGACAATTTAATCTAGACCAGGAATAATTAACTTGCTTGTATTAGTACATAATATGATTTTCTGCAAAAACTAGATGCACAATGCAATATTTTTTCCCAACACAAATCACTGCACCCCAAAACCTTGACTAGGCCCATACGGAATCTGTACGTTCAAAAATCCACAGATTTTTAGCCCATCATTGAGGCTATTTATTTACTTGTCTAAATGTGTGCAAATTTATATTTATTCAGTTTTTAAATTAATTTCAGTAATATTATTGACAAATATGAAAATGTTCATATGGTTTATCTACAATACAGTTTGTAAAGTAATATATTCTATCTTTTAGTAGATATATATTATATAAGAGACTTGCTTTGTTTACCAAATAAGTGGATCTAATTGGATTTGCATTGTAAACATTAAATAAACATTAAAAAAAAAATTTTTAATTTCATATATTAAATTTTTTAATTATGATACTTCCAAAGTCATTCCGCATAAGTATCATATGTGAATATTATTCTTCAAGTATTCTCAGACATGAATCATCAACAGTGTTGCCAGATTGGGTGGTTTCCAAGACGATCCATATAAGACGATCCAACCACCCCTCATACGTTTTGGGGTGAAATGTGGGACCGCTTTTCGTGAAATGTGGGACCGTACACCCCCCCCCCCCCCCCCCCCCCCCCCACTTTTTGTAAAATCGAGGTTGTTGGGCGGGTGTTTTCGCTTGTCGGCGGGTTTTTGGGCTGGAAAAAGTCAGCTACATCTGGCAACACTGATCATCAAGCCTTAAAATAGGGTACATGCACAGCTAGTGTTTCTTCCCATACAGATAAACTTCTGCTAAACGGTTAATGTGACTTTTTAAAATTTTATACGGTTCACTTTACAGCATTGATGTTGTAATATAATTAAAATACAATCAGTCAAATAGACTTAAGCGTTCATTTAGTTTTTCCAAGCGTAAAACGAGATGAAAAGGCGTTTACATGCACGAGCCCATCAGGATTAGCAGGCTAGCGCAAAAACTTTATTGAATATACTGGGGTGAAATAAATGTTCATGTATTAAAAACATGGCGCGAAAAAAAATGTAATTTAATGCAGTGCCTCTTGTACCTTCTGGTAGGGTTGGGCGATGTTGACAAATTTGGCATCGTACGATGTCTGATGTGAACATCGGCGATGGAAGATGGTATCGTCGTTGTAGGCGGGGTGGGGGTCTTTGTTGTAAAATATCAATTAATTCATAACGAATTTAATAATTGTAGCCTATCGTTTTCACTACCTGACCCACATGGTCTTTGCTTTACCTATGACCAAACCAAAAATAAATAAAGTTATACACAAATTACCACCTGTCAATCACTTTTTTTCCGCGGGACTCTGGCATGATCAGGCGGAGTGATCTGTCCTTATAATGGCTTTTCCCCACAGCTGGTGGCGGAGACGAGAGTTCGTTTGGAGTTCACTGTAATTTATTGTGATTAATGATAACTTCCTTATTTTATTATTATTATGAGGACATAATAACAAGTAAAGATGCTAGGGCTCAACCGTTTTGGTCACACTTGCGCCTGATATTTTATGCGACCTAAAATATGTTTTTGAAAGCATTTGTGCTAGTGCATAGCATTTTTACCATGCGAGCTGTTTTCACTGCAAAATCCTTGTTACAAGTTAAAGACACACATACTTGATATAATTTAAAACGTTTGTAAACATTTCATTATGTCTTTTGACGTTTTTATGTTTTTATATGTAATATTATATATTTACATAAGTGGTAGCACGTCGTAGGCTATCTAAAATAAAAGCACGAACGAGATATGCTCCATGCCACAATATATACCATTAGTTGTACATCAGTACACTAAATAAATCATTTAAAATAGTTTTATGTCATTATAACGCTCTTTTAAATCACATAAATTTAAAGGAGATTTCGCTGCATTTACTCATATATATTTTAATCAGGCGCTACAAACTATACCCATTACAACTCCAGTGAACCAATAGGATCACCCAGGGTCCTAGGTGGACCCGATTGTCAGGGGGGACCCGATTGATCATGACACCGGAATGCTTGCCCCGCCTTTGTGCTCTTACTATTGGCCCAGTGCGCTAGAACTGAACGCGAATGGATTGGTTAATATCAGCTGTCAATCACTCAGTCAACGCCTTCACATGACAGGAGCTACAGCCGCGGAAATGTGACGCGCTGAAGATGAGAGAATGAAAATAACACTGACAGATTTAGTTTTAGAAACCACCTAAAGTTAAATAATGGCACATCTTATTAGTGATCATGTGCTGAATGTTAATCCACCATTTACACTTTTCCAAGAGTGGATAAAAGACTTCCAGTGGCTTCAAGTCCGCTATGAAAATATCCATTCACTGTAAAGTCTGTGGGACGGGGTTTGCAGGTAACAGCGTTTGCCACTGAATCTACACATTTTAAGCGTGAGAGGAGCTGTATAATCCTCACGATGTATTTAATCCTCACCATGCTGACAGTGCAAACAGCAGCTATAAGTATAATATAACACAGCTCATGAAAATACCGTTATTGCTATTAAGATGACATGCAAATAATAAGTTATATATCAATATACATGTGGGGCGGGGCGATGGATCACGAGCATCGTGAAGTTTATCAGCCATCGGCGATGGACGATGACATCGTCTATCGGCCCAACCCTACCTTCTGGGACCCACTTTATTTTGTAAATCAATCAGGGAGTGAAGGTCGTTGATTTTAAAGAAAACAGACCTTAAACGCGCCAATTTTGTAAGTGCATCTAGTTCACCAGACGCGTTTGACCCAGGTTACTGTAAAATTAAAAGTCTTTCCGCATACTTCTGCATATACACTATTCAAACTTGTGTCTGATTTTAGTACAAGACTCAGGCAGCAGGCTCAGTTTTTTTGTACAGTACAATGCTACATTATTATTCTTTACTATCAGTACATACTTTCAGATGTTCACTGAATTCATCTTCAAACTTTCTTCCCCAAATACTGGTTCCTCCTTTGCCTGTGCCTGAAGGAAAATCACAATTTTAATAAATCAACCAAATAATTAATACAAGATATGACTTCAAAAGAAAGAAGTTATTTGAAACATTAAAACAGACATTTTACTCATATTTAACTTGCTTAAAGGTCCCATGAAGTGCTTTGAAAAGTGCAATTTGTTTTCGATGTTTGACGTAATCTCAACCGAAACACGAATCGTGAGTGGGACATAATGTAGCTGCTCCTCTTTTATAAAACAGCCAATAGTGTTTTGCTTTATCACCGCTCTGCCAGCGAGAGTGATTGAGCTCAAGCACATCAAATGTGAAGCGTTTTGAAGGGGGCGGGGCATGTCAGATACTAGAGAGCATTTGATTGGTCAAGATTTGATAAGAAATTGAAGTATGAGGTGACGTGAAAAAAAATTATTGATCCATTTAAGCGAAAGTGATAAACTGCTAGCTGTCACTATTTTGGAGCACACTAGCTTATAGATATCTTAAAAACTAACAATACTGATACTAACATCTAAAAAATGATTTCAATTTCATGGGACCTTTAAGCAACATAAAATCACTTATGTAATGAACTTAACGTAGACAACAAAATCTCCCATAATTTAACCCAAAAAGAAAGAACGAAAGAAAGTAGGCAAAGAAATCTGGGATCAGTTACCTGTTGGGTCTCCAGTCTGGACTATAAAGCCTTTTATGTTTCGATGAAAAATACAACCGTTGTAAAACCCACCAGCGGACAGTGCAAGGAAGTTCTAGGGGAAAATGTAAATAGAGTTAATGTAAAACAAAGATAGTACAAAAAACAACAGTAAGGCTGAAATACAGCAATATTATGTATGTGGGAAACAAGGAAAAAACAGTCTTACCTCACAGCTCTTTGGGGCTTTCTCACAGAACAGCTCTATTTTCATATCGCCGAGGTCTGTGTGCAGTGTGACAGCCTAGGAGATGATCAGATCAGCTTAATTATACAATACAATTGCAGCTATGTATTGGTAATTATAAATAGTATTAATAGTAGTTATTCATAATTATCATCAATCTTCCCCAGTTGACTGGCCACATTAAGAATTGCAAACTTTATTTTAATAAATAAGAGCTAATCTGCATATATTTCTAGCACAAAAATCTGAATAATGGATGAAGTCAGATTCAATTTTTTTTTAACAAATTAGAGTCATTTTGGTTTTTCCAAAGCTGATATTGGGAATTAGGCATGGGATGATAACCGTTTTCAAGGTATGCCGCGGTTTGAAAAAGTCAAGGTTTTAAAAACGTCAAAATTTGCTGCTATACTGTTCCTACAGTATGTGTAAGATTTTTTTTTTACTTTTTGTTTTTAAGTTTTTTAGGACAATAGTATCTCCAGCAGAAAATAGATCCAAAAATGCAGTTTTAATTGTAAAGAAATTTTGTGCTTTTGAAACTAATGAAGACAGCAGAGGTCAATGATTTATTTGAATTATTTAGCCTGTCATGTTTACCGTATTTTAAAAGTTTCTCAAAATAAAATATACTGTGTTCAGAGGGGGAAAGGTTTTCGTTTTTTTACCAAGACATCTAAAAAGAAGTTATTTTAGAGCAGTAATCACAATACCGTGAAACCGTGATAGTTTTATTCAAGGTTATCATACCATAAAAATCTTATACCAGCCCATGCCTACTGGGAATCACTTTTATAATTGCTCAATTCAGAAAAGGCTGCAAACAGCTATGAAGGACGAAACCTGAAAAAACAATAAATAAATATGCAAATATATAAATTAATGAGTAAGTAAATCCATAAATTCATGCATAAATAAATAAATGTATATAAAAAATCAGCATGTATATAAATGCATTCCTGCAAAATAAAAATATTTAAATATTTAAATAAATAATAGCGCTGGCAGGTAAATAATTAAATAAATTACACGAATGTTGGGGAATAAAAAGCTGAAAGTTTATTTTCCCCCCTTTTAAACATTTATTCATTTCTTAAACGTAGTTCCGTATTTACTTTTCCTCAGATCAACATAGCATTGTCTTATTCCCCCAACATTTGTGTAATTTATTAAATTATTTACCTGCCTCCACTATATAATTATTATTATATATAGTGTATATAATAATTATACAATATATAATTATTTATGCAGGCATTTCTGGATTATTTGTTGTTTAGTTTATGCATAAATTTATGGATTTATTTACTGGTTTATTTATATATTAGAGTATTTATTTATTTATTTATAGTTTTTGCAGGTTTCTTCCTTCATAAAAAGCCAGAAAAACATTTGCTCTATTTAATCAGATAATGTATGAACATATCCCTCAGTAGAAAACGTCAGAATATAGATGTGAATATAGCGACAATACAAGAAAACGACCTTTAAAAATACATATTGAATTCGCAAACAATACTTTTCTGAAATTACATTAAGAAGAAAGTCCGAATGTGCGACTATAAAACCAACTTTACCTCTATCATAATAAAAATGTCTCGCAACAAACTAGTTTGGTCTGAGTCTTCTAAATTACCACACTGTAAAGATAGAGCGGCAAAATATGATATTAATTATAGGTACACAAATTTAAATGATTAAAAACACTTTACTTACTCGTTAGAGGAAGAAAAATAAGTAAAGAGTGATCTTACCATGTTCTAAAGCGAAAGGTAAAAATTATATGTTCATATGGACACCACAGTGCAGCAAGCAAACCGCCTTCTGTCTGTGTTTGTGTTTCACTGTAAAAAGTCCGACTGTGCTTAACGCTGAGAACTTTGGTTCCTGTTCCTATCGGGTGGCAGGCGTCCAACTTTAAGTTGCATTACCGCCACCTACTATACTGGAGTGTGAACCAGAATGGCTATGGGACTCAAATTATATCTATTATATTCTATATATTAGTCCGGTTTACCTCAAAAATGAAATTAAATAATTATCTGTTTGGCTGAGTATTTGAATTGCTTCTATTGTTTCCTTTTGTATTTTCCTGAATGTTTTTCTTTCATTATTATATTTCAGATATTGGCTTAATATATGATCTACCGACTCTTCTACTTGACAAAAGTCACATAACCCAGTAGGATGTTTCCCAATGATATGTAAAGTTTTATTTAATCTAGTGTGCCCTAGTCTTTATCTAGATATTACATTATCCTCCAATGTTCTTCTCCGCATCCTCTTCATCCTTTCTACTTTCGTTTGAATGTTAAAAAGATGTCTTGCAGTATTTGCATTGTTCCAATTGTTTTGCCATTTAATGCTGATTCTATCTTTAATTATTGCTTCGATCTCGTCTTTACTGAATGACAACTCCTTAACATTTTCCTGTTTTATTGCGTCCTTTGCAAGTGAATCAGCCATTTCATTTCCTTTAATTCCCAGATGAGCTGGAACCCACATAAAAGTAATCACTATGTTAATCTTATTAAGCCTGTGCAGTACTTCATATATTTCAATGATTAGTCTTGTCTGCTTTGAGATGAAAATGATTGAATTGATAATAATGCTGCACTGGAATCGGAAAAATTGTATTTGTTGGTTTCATCTGTTCTACCCAGTGTAATGCTGTTACTATTGGTATTAGTTCCACTGTATAAACTGCCAGGTGATCCAATGTTCTCCTATTTACTGATATAAGATGGGATAGTAAATGGGTATGCTGTTTTTCCATAGGAGTCTTTAGATCTATCTGTCCTATTTCACATTTGTCTATATGGTGTGTTTCTCTCACTGTTTAAAGCAAACTGTGACTAAGGATTGAGGTAGGTTAGTTTTATATTCGCACATTCATTCAGTGACAACTTGTGACAGTTGCTATATTGTTCACTTTGAACATTCGTCTGAAATCACATGCAAGTATGACTTCAAAACAACATTAGCACTATAATTTTGACGATGTACAACGTTGTTTGATAGTTTTTGGCTGCTAATATGATTTCATGATATAGAATTAGCAAATAATACTTTTCTGAAATTATATTGGTAAGGAGAAATTCCAAATTTGTGAATATAATACCAACTTTACCTCAATAACGTCACTGTATTTCTTTTACAGTCTATGTATGGCAGTCAAGCAAACGTATAAAATCACTCTATAAAAAAGACATCAACAAATAAATAAAATAAACAAAACCACGTGGTGTACCCAGTCCGAGATTGACCCAAATGAGTCCCAGATTCACTCCATATTTCTATTAACGTCTGAAGAAAAGGTTTTCCTGATGCTGAAGCAGTTTTCTCTGGCATCTGCAGCTTGTGTACATGATAGTTGTGGTTGTGGAACTCCACTACAGCAGTTTACACAAGCAGATTTAAGTAACTGGAACAAATATTTGAGTTTTTTGTGTAGTTTTTACATATGTTTAAAAAATAGTATATTGTATTTCAAATATGGAGTTTGGTAACACTTTATAATCACTACACACTATGAATCATTTATTAAGCATTAGCAAATAGTAAATTCATTATTAAGCATTAATATGAAAAACAGCGTATGCTGTTTTTCATAAGAGTCTTTAGATCCATCTGTATAAATTGGTTCCTATTTCACACTTGTGTGTCTTCATTTGGTGTGTTTCTCTCACTGTTTAATAGGGCTGTGCAAAAATATCGATACATCTAACTATCGCGATAATTTCTTTTACGAGAGTGTATCGATAGTCCAAACTCAAGAATCGATTCAAGTTGTGCCAAACGACCTCCTCCTTCACTCCTGTAGATGTCGCTAACTCGCGATCAACAAAACGCCAAGTAGTACGGAATCAGTAGTAAGCAAGAGTGAGCATGGCGGAAAATAAAAAGGTGTCTCCAGCTTTTAGAGCTGACGTATAGCTGCACTTTAGTTTTAACGCTATACCAGGGAGTACTGAATTAGACAAAAAAAATATGCCATTTGTAAGCTTTGTAATATATATAGTTCTCTGTTCAACACTGTGCAGTTCTAATGAATTGGAATGGATGAAAAATAAATTGGAAATGGAATTTTAAATTGTTTGCCGACTTTATCAAGTTGTCAATATAATGTGACACACATACTAATACAAACTATTGCAATATATCACAATATTTATTGTATCGCAATATATCGTGATATATTGTATCGTGACTCATATATCGTGATATGTATCATATCGTGAGGCCCTTGAAATACACAGCCCTACTGTTTAAAGCAAACTGTGACTAAGGATTTGGGTAGGTTAGTTTTATATTCGCTCATTCATTCAGTGACAACTTGTGACAGTTGCTATATTGTTCACTTTAAACATTCGTCTGAAATCACATGCAAGTATGACTTCAAAACTACATTAGCACTATAATTTTGACAATGTACAACGTTGTTTGATAGTTTTTGGCTGCTAATATGATTTCATGATATAGAATTAGTAAATAATACTTTTCTGAAATTATATTGGTAAGGAGAAATTCCAAATTTGTAAATATGATACCAACTTTACCTCAATAACGTCACTGTATTACAGTCTATGTATGGCAGTCAAGCAAACGTATAAAATCACTCTATAAAAAAGACATCAACAAATAAATAAAATAAACAAAACCATGTGGTGTACCCAGTCTGAGATTGACCCAATTGAGTCCCAGATTCACTCCATATTTCTATTAACGTCTGAAGAAAAGGTTTTCCTGATGCTGAAGCAGTTTTCTCTGGCATCTGCAGCTTGTGTACATGATAGTTGTGGTTGTGGAACTCCACTACAGCAGTTTACACAAGCAGATTTAAGTAACTGGAACAAATATTTGAGTTTTTTGTGTAGTTTTTACATATGTTTAAAAAATAGTACATTTTATTTCAAATATGGAGTTTTAAAGACATTCTGGTAACACTTTATAATCACTACACACTATGAATCATTTATTAAGCATTAGCACATAGTAAATTCATTATTAAGCATTAATATTAAAAACAGTGTATGCTGTTTTTTCATAAGAGTCTTTAGATCCATCTGTATAAACTGGTTCCTATTTCACACATGTGTCTTCATTTGGTGTGTTTCTCTCACTGTTTAATAGGGCTGTGCAAAAATATCGATACATCTAACTATTGCGATAATTTCTTTTACGAGAGTGTATCGATAGTCCAAACTCAAGAATCGATTCAAGTTGTGCCAAACGACCTCCTCCTTCGCTCCTGTAGATGTCGCTAACTCGCGATCAACAAAACGCCAAGTAGTACGGAATCAGTAGTAAGCAAGAGTGAGCATGGCGGAAAATAAAAAGGTGTCTCCAGCTTTTAGAGCTGACGTATAGCTGCACTTTGGTTTTAGCGCTATACCAGGAAGTACTGAATTAGACAAAAAAAAATATGCCATTTGTAAGCTTTGTAATATATATAGTTCTCTGTTCAATCACACTGTGCAGTTCTAATGAATTGGAATGGATGGAAAATAAATTGGAAATGGAATTTTAAATTGTTTGCCGACTTTATCAAGTTGTCAATATAATGTGACACATACTAATACAAACTATTGCAATATATCACAATATTTATTGTATCGCAATATATTGTGATATATATCGTATCGTGAGGCCCTTGTCAATACACAGCCCTACTGTTTAAAGCAAACTGTGACCTAGGATTGAGGTAAGGTTAGTTTTATATTCGCACATTCATTCAGTGACAACTTGTGACAGATGCTATATTGTTCACTTTGAACATTCGTCTGAAATCACATGCAAGTATGACTTCAAAACAACATTAGCACTATAATTTTGACAATGTACAACGTTGTTTGATAGTCTTTGGCTGCTAATATGATTTCATGATATAGAATTAGTAAATAATACTTTTCTGAAATTATATTGGTAAGGAGAAATTCCAAATTTGTGAATATAATACCAACTTTACCTCAATAACGTTACTGTATTACAGTCTATGTATGGCAGTCAAGCAAACGTATAAAATCACTCTATAAAAAAGACATCAACAAATAAATAAAATAAACAAAACCACGTGGTGTACCCAGTCCGAGATGACCCAATTGAGTCCCAGATTCACTCCATATTTCTATTAACGTCTGAAGAAAAGGTTTTCCTGATGCTGAAGCAGTTTTCTCTGGCATCTGCAGCTTGTGTACATGATAGTTGTGGTTGTGGAACTCCACTACAGCAGTTTACACAAGCAGATTTAAGTAACTGGAACAAATATTTGAGTTTTTTTGTGTAGTTTTTACATATGTTTAAAAAATAGTACATTGTATTTCAAATATGGATTTTTAAAGACATTCTGGTAACACTTTATAATCACTACACACTATGAATCATTTATTAGGCATTAGCACATAGTAAATTCATTATTTGTTAAGCATTAACTCTACATTAATAGATGTTTAAAAGCAGTTTATAAATACAGACATGCTGTATTCTTGACTTTAAGTAGGGCCAGACGGAATCTGCGGACATTTGTTGCTATTTCTGCGCAGAATTGTGTTAAAAATCTGCGGATTTATGTGGAATTATGTTGGGAGTATCTTAACTAAAACCTTAATAAGTTAAATATAGAAAGTAATACCTTTTTAACCTTTATTTAATGTTTACAATGCAAATCCAATTAGATCCACTTTATTTGGTAAACAAAGCAAGTCTCTCATAAAATATTTCTACTAAAAGACGGAATATATTACTTTACAAACTGTATTGTAAATAAATCATATGGATATTTTTATATTAGTCAATAAAATTACTGCATTTAATTTAAAAACTGAATAATTATAAATTTACACACATTTACACAAGTGAAGGATTAGGATTTCTACCCTCCTATCTGTCTCAGCATGGATCAACGTTTATCCTTTTCTCATTATTTTTATTAAAGACGATTATTAAATAATGAATAAAGTTAACACATTGCTTAATATAAGAATGTTCAGTGCATTTGCCTGCCTCTTTGTAACTATTTTCAGAAGCCACCAAACTAGGTCAGAGGTCACGGAGACCTCGAGTGGAACTGAAGGGCTGAGGACTGGAAACAACTGTTTATTTCTATGAGTTAATACTATCTAAAATGTCTTAAGTGATTTAGCTATTTTTACGGTTAATTCTTTTAAAGTGATTCTACTTTTTATTCAAGACAGACTTTGTGTAGTGAGGATATAACTGCCTGAATGTAGATTATACTACATTCATATACTACATATATTATTGTTGATAAAGACGGCTGAGAGTACACTCAGTCTTGGGTAAAAAGCAGATTGTACTTTAAGTGTGTGTGTTCTATTTGATTGTGGATCCGTTTCACTGGTCTGGAGTCAGCTCTAAACAGTCTACTGGATGTCTGGCGTTTATATGCATAAGATATTGTTTAGAATTGTACGCACGCACCCACGTGGAAATTTTCCAAGTCTATCTGTTTTTTAACCAAGCAGGTAAGAGCACCTATATGTATGACGCAGTTAATGACGTTATGTGAGAGTATTATTGTTGTTGATTTGTGATTGTAAGCAGAGCGGCCTAGGAACTCATTGCGAGTGTTGAAGCTGGCTTCTGCTGATGAAACTGCAAACTATCTTCAGTAAACTTGATTTATTTATTTGAATCTCTGACTCCGGCTCTTCTTCTTCTGACAGAGTGGTCATTCTTTGGGTTAAAACTGTAAATTACCCCTACACAAGTAAATAAACAGAATCAATGATGGGCTAAAAATCACGCGCGCAGATTCCGTGTGGGCCTACAAGTACGTGTATAATCTGCTTAATGATTGTGTTTTCATACTTAATTAACAATTTATTTTTCATTACTAAATTAAGTATTGCATTATTTACAAACCAGTTATTTAAGAGTAGTTGGTGGCTTTTAGAATCATTCAGAATGAGTGAGTAAATGATTAATGAACTATTCACATTAACATTAGTATTCATACATATATTAAGTTACTTTGTATGCTAAAAAATGCTTTATTAACTCAACTGCATGCAGTTTTGTGACCTACTCTAAAGTGAGGACTATTAATGCTTTATAAATCCCCTATGAATGACAATTAAAAGCTCAGTTACATTCTAAACAAACAAAAAAAAAAGACAATAAATGACTTTATTAATGGTAACACTTTATTTTGATGGTCCATTTGAGTATTAGACTCTCAGCTTAATATCTGTTGATACTGACATTTAACAATCCTTCAACAGACATTTAACTGACTATAAGAAACTTTGCAAGTACACGTCAACTTACACTAACCCTAACCCCAACCTAACAACCTACTTATAATCTACTGAGAATTAGTTGCAATGTATCTTAAATTCAACTAACGGACCATCAAAATAAAGTGTGACCATATTAATATCTATTCGCTTCAAGATACACAAATGAAACTGAATCAAATGAAAACGAAATCTTTGCAGTCTAATCTAAAATATAATTACTGTGCAGTTTAAACATCACTAAATAACATTGAATTGTTGTATCATTATATATTGTTAAATCATTATATTGTTGTTGTTTTATCCAATTTTATGTAATTTTTATTTTATTTTTTTAGATAATAATGCAAAGATTTAATGTTCATTTGATACTGAGCCTTTAATTGTCGTTTATAAAAGATTTACAAAGCATAAATGGTCCTCACTTTAGATTAGGTCACAAAACAGGTGAAGTTGAGTTAATGTATTAAGCATGTATTAACATGCAAAGTAACTATTAATATATGCCTAAATAATAATATATATAAATGTTAATTTGAATAGTTTATTAATCATTTACTTATGCATTCTGGTCTTAAAAAACACCAACTATTCTAAAATAACTGGTTTGTAAATAATGCAATACTTAATTTACTAATGAAAAATGAATCATTAAAGTATGAAAACACAATCATTAAGCACATTATAAATGTGCGTTTAAGTCAAGATTACAGCATGTGTAGCTGTATTTATAAACTGCTTACCAACGTCTATTAATGT
The DNA here is from genome assembly GCA_903798195.1 of Danio kyathit. Classification (NCBI taxonomy): domain Eukaryota; kingdom Metazoa; phylum Chordata; class Actinopteri; order Cypriniformes; family Danionidae; genus Danio; species Danio kyathit. Next base: position 75,353,922 of record LR812523.1, on the reverse strand, counting down.
AGTGTTAATGCTTAACAAATAATGAATGAACTATTTGCTAATGCATAATAAATGTGTAGTTATAATAAAGTGTTACCGACTTTCTTTATAATGAAACATCATCTGCAAATGTAATAATCGACACAAAAACAAACAAACAAAAAACACTTTCAGTGATGTTTATTGACACACTAACAAAACTGAGCGTTTATTCACTCCGTATGGCTTGGTACATTTTGTGGCATTTATTAAACTCCTATTTTACATCATTTAATTCGCAAAACAAACAACCAAAAAGAATCAATAGTGAGTTTACAGAATACAGATCAAGTCATCCGCCATAAATATATCAAATGGTTACAAACATGTTAACACTGGAAACAGTAACTTCTTTAAATAAAAAAAAAAATAACACTGACATAAAAAAAAATGAAGAGCTTCAATTGTAGAAAGTTGAACGGCACTTACCTGAGTAACAAATTCGGAAATTCTGTTAGCTTAAGTTTTCAATGTGTATTTATGGAAAAAACAACAACAAAATGCTTCCTTCTGAAATCTGACAATCCTTGAGGTAATATGGGTAAACATGCAACAAGCTATGTTCAATTACCTATCAACCGTACGTTTGTTAGCATCAATGGCCATTACTACTGTATATAACACGTTATAAGATGTTAATTCCACTACAAGCAAATAACTGACTTAAAATAATCAACCTGCATCACACAGTCTAACTTAAACTTCAGCCAATGTCTTGCATATATTGCACACACACTTCACTAAATACTTCTGATTGTCTTCTTAACAGAAAACACACACACATTTTCTCATGAGTATAACACAAGTATAAATGGAAGAAGAGAGAACATGTTGTGCAAAGTTCATTGTGAATGTTGACATGTCTGTCAAGTGAATACAATGCATTGCAAAGGAAAACTGTTCATTGGAAAGGATTAATACTTCATTCTCAAGGCATGCCAAGTAGAGCAGACTGGTGGAAACAAGGTGCTGGATTTTTAAGGTATAAATGTAACAAAGACTTTTTTCTAACTTAAAAAGTATAGTAATACTAATATGCATATGCAAAAAAAAACTAAAAAACAAAGGAAACAGACCACATGACAATTATAAGTTTCTATGTATTATTACTAGGCAAGTGTTTGAGTAAAATGATATTTGTTTTATTCTATAGCATTCTGGGCGATTTGGCCAAAAATCTAAATTTGGATTAATTAAAGATTTTAACTATATTAAAATTAATGAACGATTATTATTATTATTATTACTTATTTTATTTCATTAAATTATTTTTTTTGGCCTAATAGTTTACTGAAAAGTTTAGTAAATATGCTCACATTACGAGAGCTTTTTGAATGAAGGGTGCATTACTTTATTTTAAGTTAATTGAAACACACCCTATCTACTATCTATGATGATTTATTAAACATCAACGTTGAACAACTGAAATGAACACACACACTGCCTAAAAGCTTCTAAAAAAGTGAAAATAAATTAGCGGCGTATATTTGAGAGCGCACAATAAGTTTTGGAAATCGGCGAGCGAGACAAAAAGATTTGCACGCTCGTATTACATGAATGCGCTCTCAACTTGTAGTACTTCGCTCACGACATTTGTCATTAAAATAACGCCATAGAGATCAGATCTGGCTGCAAAGTGCTGAACATTTTTCAGTTCAGCAGGGTCCCGTGACTCGGTAGGGAAAGTAATAAAAAAAAATTGACCTGGAAACTTAGATCGATTATAGATTCTGAATGTCGATTTCGATTACTTTTCGATTAGTCGCCCAGCCCTAATAGCAGTCTGATAACATTTCTTCACTACACTACACGCACGCACTCACACACACACACACACAAGCCAATTTTGTTTACCCAATTCACATAGAACATGTGTTTGGACTGTGGGGGAAATCGGAGCACCCGGAGAAAACCTAGCTAACATGGGGAGAACATGTAAACTCCACACAGAAATGCCAACTGGCCCAGCCAGGGCTTGAACCAGCAACTTTCATGCTGTGAGGCGACAGTGCTAACCACTGAGCCACCTTAATTTTCACTCCGAGAAATCTTTTTGACCAATTACTTAGGTTAAATTGTGTTCCTGACACCACTCAATGCAAAATTTAAGTTTTTTTGGATAACCTATGGACAAAACGTCTACCTGTATGATGTTACAGTTGCAGTTAACTTTTCTGAATTCATTAGTATTGTGATGTCTAATAATGAATATTAACATGTCTGAAAACATGGCAATTTTTGTTATTATGTTCAACTCATATTTTATGCAAAAGATGCTTTAAATGACAACATTTTAAATGCAGACAAATTGTCATCATTAAAATGTGGAACAAAACCAATATCATGTTTTACTCAAACATAACTATAAATTTCAAATAGAGAAACAAAGTGGTCTCTTAACTTTTATTTTTTTATTTTAGATGTGTACATTTCACGTTTTACATTTTGCAGCATTTAAAAGGTCCCATGAAATTAAAATAAAGTTTTCCAAATGTTAGTATCAGTATTGTTAGCTTATAAGATATCAGTGACAAAATTCACATTTAGAAGATATAAAACTGATATAAACATGTAAATCTTGTAGTTGGTCACTTCCGCCCAAATGGAGCAACGGTTTTATTCACGTCACCTCATACATCCGTTTTTCATCAAATCATAACCAATCAAATGCTCTCTAGTATCTGACATGCCCCATCCCTTCAAGACGCTTCTCATTTGCTTTTCATTTGATGTGCTTGAGCTCAACCACTCTCACTGGCAGGGTGAAGATAAAAACGAAACACTTTTGGCCGTTTTTTAAAAAGGGGAGGAGCTACAGTATGTCTTGGTGTTTTGGTTGAGATTACGTCAAACATCGAATAAAAATACATGTTTCAAAGCAATTCACAGGACCTTTAATAAATACAGCAAAACTGCACACATTAGAAATCATTTAAGCAACCATTAATGCTCAATAACACAAATGAATGTTTGTAGGTGACTTTCAAATGATGAATTTCTGAATTATGCATGTTTATAAACCCTTGAAATGTAGGGAATACTTTAATTCATGCAATTCATGTAATTTATAACACAATATTGTGTTGTGCAATTTGTATGTATAGATAAAACAAAGAGTGCCTTCATAATATATTAATTATTTGTTCACATATCAATGAGATGCAAAAATAAAAGTAAATCAGAGTCTTGAATAACACAGGTAAATAGATTGATGAATAAGTAACAGTAGAGTGATTTCACACACGTACAAAGTAGCACACAATAACGCTGGTATAAAATGCAGTAAAAAATTTAGAATATAATACTTAATAGTGTTGTGTGTATTATTAAGGCAAAAACGAACAGCACCTTAACTGTGATCTAATATTTGGTCTGCTCACTCCTCACTGTCCACTAACAGAAACGCAGTGTTACAATAAAACACAGAATAATACCAAAGACTATAGAATACACAAGACATGTCACTCGTATAGCTTTGAATGGAAAAAAGTGTAACAATCAATATGATGAAGGAAGTCCCGCCTTTTAGTACAGGAGCCAATCATCGATTGATATAGACTGACGATTCTTTTATGAGTTTCTGCAGATTCGAACGTTTAGAAATGAAACTAAAAAGACAGTTGTTGGTAAATTTCATTGGTGATTCCTAATATGAAATTTAATCGCAGGCAAATTTGGAGAATTTGATGTTCGCCCATTTTAACAGAACGTCCGAGTGGTGTTTCAAAGATGGCCGCCGAGTGAAATGACTTGCCTTAAAGGGACTTTGATAATACTCACTTTTCTCCAGGAAACATTCTGATGAAAGGTGACAAACTGGTATCTTCTTTCTATTGCTCATTGAATTCCTCACAAGGGCAAGTGCTCAGGTTGAGTGGCCTGCTTCAGGACGCCTCTTTGTCAGTCCTCCACAGCTGCTCCTTGACCTCTGGAGGTAAAGTGTTGAAGATGCTGTCCTCCACGATGAGTCCGCTCCTCTTCAGCAGTCTGCACTCCCCCAGCTCCACAGGAAGGCACTCCAGCCGGTTGCCCCTGAGCTCCAACTGTGTCAGGCTGGTGAGCTCCCCAAAACGAGAGGGCAGAGACTGCAGACAGTTGTTTCCCAGGTTCAGCGTGCGCAGCTTCTTACACTGAAACAGCTCAGGGGGGAGAGACTCAATCTGTGGGGGAAAAAACAAATTGAAGCAGAGGACATAGATCAGAAAATAAAAAGTGTACTTAAAGTGCAATCAAAACCTCAAAACATTATGCAATTCTGAGTGTGCCTCAAATATATGCCATCTATGAACTTGACTTACTCTGTTGGCAGTTACAGCAAGGTATTGCAGGTTTTGTAGAGTTCCTATTTCTGACGGGATGTCAGTCAGATTATTATGGCTCAGATCAAGAAACCTCATCTTCCGGCAGAAGAACAGCTGATGTGGCATCTTCTCAATCTTGTTGCGGTTCAAATAGAGACGCTCCAAATTGACCAAAGTACCTATTTGGATAGGTATGTACGCAATCTGGTTATACCACAACTTCAGACAAACAAGTCGATGCAGATGCTGAAAGCTAATGATCTCCTCAATGGTTTTCAGGTTGTTGTCCTTTAGATCAATCTCCTGTAAATTGTGCAAGCTGAAGATTGAATGCGGTATTCGCTCGAGATCGCAACGGACAAGCTCCAGCTCTGAAAGGTTCACCATCTTCTTCAAGCTGTTAAGCACCATCAGTTTGGTGCCTTCGTTGTTGATGGACAATTTCTGAAGGTGCATGCCAACATCTGTAACCACCTGAGGCAGCTTTGTAAGGTTACTTTTGAGTCTCAAAACCTTGAGCCGCTTCAGCTCTCGTAGACCATCAATGACGATGTAGCGGTTGTTGTCGGCACTAAGATTCCCAGTGAGATGCAACTCACTTAAATTTTTCAAGCTGTAAATCCATAAAGGGATCTCCTTTATGTCAGTAAACTTGATGTGCAGTGATTTCAGGTTCTCTCTGAGAAACGCCAGAGCTGGAGCCTCTATTCTGGCTGGTGTGTGGTACAGCCACATCTCTCTGAGGTTTGTAAGCTGGGCAATGATTGGTGGGATGGTGACATCAGGAATAAGCTCAAGTTTCAGAACCTCCAGCTCCACCAAATCAAAAACTGTGTCTGGAATCCCGCTCAGCATGAAGAGATGGAGCTCCAGCTTCTCTTGGGAGTTTTTGGTGATCCTCTGCCGAAGCTTTTCCAAAGTCCACTCATTATTAAGATTCAGCTGGCGAAGTTTGTTCTCACTCACTTCTGAGAGGAACACGGCAAACCGTTTGGAATAAAGCGGATCGTATTGGTCAATCATATGCAGCATGAAGGCAAAGTCATTCTTCACATCTGGGATGTCACTATAGCTGCTTTCTTCTCGAATCGACTCAAACGAGTACTTCTTGAGGGAACGCCGGAGCATCCAGCTGAGGGTGTACACGCAGATCATGCCATACACAATCACTAGGCTGATGTAAAAGCAGGCTAGGATCTTGAAGAGAGTGGCCAAAGGATGGGCGCAGTTGTACATGCGATAACCAGTGAGACTTTCAATGTCCACGTTGCAGTCTACGTTGAACTGAATATTGTGGACATAGTAGCCCGTATAGCAGATGATGAGGATAAACTTGACAACTTTAATGATGGTCTGTCGGATGTAGAGTCGGTAGACGATATCGCCTTCCTCAACGTGAATTCGAAATTTCTTCACCTTCTCGAATAACGCTTTCGCTTGTTCACCTTCCTTTTTGTCTAGGACTCCAGTTTCAGAGTGGTCCACGATTCCTTGTTCAATGCGAGACCTGGTTGTGGACAGCATGGGAACGCTGGCCTCGACATCTTCACTAACATATGAAGCCTTCTTATCAAAGCTACCATTCATTTTCACCAGACATTTGGGGTCGCTTTCCTCTACTACTGTTTCAGAGAGAGCTCTTGTGGTCCACGGCGAGTCAAAACACTTAAGTAGAATCGACACGAAATGCTCCAGTTTAGAGCTCGTCCAAGGGAACTTGAACCAGAAGTTGCTGCAAGCCAGAAAGATGAGTGTATGCAGCAACACCAGATAAGGGAAATACTTAGCAAACCAGTGAAGCTTGTTTTCATAGCACACAGCGTCGACATAGTTGTACTGATGGCGATCGAGGTCATACTGGATTCCTTGAGGCTCAAGAGCCAATGGCATGGAAAAGGTTGCGTTGAAATACTTCCTACAGGTCTTGTTAACTACCCATTTGCAGGGTAGACAGATCATCTTGTCCTGCGTGACCTGAAGAGTTCCCCCGAATACTGCGATCATCAGCATTATGACGGATAAATAGTCTGTGAACACGTCCCACCATGGCTTTAAGATGCGATATGTAGGTTGCGTGTCCACAAAGTACCGTAGCTCAGTTATGGGGATCATGATTTACCTGAAATAAGAATATTTGCATGGTCATAAAGCAATATATTTTTAGGGCACAAGCAGAGATTTACTGAATTGTCAAAATGGTCCAACTAGGGCTTGGCTATATGACAAGTATCGCATATCCTGGTAATTATATAAATCACGATATTTTTAATTAGTTATTATTAAGCACATGGAAATGTCTATTTCTGCTTGACATTTTAAGTACAGTTGAAGGCTACATTGTTTGCCCTCCTGTCAAATTAATGGAGAGATTTCTTTCAACATCTTTTTAACAATATTTTCAGTAGCTAACTTCTACGATATAGCATAATATTGAACCATAGACTTTTTGTTTTGTCAGTACGGTATATACTGTCATATTGCACAGCCCAAGGACCAACTATTGCAAACTTTACCTCTTAATCATCTCCAAACATAAACAACAAAAACATATTTTACCCAAGTTGAGGACGGCTGTGTTCTCTGGCTACGACTGCTATACAAGAAGACTCCGCCAAAAGTGCGCTCTGGCTTTCTTGTCATCTATTATTAGCCATTTCCGATAATAACACTGAAGAATTGTCTCCTCGGGCTATGGAGAGTCCGTGACCCCGGGGTTCAAATCCTGTTTGTCTAAAGGCAGGGCAGTGTCTGAAGCAGCGTCTCCTCCACTGGATCTTACCTAGTGCTCCACATGTCCAGTCAGGAACTGGCACTCATCACAGTCCTTTTTGTCAGGATGGGACACAGATATCCTGTCGTGATAAAATGACATACAATACAATGTCCAATATGCGTACTCTGCAATTTCTTACACTCAGAGACATTTCAAAGCAGTACAATCTTACGCTGTAAAAAATTCTGGGTTCCACACAATTCCTTCTTGTTGTCCCAATACAAGAATGTTAAGTTAGCCTAATCGTTTTTACAAATTTAAATGGATTGAACATAAAACAATTAAGCTGCTTCCCCCCAAAAAACGTAAGAATTGTGTTGTTTCAACTCATTTTATAAATCTCTGTCTGTCTGTCTGTCTATCTATCTATCTACAGTATCTACAGTATCTATCTATCTATCTATCTATCTATCTATCTATCTATCTATCTATCTATCTATCTATCTATCTATCTATCTATCTATCTATCTATCTATCTATCTATCTATCTATCTATCTATATATCTATCTATCTATATTGCAATATGAATAGAAATTCATGATTTTACAATGGTTGTGATTAGGGCAGCACATTATTTTGTACAATATCACACTTACCTTGAAAAATGCTGTTTTTATTAGCTATGTTTTATAATCATTTATTTATTTAAATATATTAAAATAAACAGGTAAAAATATATATTTTCAGATCTAATTCAGACTAAAAAACTGTGTCATGGTGCAAACATTTAGTCTTTAAAACATGATAAATGAGTGAAACCTCAGCAGATATTCTGCTCTGGGTTCACCTTTGGGCAGCATTAGCCAATAGCAGAACAGCAATTATTGGGCAGGTGGAGGACCAAGATAGTAAAGCCCCATCTGATTAATCAAATTTAGGTAATCAACCACTGCATAAAATAAATGTAACGTATCACACATCTCTAATACGTATATTGCATATAATATTATCACAATAATGGTCATTTTGCGATATACTGTCCAGCCCTAGTTGGGATGATTTTGTAGGGGAGTGAAATGGCATAAAATAATTTCTTGTGCCCAAATTGTTGACATTTGCTTAAAATGTGTACATAATCACCATCCTTAGAAAACGCATGCAGATGAAAACTTTCGCTTTGTTAAACTTGGCAATTGCCTAAAAAATGTTATGAATTCAGTGTTTGGTCAAAAAAAAAAAAAAATCCAGAGTCGACACTGAACATCCTGCGATATGAATAATGCTGATTCGTACATTGCGATATCGATGCTAAAGCGATATATTGTGCAGCCATACATTATATGGTTCTGTGTCTGCATAGTGAGTGTTTTTGAGATATCATTTTTTTTCAGTCCAAAAATTCTACAAAACCATATACAAAAATATTACTTTCTGCTTGGAATTATAAAGTTCTATTGTACAAAACATTTATTTTAGGAAAAATAATAATAAAACACAAACAGCTTACTTATATTTGAAGAAAATATTTTATATGTTTGCAATATAACATTATATTAGTGTTATAAGGATTTGCCTACTTTTATGACTGTTCAATGTAATGAATTTTGTTTAATGTAGGACATATAATTTATTTTCTTGTCGAGCAAAAAACGCAGTGCTAAATATTTAGTCTAGTGCAGATATTAATTTTAGGTAGAAATATGGTGGACAACTAAACAAATTAAGGTATAAAAATTTAGTTTAAGTATACATTTGATTTCGTTTTAGAAGAGAAAGCAGCTACTGTAATACTTTTCATTTAATAATTTAATAATTTTTTTAATTAAAAGTATTTAACATTTTAAATATTCAAATGATTGAAACTATGCAACAACTTATAAATAAGCGCTTACAGAATAAGTACAGTTGAAGTCAGAATTATTAGTCCCCATTTTATTTATTTTTTCTCTTTTTTTAAATATTTCCTAAATGATGTTTAACAGAGCAAAGAAATTTTTACAGTATGTCTGATAATATTTTTTCTTCTGGAGAAAAACTTATTTGTTTTATTTCTGCTAGAAAAAAAGCAGTTTTTAATTTTATAAACACCATTTTAAGGACAAAAATATTAGCCTCTTTAATCTAATTTTTTTTCGATAGTCTACAGAACAAACCATCGTTATACAATAACTTACCTAATTACCCTAACCTGCCTAGTTAACCTAATAACCTAGTTAAGCCTTTAAATGTCACTTTAAGCTGTATAGAAGTGTCTTGAAAAATAATATCTAGTAAAATATTATTTACTGTCATCATGGCAAAGATAAAATAAATCAGTTATTAGAAATGAGTTATTAAAACTATTATGTTTAGAAATCTGTTGAAAAAATCTGCTCTCCGTTAAACAGAAAACGAGGAAAAAAATAAACAGGGGGGCTAATAATTCAGGGGGGCTAATAATTCTGACTTCAACTGTATGGTAAAGTTGGTTTTATTTTTGCACATTCAGACTTTCTTCTTAATGACATACAGTTGTTTCAGAAATGTTTCAGAAAGACTATCAAAGTACAACATTGTTCACAGACAAATAAATTCACAATCAAATGTGATTTCAGACCAAATATTCAAAGTACCATGGTAAACAATATAAGGACAGTGTCACAAGTTGTCACTGAACCAATTTGCGAATATAAAAGCAACTTAACCACAATATTAAGTATATACAAAATAACGCAATTTTGACAAAAAAAAAAAAAAGGTCAGATAGAATCTATTAATTCCAAGACGACAGATTATAAAAGACACAAAACTAATGATTAGATGAGGATTTCCTAATAGCTCCACTATGACAAGATTAACATAAAGATGGTATTACATGTTTAAGAACATGATGACAGATGTTGACTGACCACTAATGGACATGATAACAGACAAGTGGTTATATAAGATGCGAAATTGTTAGTCAAGACAAACTAATAACAAAGGGCTGAAAAATAAAATTAGGATAGATAATAAATTACCAAGAACATAAGACAATAAAGATGTTGACCGACTACTAAGGGACAGACAACTGGATTAAACCAGTTCATTTCTGAATCCTCCCATCTAGCGAGTCTTTAAAATATTGTTTACATTAAGATAATAAAGAAACATAACGTACAGGCCACGTATTAACTGGTTTAAGCGTTTATAATAAGACCTGAAGCCATGTGTTATTATTAGTTTGCAGCTTGTCTTTGTATAGAAGGGCACAGTGCCTTTGTTTTGTTTTTTTAAACTCATCGAGGAAAATTGTTCGGCATTTTTGACAGGATCGTGAACTCACCCAGATTTGGGCTTCCTCCTTTGCTTCATCTCCCTGATGCCGGACCGATAAGCTCGGTTCGCCCAAAAGCAGTGCCCGAGCACAGACAAACAGCGCAAACAGCAATCTCAGCTGCAGGGATCAAATGTATTTTTCATAATCAATTCATTACACTAGAGGGCAGTGCGAACTGAGTTTTGGATTCGTCTTCATCTTCGCCTTAAACAGCATTATCGCCACTCATCGGTCTGGAGCGGGAATAACAACCCAACTTTTACAGTGCTCTATCTAGTTTATTATTGTTTTAATGTGCTAACTTCTAAAATAACAGTTAGCTATAGTTTAGTAATTGCAGTAATTTTGTCTAGAGATAAAAAAAATTGTATTCTGTTATCATGTATTCATCCTTAACCTGTTCCAAACCTTTATGAGTTTCTTGTTGAACACAAGCCCGGAAACCTGTAACCATTGACTTCCATAGAATTTGCTTTCTTACCACGGAGGTCAATGGTTACAGGTTTTCAGCTTTCTTCAAAACATCTTCTTTTGTGTTCAATAGAAAAAGACATAGCTTAGAATAGGGGTGCCCAAACTTTTCCTTATGAAGGGCCAAAAACCAAACTTGATTGAGGCTATAGGCCGAAGGTAAATATAGTTGCCATGGGTAATTTCCTTATTTACTTAATAATATTTAAAAATGACTAGAAAACATTATATAAATAATTCAGTATATATATATATTTACATTTTATAATAAACTTATTAGAGTAAAAACAAAACAATCTAATTTATAACAGAATTACACTAGTTTTTGCATTGATTTGCTCGCCGGGGTCTTCTGCATAGTCCTCTATCTATCGAGAGACAGTATTAAAATTGAAAGAAATCTGATTCATTTACAACATTAAAACATTAAATTAAATTAAATTAAATTAAAACATTTAATTTCAGTTTGATTTTTTTCAAAAAGGTTTTGTCAAATTATAAATGACGATCTCTGTGTTAAAGGCATTCACCCCAAACCCTCTCCATCATTCTCACTCTCCTCTTATATGGAATGGTGGGCTAAATCAAAGGTTACAATGGGCCAACTTTGGCCCGCGGGCCCTACTTTAGGTATCTCCGGTTTAGAACCACTTGAGGGTGGGTAAATCAATTTTTATACGTTAATATGCATAATAAAATACAGAAATCAGAGGCAAATACTGCAATATATGATGCTTTAAATACAGTACATCTATTTCTAAACCTTAATTGTTTGGGTTCGTTTTCATGATAAAAGTTATATATAGATGGAAATGTGAGACTTTTGCGCAATCAACATTTCTTATTCATTCATTCATTTTCTATTCGGCTTAGTCCCTTATTAATCTGGGGTCGCCACAGCGGAATGAACCGCCAACTTATCCAGCATTTGTTTTACGCAGCGGATGCCCTTCCAGCTGCAACCCATCTCTGGAAAACATCCATGCACACACATTCACACTCATACACTATGGACAATTTAGCCTACCCAATTCACCTCTACCACATGTCTTTTAGACTGTGGGGGAAACCGGAGCACCCGGAGAAAACCCACGCGAACGCAGGGAGAACATGCAAACTCCACACAGAAACGCCAACTGACCCAGCCAAGGCTCGAACCAGCGACCTTCTTGCTGTAAGGAGACAGCACTACCTACTGCGCCACTGCGTCACCCAACATTTCGTATATCAACCAATTTCTAATTTTACAATGTTCCATAATACATAATATTATGCATAGCATCACTACAGGATTAACGCTTTGAATCTTGATATAGAGTGTGTAAAAACAAGACATAATGTATTTGTTGAACTAAAGTCAGCTTATTAGGGGTTTTAGTTGTTCACAGTATTTTCATTTTATTCTGACATTTGACCCATACAATTAACAAACAAGACTGATGATAAAATAACAAACTGACATATGCCAATCATGGCAGCAACTCAATGCATTTAGGCATGTAGACACTGCAGTTCAAACCGAGCATTAGAATGGGGAAGAAAGGTGATTTAAATGACTTTGACTGTGAAATGGTTGTTGGTGCCAGACGGGCTGGTCTGAGTATTTCAGAAACTGCTGATCTACTGGGATTTTCACGCACAACCATCTCTAGGGTTTACAGAGAATGGTGCGAAAAAGAGAAAATATCCATTAAGCGGCAGTTCTGTGGGCGCAAATGCCTTGTTGATGCCAGAGATCAGAGGAGAATGGCCAGATTGGTTTGAGCTAATAGAAAGGCAACAGTAACTCAAATAACCACTCGTTACATACCTGCCAACACTCCCGTTTTTCCCGGGAGTCTCCCGTATTTCAGACCCGTCTCCCGGAATTCCCCCGCCCCCCGCTCCTCAGCATTTTGGTACAGTCCGGGCTGAAACTTGGCGCTTGTGCTCTTCCGGTGACGGTCGCGCGCTACAGTTCGCGCGCCCCCATCTCCCTAAACCTCTCACTCCTCCCGCTCCCCGCTCTTCAGTTTGCGCTAGTGTTGCCAATTTAGCGACAAACTTTCAAAAAAGCGACTAGCGACAAATCTAGCGACTTTTTTGTGTGTTACTGGCGATTTTTATATACTGTCGTTTGTCCATTACGGTACCGTCCCTACTCTTCTCAACGAGCCTCCCCTGCAGCCTGAGAGCAGAGCACCTCTCAGCGTACCGACGGCAAATGATTTAGAACAGGAGGCAGTTTGAAGGTATTTCCCTTGTACAGTCAACCCGATCTGCTTCTCCTTTATTTTAACAATTTAATTTGACCGTTTATTCTTGTTGCACAATCAGAGATGTTTTAAGGGAGAGTTTCAGAACTTGTCTGAGTATATTACGTCTGAGAGATTACTGCAAATTCCCTACTCATCTATAATGATATACTGTATTCAAACAGCAATAAATTTAGTTAAATTAACAAGCTTACATAAAGCGTAGTGCGAATATAAAATACCCCATTTATTTACCATAGGCTGTAATGCAAACAGAAATGGTAGAACGCGATGACGTCAGTAATATGCAAATTAGCGTATGACCCCCCGGGGTGGTCTCCCGGAATTTACGAACCAAATGTTGGCAGGTATGACTCGTTACAACCACACAACACGTCCAACCTTGAGGCGGATGGGCTACAGCAGCAGAAGACCACACCGGGTGCCACTCCTGCAGCTAAGAACAGGAAACTGAGGCTACAATTCGCACAGGCTCACTAAAACTGGACAATAGAAGATTGGAAAAATGTTGCCTGGTCTGATGAGTCTCGATTTCTTCTGCAACATTCGGATTGTAGGGTCAGAATTTGGCGTCAACAACATGAAAGCATGGATCCATCCTGCCTTGTATCAACGGTTCAGGCTGGTGGTGGTGGTGGTGTAATGGTGTGTAGGATATTTTCTTGGCACACTTTGTGCCCATTAGTACCAATTGACCATCATATCAACACCACAGCCTACCTGAGTATTGTTGCTGACCATGTCTATCCCTTTATGATCACAGTGTACTCATCTTCTGATGGCTACTTCCAGCAGGATAACTGGATGCCATTTCATAAAGCGCGAATCATCTCAGACTGGTTTCTTGAACATGACAATGAGTTCACTGTACTCAAAAGGCCTTCACAGTCACCAGAGCCCAATCCAATAGAGCACTGTTGGGATGTGGTGGAACTGGAGATTCGCATCATGGATGTGCAGCCGAGAAATCTGGAGCAACTGTGTGATGCTATCATGTCAATATGGACCAAAATCCCTGAGAAATATTTCCAGGACCTTGTTGAATCTACGCCACGAAGAATTAAGGCAGTTCTTAAAGCAAAAGGGGTCCAACCCGGTACCTAATAAAGTGGCCAGTGTGTGTATCTTAAAACTTTGAAATCACCATCAGAGAGTATAAAACAAAGCAATATGTGTACCCAAATGATCAACCAAAAGGATTTATGACAGCTCTGAATCTCCCAGCTCATCCTTTTATACAAACAACCATTTTTAATTCTTAGTTACATTTACTAATCTATTTAAGATGAATGGTTATATTCCATCAGCCATGTTTATACTGCATTATTACTTATGGCAATAACAGACCAGAAGTGCCATCTATAGCTTTTTATGAACTCTTTTACTCTGCATAGAGGCTTTTATACTGACCCAGAACCGCAGTTTTCTTTCAGACCTCAGCTCAAGTGGCCCAGCAATCTGTTCTCGGATCAGCAGTAAGCGCAACATCTCACTAAAACCTCAATCAAAGTAAGTGCCAGGCGAAGGCAGACGTCAATGTGTCGCCGTTTACATTTCCCACAGCAGGAGGCTTAAACAAGGCTTGCTTCATCCAGAAAGGCTGCAGGTTATGTCAACAAAGCTCCAAAGTCGGCCTGACTCATCTGCTGAATGAGCTGCTGTAGTGAGCATGCATGCAGAAAGTTTAATTTCAGTGCAGCAGTCGCAGTTCAGTGGTTACTGTAATGCAATAAACTTTTGTTTGGTAAGATTTTGGTTAGATAAATGCAGTCGTTTACTCATGGTTTGTGTGAGAGAGTGAGAATTCCACCAAATTGTACTGACTTCAGTTGGTCATGGGAATTCGCTGCATTTAATAATTACAAAAACTCACTTGTTACATAGCTTTTTCCTCACTTGTTGAAGAATTAGTTGACAACACTACACCCTTGCCAGTGTTTTTAAGAAAGCAGATAATTTATTAGTTTATCCATTCACTGTACTGTTAGTACTACAGTATACAATATGGTCAGAAATCCAGTCAATATCTAGTGTGATCACCATTTGCCTCACACAGTGCAACACATCTCTGTTGTATAGAGCTGACAAATGGGCTTCAGGATCTCGTTGGGGTATCTTTGTACATTTACGCCATCAACAGTACAGTGAACACCACTGTACAGTGAAAATTGGGATTCATTTGTGAAGAGACCGCCTCTCCAGATAGCCAGATGCCATTGATTGTGAGCATTTTTCCACTCAAATCAGTTATGACATCGAGTTGCAGTCAGATTGAGACCCTGATGAGGATGACGAGAATGCAGATGAGCTTCCTTTGGATGCTTTTTCACCGTTTTTGCAGAAATTCTTAGGTTGCAAACTGATTTGCAGCAGCTTTCCACATGGCTGATCTCAGAATGTCTTGGAGGATGCTGGATCTGGAGGTCCTGGAGTGTTGTGGTTATGTTCTGTGGTTGTGAGGCTGATTGGATGTACTGCCAACTTCTCTGAAACACCTTTGGAGATGGCTTATGGTTTGTCTCGCATAATCTGTGACATTGTGCTGTACATTTGATGGTACGTTCACACCAGACGTGCATGAAGTGTCAAGTGCAAGTGATTTACATGTTAAGTCAATGCAGAGATGCGATTAGACAGCCTGCACTGCTATTTGTGCAAATGAGGTGGTGCGAATGGAGCGTTTCGGGTGCTTGGCGCAGGAATTGCAGAAATCGCAGTTGTAAAATCTGAGATTTGGTAAACATTCGCGCTGATTATGACGCCTGTTGTTGGTGACTTGTCGACATGGGACAACAGCTTATCAAGCTCAGACAGGCTCAGTCGGAAGTACCGCTGAAAGCTTCCATCATCCAGGCACAGTTTCAGGAGGAATTGATGATGAGGAGTTGATGGGTAAACTCAAAATGTTCACGCATCTGCTGTGAACGCCTCATTAGAGTGGCCTTTTATTGTGGCCAGCCTAAGCCACATCTGTGCAATAATCATGCTGCCTAATCAGCATCTTGATATGGCACACCTGTGAGGTGGATGGATTATCTCGGCAAAGGAGAAGTGCTTACTAGATTTAGACAAATGTGTGAACAATATTTTAGAGAAATCGACCTTTTACATACATAGAAAAAGTTTTAGATTTTTAGAATCTAGCTCATGAAAAATGGGAGCAAAACCAAAAGTGTTACGGTTATATTTTTGTTTAGTGTAGATATCTCTGGGCAGCGGGGCACCACGGTGGCACAGTGGGTAGCACAATCGCCTCACAGCAAGAAGGTTGCTGGTTCGAGCCCCGGCTGGATCAGTTGGCATTTCTGTGTGGAGTTTGCATGTTCTCCCCGTGTTTGCGTGGGTTTCCTCTGGGTGCTCCGGTTTCCCCCACAAATCCAAAGACATGTGGTATAGGTGAATTGGGTAAGGTAAATTGTCTGTAGTGCATGTGTGTGAATGTTTCCCAGTGATGGGTTGTGTGTGGCGACCCCAGATTAATTAAGGGACTAAGCCGAAAAGAAAATAAATTAATCTCTGGGCGGCATGGTGGTGCAGTAGGTAGCGCTGTCGCCTCACTGAAAGAAGGTCGCTGGTTCGATCCCTGTTTTCCTGTAGAGTTTGCATGTTCTCCCTGTGTTCGCGTGGGTTTTCTCCGGATGCTCTGGTTTCCCCCACAAGTTCAAAGACGTGCTGTAAGTGAGTTGGGTAAACTCAGTGCTTAATTTGTAAATTGCGAGGTCCCGGAACAGATTGGGGTAACGGATCCGACATGTAACATGGAGGAGGGAGAGAGGCTCAAGAGGCTCTGATTGGTCAGCGTACTTAATGTGCTGTGATTCGCGGATTGGCTCCACGTCACGCCCCACAAGCACTAGCTTTTGTGCTGTGTAAACAGAGAAGCTGTTAGCAGCATTAGCTGCCTGAATCAGACAGAAAAATGAAAAGCACACCAGCACACCGCCTGCTCTCTAAAATTAAATCTGACAAGTGTCTTTAATATATATTCGGAATAAGCATGAGCAAGTAATATAAAACGTTCACATATCTTTTGTGAGTTTGTTATTTGAGATGTAGAACCCAGGGAAAGCGTCCGCATAGAGAGACACTGCAGCGCTGCTGAAGATTGTGTGTGTTTACAGCAGTTTGACTGATAAATATGAATTTGTAGCTAAATTGTTAGCGGTGCCAGACAGCATTTCCCATTGTTTACATCCTTGTTTACGTCTTTGCTACAGCAGACCATTAACGCTATCTCTGCATGTAATAGATCAGTTTTAACAAATAAAAATACTTCCAGGTTGTGGCTCACAATCCACAGCTTCGTCAGTTGGAGTTTTTAGCCGAATCCAGCACAGAACTGGGAGAGATTCTGGAAGTTCTCCTTTGTCAAATGCTAGCTTTATATATATTTTTATAAATCTCTGGAACATAATTAAAATTAAACTGTAAGCACTACTCTTTTTGTGTCGTGTCATTTGGAAGCCCAAATACAGAAAGAGAACAAGCTCTGTGGAAATAGCAGCGTTTGGACAGCATTTTAGCTTTCTCTGCTTTAACATTACAGCGCCCCTGGCCATGCCCCTTTGCTGCGCAGGGTGTGTGCGCGTGGTGAATGCACGTAACTGGAAGCCCTTGTAATCTCACCAAGTGGCAACCTCCTGCTCTCCCTTGGGAAGACAATACGGAAGCAACCAAAATTGCAATTCATCGACTCGCTTTTGGGGGCTTGCTCCAGGAAATCAAAATGATTTTTGACTGCATGGTAAATTGGCCATTTTTACAGCTGATAAAAACATGTTTACAGCCTAGTTCAAAAGATGGTTTTGGTGCATATACAGTTGAAGTCAGAATTATTAGCCCCCTTTGAATTTTTTTTCTTTTTAAAATATTTTCTCAAATGATGTTTAACAGAGCAAGGAAATTTTCACAGTATGTCTGATAATATTTTTTTCGTCTTGTGAAAGTCTTATTTGTTTTATTTTGGCTAGAATAAAATCAGTTTTTAATTTTTTTAAAACTATTTTAAGGTCAATATTATTAGCCCCTTTAAGCTATATTTTTTCGATAGTCTACAGAACAAATTATTATGTTTAGAAATGTGTTGAAATAATCTTCTCTCCATTAAACAGATATTGAAAAAAACAAACAAACAAACAGGGGGGCGAATAATTAAGGGGGGCTAATAATTCTGACTTCAACTGTACCTAATATTACCCTTCATGACAACTGTAAGGGGGTGAATTTTTTATAACTCATCCGTTTTGTTTTTATTAGGTTTTATTAAGTTTGCATAATTAAGGGCGTGGCCACTTGAGTGACAGCTAGGTCTCGCCGCTCACTGTCTCGTCACCTCAGCTGATTCTGGCTGATTAGCCGCTGAACTCGGCATATACATCATATTTTTTTTCGTATTTTCTTTAATGTTTCCTTACACAGTCAGTTGGCTTTTGGAGTTATTTCCTGCAATTATCAGATACTATAGCATGCGGTGTGCACTTAATTATGCTCACAAACCGTTCAAGTTGCCTCCATTTCCCAGGTGAGTGCATGTATATACTTATATACCATCTCTATAAATGTATTTGTTTTATTTAAGATCATTTTTTATTTATAATGTTCTTTAGACCTGTAATGCACTCCAGAATCTGATTGATTATAGCTGTAGGCTATAACAGTCATCTGAAACGTTGTCATACAGTGTTTTCTTGGAGTTCATAAATAGCCTTGCATTTACTAACACAGACTATTTGGGAAGTATTTGGAAGTAATTCGCGTTTTCCTCCTGTCATAATAACAATGCTTGGTGGCTCAATATATTACAACAGTGTTTTTAAAAGACTAAACACTTTATTGATATAGTGTACAACTAAGCACATGTGGTCAGAACACAAACAAGTCACGGGTAATAAAGTATTAAGCATTTCTCCCAAAGAGAATTCTGTCAAAGCAAAATGCCAGCAGGCGTCTGTGGCTCCGCTCATGCTCCGCCTCTTCGCATTTGTTTGGTATTCCGTGGTTGGTGCGATGACAAAATGGCAACGGTTGGCCGCGCCTACTTGTAGCTTCTTTTGCGGTGTTCAGAAACCTATGGGTAACGTCACGGATACTACATCCATATCTTTTACAGTCTATGGATCTCACTAGTCTGGATGTATTTTTTTGTAGTCCCCAAATGTTGTTCGCTGTAGGCTTTGCTAAGCTAACTCTGTAAAAGCCAATGCCAATGTCTCCCTCTGCATTGAACTTTAAGCATCTTACATTCAGAGATGTTGTTTATGTTCACACAGCTACATTACACATCAACTAAAGTTTAAAATATGATATTGTAGTGGACCACCCCTTTTAAGATGTAGGACAGAATCAGATATGTAAAAAAAAAAATGAAAACACACACACACACACACACACACACACACACACACACACACACACTTTGAACAGCCACTCAACCCTTCCAACCCTTTTTTCTTTTATTTTGATTGACGTTCAAGTTGCGGGTTGTTTTTGATGTGACAGCTGCAGGCTTGAAGCTTTCACTGACCTCAGTGTTCGCCCTCACCAGGTGGTCTTTTCATCCCCGCGAATTCCTTACAGCTATTTATCAGCAGAGGTGAACGAGAACGGTTAAAAGCAGTTTAATATAGCTGCGAGTTTCTCACCAGACAGCATCCAGCCAATTAAACCATTCTGAGAATTCTTACAAACAGATACAGATCTCCTAATGTCCCTTTTTTGTTTTGTTTCGTTTGGTCATTTCTGCTCCCAAGCTGTGTTTGTCTCCGAATCCCCTTTCTGTGATTGTCATTTATGCTAAACACCTCCCTCTCTTCCCAAGCAGTTTCATAATAGAGCTGGACTCTGAATGGAGCCCTTCTTCGGCAGACACAAGAAAGTTAAATAAGGGGCATCAGACTTGTGAAAAATGTGGTTTAGGCAATGATGTAAAGTGAATTGAGCTTCAAACATTGAGGAAGTAGACTCATGGATGCTAAGTGGAGAAGAGGGAATAAAGTGCGCTTTTAGTTCAGTGGACTGAGCGAGGCATTCAGAGGAATGTTGTCCGCCACTTGGATTTGTGCTCGGGACAATAGCCATTCAAGCATTCAGAGCTGCTAGATTGAAATGTTTTCTCATCGAGCACGACTACACACAGCACAGTCTGAACTGGATCATGATTTGGACTCTCAAAAAAAACTTCAACAGCAACAAAAACACAGCATGTCCACAAAATCTAAGAATGGTTTGAGTACAGCGTGGATTTGTATTAATAATATATGCAATTAAAATCACACAATGCTGGCCTAAAAAGCATTTTGACTCTTGAGACGCGTCTAAAAATGTCTGTTAGATAATACATAAATAATGCAGGAGATAATTTGACTCTGTACTTCAGATTCGTGTCAGATGTTCTGTCCAAACAAAGGCTCTCAGGAAATCTGGAGCATCCCTCTCCACATAACAGTCATGTATATGCGACATATACTTATTTTTCCTAATTATTTTCCTAATAACTTTGAGCTTTTGAACACTTTTACATTTCATGTAGTAATATTTTATTTGGTATATATATATATATATATATATATATATATATATATATATATATATATATATATATATATATATATATATATATATATATATATATATATATATATATATATATATATATATATATATATATATATATATATATATATATATATATATATATATATATAGGGCAACCCAGTGGCGCAGTAGGTAGTGCTGTTGCCTCACAGCAAGAACGTCGCTGGGTCGCAGGTTCGAACCTCGGCTGGGCTGGGTCAGTTGGCGTTTCTGTGTGGAGTTTGCATGTTCTCCCTGGGTTCGCGTGGGTTTCCTCCGGGTGCTCCGGTTTCCCCCACAGTCCAAAGACATGCAGTACAGGTGAATTGGGTAAGCTAAATTGTCCATAGTGTATGAGTGTGAATGTGTGTGTGGAAGTTCCCAGAGATGGGTTGCGGCTGGAAGGGCATCCGCTGCGTAAAATTGTGCTGGATAAGTTGGCGGTTCATTCCGCTGTGGCGACCCCGCAAGGGACAAAGCCGACAAGAAAATGAATGAATGAATATATATATATATATATATATGACAATTGAAACCAGAAGTTTACATACACTCTGAAAAAAGGAACATAACATTTTTTTTTAAATTGTCTGATGGTAAATCATACAAAAAGTTTACTATTTTAGATCCGTTAGGATTACCTAAATCATTTACATTTGCTAATTGCCAGAATAATGAGAGAATGTTTTTATTAATTTCTAGACAGTCAAAAGTTTACATATATTTCCTTGGTATTTTTTAGCTTTGGTTTTAAACTGTATAACTTTGGTCAAATGTTTTGGGTATCCTTCCACAAGCTTCTCACAATAGTTTGAAGGAATTTTGGCCCATTCCTCCTGACAGAATTGGTGTAACTGAGTCAGATTTGTTGGCTGTCTTGCTCGCACAAGCTTTTTCAACTCTGCCCACAAATTTTCTATAGGATTGAGTTCAGGGCTTTGTGATGGCCACTCCAAAACATTCACTCTGTTGTCCTTAAAGCACATTTTAGGCTTGTAAGCTTTCCCCTTTGTCCTCCAAATGTAACACTGGTCATTATGGCCAAACAGTTCAATCTTAGTTCCATAAGACCACAGGAGATGCCTCCAAAAATTATTCGTTTTCCCAGTGTAATTTAGCAAACTGTAATCTGGCTTTTTTTGTTGATTCTGGCTTGTTGATTCACAACGTCACACAACGAAGCAGTGAGGTTTTCGTTAAATACTATTTTTACAGTTGTGCCTCCAATTAACTCAAATGTTGTCAATTAGCCAATCAGAAACTTCCAAAACCTTGACACCATCATCTGAGCTTTTTCAGAGGCATAATAATCTTATTGTATATAAACTTGACTTTCAAGAAAAGTTATAACAATTTGTCAAAAAAAATATCTCTCTCATTATTCTGCTATTAAGCATAACAGAAACAAATTTGATAATCCTAACTTACCTAAAAGAGAAAAAGTTTAGTCACATTAACATCTGACTTTTTTAAAAATGGTTATGTGCCTTTTTATACAGTGTATGTAAACTTCTGGTTTCAACTGTATATATATATATATGCGCTCCGGCTTGTGCAGTAAATGAACAGTCATGTGATACTTTTTTATTAGCGCGAGAAAGTAATCAAATCGTTTGTTACAACATCAAAACCCATCCCTGCAAAGGAGAAACAAATGATGACGGAAAAGTCAAAAGTAGCGAATTTTGCAGAGTGGGAAAATGTACAGGAAGCTGACAGGGAAGATGACGAGTTTACTCGCTACATTGAAACAGCTGTCATGGAAAATGGAATGGATATTCTTGGCTGGTGGAAGATGAACAAACAATCCTACCCAAAACTTGTGAAATTAGCCAGATCAGTAGTATACTGTGTGCATCCCAGCCAGTAGCAGCAGAAGTGAAAGGGTGTTCAGTGCTGCTGGACACACCATTAGTGAGCGCAGCACCGAGATAAAGCCATCTAGGCTACGGTGGATTCAACAATGTTCCTCCACAAAAACATGTAGCCTAATCTTGGTGAGTAAAGGATTTTCAAATTATAACTAAATATTAATTAAATCAAATATGTATAATGTAGTGGCTTTATTCTTTTATTATTCAGCTTCACCGTTGCCTTAAGGCCAGATTGTGAAGAGAAGTAGTGAAACAAATCCCGCAGAGCCTTTATCTTAATTTCATTATTACCAAATACTTCATAATTTAGAATTTATTTTAATTAAATTTGTTAGGAAAGACGTATTTTTATTGGTGTTGGCCAATTTAAAGGCTAAGTGTATGTACCTAGACCTATTTAGAGTGCTGAGATGTTGCGATGTTATAGAGGACTTATTTCATTTGTTTGTTCCACCTTCTAAGTGGCCTATAGCCTACGTTTGTTATGAATAAATTATGTTAAAACACGTATAAATGACTCATTCTTGAAAAAAGGCAAAAGAGCTGTGTTCATGTGCACATTTGAATAATGTTGGGCTATAAACGGGTTCTAGCTTTTAAAAAGCTGTCAATCAAAATGTACCTGGTCGAGCTCAGGCCGAATTCTGTCGGGCTCGGGCCCTATCGGGCCTAACTTTTACAGCTCTACTGTATACTGCTCAGTGAGCGCCGTCTTTCGGATGAGACATTAAACTGAGGTCCTGACTCTCTGTCGTCGTTAAAAATGCCAGGATGTCCTTCGAAAAAGAGTAGGGGTTTAACCCCGGCATCCTGGCCAAATTTGCCCATCATGGCCTCCTAACCCTCCCCATATCATAATTGGCTTTATCACTCTGTCTCCTCTCCACCAATCAGCTGGTGTGTGGTCTGGCGCAATGTGGCTGCCGTCTTGTCATCCAGGTGGAGGCTGCACACTGGTGGTGGATGAGGAGATTCCCCTCAATGTGTAAAGCGCTTTGGGTGTCCAGAAAAGTGCTATATAAATGTAAGGAATTATTATTATTTTTAATTTTTAATATTTTTAGTAATATTTTAGTGGTCTTTTGAGTGTGTTGACAAGATAAAAATTATGTTGAATAAATAAACTCATTATTCTTTTGCAGTTTCGCTGCATAGATGGGTGTAAAACCAAAAATAAAGAATAAAATTAAATTAAAAAATAAATTAAATATAAATATATATTAATTAAATTAATTAAAATAAATAAAAAAAAATCCATACTGGTAGGTCTATATAATACTAACAATTAACAAATAATAAAAATGTATTAAAAAAGAAAAAAGTAAAGTAAAAAAATATACATATAAAAATTAAACAATTAAATTAGAAAAAGCAATAATAATAAAAAATCCTTCATGTTGCACTTTTCCACTAGAATGGGAGCAAAATCTCAATAAAATAAAATTAAATTAAATTAAAAAACAATTAAATAAAATAAAAAACAAAAAGCTATAAAAATAAAATAAAAAACAATAAAACAAAATAAAAAAACAATAAAATAAAAAATAAAATACATTAAAATAAAAAAACAGTAAAAATAAAATAAAAACAATAAAATAAAAAACAATAAAATAAAAAACATTAAAAAAACAAAAAACAAAAAAACACCATTAAAAATAAAATAAAATAAGATAAGAAAATAAAAAAAGTAACAATTAAAATAAATAAACAATTAAAATAGAAATGTTTACAGTACATTTTATGGTTAAAAATCATACTGACCCCAGACTTTTGACCGATAGTGTTCATCATGATATATTTACATTTTTCACATTTTTCAATTTCCCAATGCTCTTCAGCATAATAACCACTCAAGTCCCCAATCAAACAGTCAGAAGTTGTCTGCTGTCCATCTTGTTTGTCTCTTCAGTAAGTGATCTGGCCGCTGCATATGTAAAGCGTGTTGTGAGGGCAGGCAGAATCAGGCATGCAGTGAATGAATGAAAAAAGGGGGCTGCATTCCTGGGCCGGGGCTTATAGTCGACTCAGTAATGAGAGTGTGTGTGTGTGTGTGTGTGTGTGTGTGTGTGTGTGTGTGTGTGTGTGTGTGTGTGTGTGTGTGTGTGTGTGTGTGTGTGTGTGTGTGTGTGTGTGTGTGAATATAAGGGAGTGCAGCGCAACAACCAACCTCACAGCTAATTAGTTCAACCCTTGACAAAAGGTGGGCCAGTCTGTGAAAAAAGCCCCCGTGGCTCCACAAACTGCACTGGAGGACAGAAAAGAAGAGGGCTAATAGGAGACCCTCCTCGTGTTCACTCTTTCTGAAGCTCAAAGCGATGTTGTGAGCTCCTCCAGAGCATGTGAGAGCTGGACCAGGAGGACTGTGGGTTAGAGATCATGTCTGGAGCGGATTCTGACGATGACAGAGCCTTCAAGGACTGTGAGTAGGATTTATTTTTGGTTTTATACTTATTTTGGATCTTCTGATCTTGTGCTTTGTGTTGATAAATAGGCAATGCAGCATCTCGTAAAGGTGTAGACTGAAAAAAATGAAACAAATGTTTACTTACTTTAATGTTAATCAGGTTTCAACATTATTTTTTAAGTTATACAAAGTTTAACTTAATATTTTTAGTCTGTTTAATTGATGCAAGTTGAGGTGACTTAAGTCAATTAAAAAAATTTGAGGCAGCAATATGTTTTGTTTACAGTGTAATAAGTAACAAAGTAACTGTAATTATTCACTGAAAAAGTAGTGGATTACATTAAATTGAGATCATTTAATTACAATGTACTTGCCTAAAAAAATAAGCAATAATAATAATAATTTGCGTGGGTTTCCTCCGGGTGCTTCGGTTTCCCCCACAGTCCAAAGACATGCGGTACAGGTGAATTGGGTAGGCTAAATTAAAACATGTGCTGGATAAGTTGGCCGTTCATTCCACTGTGGCGATCCCGGATTAATAAAGGGACTAAGCCGAAAAGAAAATGAATGAATAACACAAAATAAAACACAATAAAAAAACAATAAAATAACAAAAAACAATAAATAAATAAATAAATAAACAATAAAATAAAATAATAAAAAATAATAAGATAAAACAAACAATAAAAACAACAAAATAAATTTTTTTTATAAAAAAACAACAATAAAATAAAAAAATATTAAATAACAAAATAAAAAGACAAAATAAAATAAACAATAAAAACGATAAAATAAAAAACAATAAAATAAAAAACAATAAAACAATAAATAAAATAAAAAATAATAAAACAACACACAACAAAATAAAACAACAAAATAAAAACAATAAAATAAAAAATACAATAATAAAAATAAACAATAAAATAAAAACAACAATAAAAAAACAATAAAATGCAATAAAAGCAACAATAAAATAAAAAAACAATAAAATAAAAAACAAAATAAAACACAATAAAAACAATAAAATAAAAAACAACAATAAAAACAATAAAATAAAAAACAATAAAATAAAAAATAAAAGAACAATAAAATAAAACACAATAAAAAATAAATAAAAAACAATCTAAATAAAACAATAAAATAGAAAACAATAAAAGAACTTTAAAAATAAAAAAAGAATAAAATAGAATTAAAAAACAATAAAATTAATAAAATAGAATAAAATAAATAAATAAAACTAAACTGAATGAAAAAAAATGAAACATGTTTATTTACATGTACTTTAATGTTAGTCAGGTTTCAACATATATTTTTTAAGTTATACAAAGTTTAACTTAATATTTTAAGTCTGTTTAATTGACGTAGGTTGAGGTGACTTGAAAAGTTAATAAAAAATATTTATGGCAGCAATATGTTCTGTTTACAGTGTAATTAGTAACAAAGTAACTGTAATTATTCACTGAAAAAGTAAAGTAGTGGAATACATTTAATTGAGATCATTAAATTACAATGTACTTGCCTAAAAAAAAAAAGCAATAATAATAAAAAATCCTTCATGTTGCACTTTTACACTAGAATGGGAGTAAAATCTCTAATTAAAAAAAAATGACAACAGAATAAAATAAAAAACAATAAATTAAAATAATAAAATAATAATAATAAAATAAAATAAAAATAATAAAATAAAGACTAAATAGCCTGAAAAAAATTAAACAAATGTTTACTTACTTTAATATGTTAATCAGGTTTCAACTTTTTTTTTTTAAGTTATTCAAAGTTTAAGCTGATATTTTTAGTTTTTATGTTTTGCTTACAGTGTAATTAGTAACAAAGTAACTGTAATCATTCACCCAAAAGTAAAGTAGTGGATTACATTTAATCTTCAGATCATTTAATTACAGCTACTTACAATGTACCTGCCTAAAACACTCTATATTCAACATTTTTAGAAATTTCTGGGTTAGTCCATATTTTACTCAAATACACAAAGTCTTATTTGTTTTATTTTGGCTAAAATAGAAGCAGTTTAAAACATCTTAAAGTCAATATTATTAGCCACGTTAAGCAATATTTTTTTCCCCAATTGTCAACAGAATGCTATACAATGACTGGCCTAATTAAGCCTTTAAATGTCACTTTAAGCTGAATACTAGTATCTTAAATAATATCTAGTAAAATATCATGTGCTGTCATTATGGCAAAGATAAAATAAATCAGTTCTTATTAGTTTAGAAATGTGTTGGAAAAAAATCTCTCTATTAAACAGAAATTGTGGAAAACATATAATTATAATTGCTAATAATTCAGGAGGGCTAATAAATCTGACTTCAACTGTATAGTCAAAAATGACCCTAAACAATGTTTTTTCATCTTGAAATTTGGTGAAACCTAGACATTGACAGGGTTTGTGATGAATGATGAGGTTGTTTTGTCATGCAAAATAGACTGAAACTAAATCTATCTGCTTAATATCAGAGGTTTAGTGTAGGTGGGACATATTTGACTCAAAGTACAAATGGTGTATATAAAATTATAAGACAACAAGAGGGTTAAAAGAGCCTTTTTTTAAAGACTGAGAGACAGCTCAACACTTAAACTGAATCATGGGCGCTCACACACTAGCAGACAGGACCGAGACACCCACGTACTGTGTGTTGAACAGTGCAAACACAGACTGGGCAGAACTCGCAGCAGCTGACTCTCTCAAACAAACAAAAAAGTTGCTGTAAAAGCAAGCCTGTTCTCCCACATACATGCTCGTTTTACAAAAATATACCGTTGGTTCCCCTTCCCAATATTATTGCTGACCTCTTTAGAGGGGTGTGTGTGTTTTGTATGCCATGCCAGAGATGATTAAAGCAAGACTGCACAAACATCGCACTTATACTGTGGGTGTGAAATGCTGAAAATCGCAGCACAACTCCCTGAAGTGTGACATCTGTCCACCTCACAGAGCTCACGGGCACCTGTTTGTTTTGCTAGGTGAATGTTTCCATGTGCTGATGCTGCCGGACGGTCAATGTTACTTCAGTATAAATGGAAAAACAGACATGGAGATAAACAACTCTGTTTTAACAGCAGCGTTTTTAAAGTGCCAGCGTAATTATGTAGGGAATGACTAAGAAAATAAAGTTACAATGAGCAAACGTGAAATTATGAATGATATTTATATTGGCTTCCCTTCATGATTGTAGAGATAGCAACAGTTAAAAAGGGTACTGAAAAGATTGTAATGCCAGTACGCTAATTATGTATAGAGGATTATTTGTGTAACTATTACATATATGGTGCTAGTTAAAGTTAAAAGTCTACACAGCAGGAACACAACATCATGGCTGCGTCCGAAACCGCCTACTATTCAGTAGGTACTGCATTTGAATTTAAACGTACTACTCGGCCGTTGGAAAAGTACGTTCTATACAGTATGAATGTGAGCAGTATGAATGGAATTCGGACGTACTACATCCGCCATTTTGTCATGGCCACGTGACCTACCTGCGTCAGTTGCGTCGCTTCACGTCCATTCATAAATTCTCTCGCGGGGCATCATGGGATAGCGCAGCGTCCATGGGATGCGCACTTCAGAATCTCGCCGGAAGTAGTAAGTCATCCGGGTACTTCTCGCATACTGATTTTCGAATTCTAAGAATTCGGACATACTACTCGGCTCGCATACTGATTTAAGCGTACTGTATAGTATGGAAGTATGCGGTTTCGGACGCAGCCCATGAGACGTTAATATTAGGTTAGATTTAGGTCGTGACGTCAGGTGACCAAATTCCAATGTCTAGTCAGCGTCTAAGGACAACGTTATTTTGATGTCCAATAACGACATCAAATGACGTTGATTTTAGGTTGTGTTGGAAAGTGACCAAAATCCAACGTCGAGCCAACATCTGAAACCAAAGTCATATTGACGTCAAATGCTAACATTTATTCATCAGGTATGGCAACCAAAATCCAACGTCTGATAGACATCATAGTGATAACGTCCACACAACATCAAGCTGTAACATCATTAGATGTTGATATTTTATCTGTCCAACACTGGACACTGACGTTGAGTTCGGATTTTCGATTCAACCCAAAGTGCAACACCCCCATAGATATATACATTAGATGTCGCCTACCCTGCTATTGTCTATTAGAACGAATGCGTCAATAGAGCCGCCATTTTAGTACAGGGTAGCGCTCCTTTGAAATGAATGCGGGACCAAGGTGAAGCGGAGGACTGTGGCCATCCAAAGCCAGAGAAATACACAAATACACATATATCTATGATCGGGAGTTTTCCCCGGTGGTCAGTATGCAAATATTTTTTTCAATTACGAAATATTATAATTTTACATCACTTTTCTACATTGATGGATGTGACCGCACGGGCATTCCTGACAAAAAGTGAGTGTTTGTGTGCATGGAAATGCATTATCCTCCTTCCCTGTTTAATTTGATCTAATCCATGTCCTGAAACACACCACCCTCCTGCTTTCACTTCTCATTCTGACGGAGGGAGCGATTCGTTTGTGAATGAATCTCCGTTATGAACGACTCGTTCACTTAGCTGACAATAATACAAGTTTCTAGCACGGCAGCATCTTCTTGTCATATTTCATAACATAGTCTGCTTATTTTATTCAACTAGCATAAGTCTAGATTTTAGTGCGAGTTGGTGCTGCTTTGCCTTATGGTGAATGCAGCAAGAGACTGTATTATCATCAATAACATTACTTGTTAAACACAAAAGTTTATAACATACAAAAACATAAAAAACAAAATCTTCCCTATGAAATGTTCTGACTTTGTGCTTTGTTTTCTTTGTTTGCTCGTTACTACAACGCAAACACAGCGCTAAAGTCCAGCATCTTCACATTGGCACACTGTCTTGACTAGTGCGGTTGAATGACGTTTGTCCTAGAAGCACTGTACCAATGTGGCGGCGCTATTGACGCATGCTCAGGGTCCCTATGCGATATCTAGTGTATATATCTATGCAACACCCCCACGACGTGGGGGTACAACGTCAATCTGACGTCATGTTGACGTCCTGTGCTTGCTGGCTACTGATTATCATGTATTTTGAATACAGTGTGGATTGCTTTTGATAAAACATGTACTTTAAAATGCATGTATGTGAGTATGCCAAAAAAGACAAATACAATTTACTCAACCTCATATTGTTTTAAGTTGTATGACTTTGTTTCTTCAATAAAACAATATCTCAGAGATTTTATATGTACAATAGTTGTCAGCAGAGCTCATTGCTTTGAATCCATTTCAATTCCTTGAATGGACAAAAACATTCTTCAAATTATCTTCTTTTCTGCACCACAAAAAAAAAACAACAGAATTAATAAATTCTGAAAGA
Organism: Danio kyathit; assembly: GCA_903798195.1. NCBI lineage: Eukaryota > Metazoa > Chordata > Actinopteri > Cypriniformes > Danionidae > Danio > Danio kyathit. The sequence continues at coordinate 75,323,650 of LR812523.1, read as the reverse complement.
TTGCTTATTTTTGGGTGAACTGGGATTATACAGTGCTCAGCATACCCCTCACACCCCTCACAAATCTGTCTTTTAAATGTATATTTTTAATACAAAGTATACAATATTATATTTGTGCATATACATTAGATTAGTCAGTACTGAAGCCAAATCTGGAGCTTATCTAACGAAATAATTTACGATGACAGCCCAAAAATTAGTACACCTAAATTTATACGTTATAGAAAAATATTAAATTTAAACTCAATTACTAAATATGTTTGGTGAAAAAATATTATTTTAATAAATATATCTGTTTAATAAATCTGTTTTGTTTAAATGCACTAAAATACATAATGCCTATATTCACTGAGAAATGAATAAAAATATTCATTTTCAAAATGGGGTGTGCTCAATTATGCTGAGCACTGTATACTGTATAAGAATGACTTTGCCTCAGTTGCTCTTTTATTGACAGTATTCAAAGAGCTTGTAACGAAAGATAAAAATGAGACCTCCCTCGGTTTATCTAACGAAACAAATGTCTACATAATGTTCAAGATAGCTATTCTGTCCTTTAAAGGGAACCCATTATGGAAAAATCACTTTTATAAGGGGTTTTAACAGAGTTGTGTGGCAACAGTCTGTGAATATAACCAGCTTCTAATAGTAAAATTGTATTAACTCTATTTGTTTTATAACCACACTGATAAAAACAGTCTGCAGAAACACTTTGATTGAGGGCGTACTCACACTATGCTATCCGAACCGTGCCCAGGCCCGTTTCGTTTGAGAAGTGTTAGCTCTGAATCGGGCTCAGGCGCAGTTCACTTGGCCGGCCCTGGCCCGGTTGAAAGAGGTGTGCCAGAGCGTGGCTCACTTGGGCCTGAGCCCGAAACTGAAGACAAGACGTGACTTTTAAGGGACTGTTTCATATGGAGTTATTAATCATTCTTACTGTTCAATGAACGCAAACTGTTGTAGATTATTAAAGATGCAAACTTCTCACTGGACGTCAGCTGCACTTTTAGCAAACCTCATAATTCCTGCAGCACGAGGACTTTATGGTTGTTTAGGAGCATCAAAAGTGGCTGATCTGTTCGGTGAAATATTTGACTGCATGTCACTGCATCCCAAATGACTAAAACGATAAACCGATATAAAGAAATCTCCACTGTGCTGAGCGAAAGCGCTTACTGAACAGCAAACATCGATGACGTACACAGCAAAAAGACGAGTGTTGAATTAACTCTCACAGAGTTGATTTCAACAATTTTGGAGAGATTATATAGCTCCACACTTTCTGGAGTTAAATTAACATTTTACAAATACATAAAAATATAACACTAAAGGTAGAGTTGGTTTTTTGACTCCCAAAAAGTGTTAAAACAACTCTAAAAGGGATATAGAAAAACAACACTGTTCAGAGTTGCAAGCTTTAGGTTGATAGAATTATTTTCACCATTAAAAACCATTAAATGAACTCCAGAACACAAAATAATTTCTCTTAAACTTCTTTATTTTTACTTGCAGTGCAATTTGAAGTTGATTTAAAACATTTAAAAAACATGTACAACACGTGCAACATGCTAGTGTTGTACACATGATATCATAATTGAATAAATATAATAGCTTAAAATGTACTTACTGACAAAAACTACACCATGCTGTTAATGGCAATTTCTCTCAGAGACAGACTAACTTAAAATGTGGGAGGGGCTGGGCGCTTGGGCGGAGTGTCATCATAAGTCCTGGTGGGAGTTAAAGCAACTCTGATAATCAACTCCTTTAAATGACTCCAGCACTTGACACAATTTTACATGATAGGTGTTAAAATTACATTGAGAGTTGAAATTAACTCTGAAAGATTTAACATCGAAAATTTAACTCCCCAGTTTTTGCTGTGTAAGCATGCCCAGGCCTGAATGTAATGTGAGTGCGGGCCATCGGGGGAGGGGGAAGGGGGGACAAGCATGCCCGGTTCAAGGCAACTGTACATAGTGTGAGTACGCCCTGACATTCTCCCTTTGTACATGTCATCAGAGTGGGAAAGCCCCGCCTATTAGTGACCATCTCTTCCTCATGAGCATAGACAACCCTGAGTGAGAAGCAGTCGTCCGCCATTAGAGTTTTCATATACTGTACCTGCTGAATAACAGTGACTAGGAGGAAGTATAAATGTTGATCCTGCTGAAAAATCCATCTTAAACCAGCCTAAGCTGGTTGGCTGGTTTTAGCTGGTCGACCAGCCTGGTTTTAGAGGGGTTTTGGCCATTTCCAGGCTGGTTTCCAGCCATTTCCAGCCTGGTCTTAGCTGGTCAGACTGGAAGTTGACCAGCTAAAACCAGCTTGACCAGCCAAAACCAGCTATGTCCAGCTTAAACCAGGCTGGTCAAGCTGGTTTTAGCTGGTTTAAGCTGGTCATTTTCCAGCCTGACCAGCTAAGACCAGGCTGGAAATGGCTGGAAACCAGCCTGGAAATGGCCAAAACCCTTCTAAAACCAGGCTGGTCGACCAGCTAAAACCAGCCAACCAGCTTAGGCTGGTTTAAGCTGGATTTTTCAGCAGGGGAGTTTTAGGATGAATTAAAATGCCACAATTTGGATCAAAGCCTAAAATTGAACTCTACCCCAATTCCCAAAACCTAAATAACAATTATTCATTCCTTCATTCCTTCATTTATTCATTCATTTTCCTTTAGCTTAGTCCCTTTGTTCATCAGGGGTCACCACAGGGGAATGAACCGCCAACTAATCAAGCATATGTTTTACACAGCGGATGCCCTTTCAGCTGCAACCCAGTACTGGGAAACATCCATACACACTCATTCACATTCATACACTAATTGTTTATTCAATTCAGCTATAGCGCATGTCTTTTGACTGTGGCGGAAACCGGAGCACCCGGAGGAAACCCACACCAACACGGGAAGAACATGCAAACTCCACACAGAAATGCCAACTGACCGGGACTCAAACCAGCAGCCTTCTTGCTGTGAGGCGACAGTGCTAACCACTGAGCCACTGTGTCACCTAAATAACAATTAGGTATATCGAAATGTGCAGGAAAATTATGATTTTAGTAACATAAGAACAATTTAAAGTTTATTTCGGGTCCATAATTTCACTTCTTCCTACAAATCTTTTCTTAAACAATATACTCAAGAAGGAAAAACAAAGCAAAACAAGAAGACATTTAGCAATCTGTGACAAAGTATGCCTGAATAGCCACTTTAAAAGATCTAATATTTTATTACAATGTTTGAATTTTACTCTGGCTAGCCCAGGGATGGGCAAACTCAGTCCTGGAGGGCCGGTGACCTGCACAGTTTTGCTCCAACACTAATCAAACACACCTGAACATGCTAATCAGTGTCTTCAAGATCACTAGAAATCTATAAGCAGGTGTTTGATTAGAGTTGCAGCTAAACTGTGCAGGACGCCGGCCCTCCAGGACCGAATTTGCCCACCCCTGCCAATGACCATTTTTTTTGTCCAGATTGTGTTTTTTTCCATAAATGAAGCCGGGAAGTGTTTCATTTCAAAGTAAAAATGCAGAATAATGAAGCATCCACTATAACATTCACTTTAATTTGCGTGATTATGAGTAACATGTCGGCCGACTTAGCTCTGTGTAACAGAGCCATTGATTAATGTAAAACAGTACCTTTCATTTCAAGAGTTTGGCAGTAACATGCGGTCTGAACTGGGTTTGTTTGATGAACAAGCACAATTTCAATAAACACGGCGGTCAAAAACCTCTTATGTGACTACTCGGACGTGTTATAAACAGAGGCAACTCTTAGCTTATTAGCGATCTGTGAGGTAAAAAACTGAATATTAACACACAAGATATTAATAAATTATTCCAAAGTCATCACAAAGCATAAAAAAACCTTGAAAATTTGCACTAATTTTTTTTTTGGCTGCTTGTTTAAAAGCTTGGCTTGTTTGTTTTTAAATAAGTGGAAACATCACAATTCTTCAGGATTTTTTGGCTCAACTGAATTTTTTTATGTTCGATAAATTTGTAAAAACAATTAAGTTAACTTTATTGGTTTGTGTTGGGACAACATGAAGGAATTGTGTGGAACCCTGCATTTTTTACAGCGTGCTTATTTGAAATTTAAATATATAATATACTTACCCTGTCATTTTAAGCTTGTTTTTTTTTTTTTTTAATGAAAGGTTAGACAACACTGGACCCTATACATTAATTTTCATTGCATACATAAAATCTAATCATAATCTGCATATAACTAAGCTTTCGAGAATAAACTTTTTCATCTCTAGGGTTTACAGTTACAGACTGAACATCCATTGACTGGCTTATTTTATTGGCTGAATATCCATTGTACTGTGGCTTAATGTTTTGTTGATGCTGGTGGTCAGAGGAGAATGACCATACTGGTTCAGATGATAGAAATGCAACAGTGATTCAAATAAGAAGTCGTTACAATCAAGGTCTATATTAATAAAGAGCACACAACAAGCAGATGAGCTTCAGCAGCAGACAAGAAGAGCACACTGGTTGTGGTTAGCTAAATACAGCAAACTGGGGATACAAGCAGAAGACTGGATAAAGATCGCCTGCTTTGAAGTAATCAGGGTATCGTCCATCCATTACATATCCGTATTTAAACCTTATGTTATGTTCGGGACGTTTTCATCCACTATGGGGCGCTGTTGAGTCTTAATTTGGCCACAACTTTCTCTGTGTTTCAGCAAATTGAATGGTTGTTGGGGACGAATCTTAGTTTGACAACACATACTTTGGGAAAAGGCTTTTAAAGAGCCCCTATTATGGGTTTTTGAAAATGACCTTCTATGTAGTGTGTAACACAGCTCTAAGTGAAGTGAAATATCCAGCTAAAGCTTAAATCTGAAAGTGGACAGTTTTTAAAACTATTGATTCATCTATAAAAGAGTCGACTCATAGTGGTTGGAATGAATCATCCTGATAACGAGTCTTCAGCCGTTTCGGCGTGACGTGGATATGAAACATAATGGTTGCGCGCGCTGGTTGTGGTTACACTCATTCATTCATTTTCTTGTCGGCTTTGTCCCTTGCGGGGTCGCCACAGTGGAATGAACCACCAACTTATCCAGCACGATTTTTACGCAGCGGATGCCCTTCCAGCCGCAACCCATCTCTGGGAATTTACACACACACACATTCACACTCATACACTACGGACAATTTTAGCTTACCCAATTCACCTGTACTGCATGTCTTTGGACTGTGGGGGAAACCGGAGCACCCGGAGGAAACCCACGTGAATGCAGGGAGAACATGGTGGTTACACTCTTGTTAGCTAAAAACAACAAACGGGATACAATTTTGCAGAAGACTGGAAAAAGATCGCCTGCTTTGAAGTAATCAGGGTATCGTCCATCCATTACATATCAGTATTTAAACCTTATGTTATGTTCGGGACATTTTCATCCACTATTTGGGTGCTGTTGAGTCTTAATTTGGCCACAACTTTCTCTGTGTTTCAGCAAATGGAATGGTTGTTGGTGAAGAATCTTATTTTGACCAGTGGTGTAAAGTACTTGAGTAAATGGACTTCGTTACTTACTTACTTTGTACTTGTACTGAGTATCAAAAATATAAGCAACTTTTACTCTCTACTTGACTACATTTTTGATTGAATATATGTACTTTTTACTCCACTACATTTGAACGGATGCTTACCGTTACTCATTACATTGTGATTGTGCGCGACAAGTCGGCAGCTTTATCTACCACAGCTAATTTGTTGGGCGAACGAGGTGATATCGCCATCTGCAGGGTGCTGAAGGTACTGTATGCTATTTATGAGCTAAATCATGTGAACGTCGCGCACGGAAGTGGGGAGCGGGGGGTGGGAGGTGTATGTCTGACTTTACAATGGTATTGTAAGCATAATGTAACCAAAAGTTAATACAGTTATTGATATGGCAAAAACCACTGCGACATGACATGACTATATTTTAGCTTAATTTTTTTTTTTTTTTTTGTGCAACATGAATAAATGTATCACTGAAATGATAAATTTTGGATCAGGTGCATTTAGCTGTGAGTGTGTGATGTATTTTTTATTGAATTTATATGTAGTTTACTAAGTTGAAAAATAACACTGCTCCTCTTTGTTTAATTTTAATACAGAGAAAATATCCTGATCAATTGAAAAATTACTCAAAAAAAAAAATATTGCCCCCCTCTGAGACTGAGGTGTGAATCTGATTTTTTTTTACTACGTTTTACTACTTTTAATTTTTTTTGATAAATTGTTTGTGCCTTTTTTAAACATTTGAGTTTGACTGAGACTTTTTGTTCTATTTTTTTTTTTATCTATTTTGTTCTGCCATTTTGAAGCATTGAAGTGTTAAATTTAATTTGTATATTAGGAAAAGTAAACCTTTCTTGGTGTACTTTGAGCCTACATTCAGTATGAGTAAAATACTCAAGTTCTTTTAAAATCGGATACTTTAATACTTTTACTCAAGTCTTATTGGTATTAGTGACTTGTAACTTGTAATGGAGTAATTTTTACAGTAAGGTATCTGTACTTTTACTCAAGTATGGTTTTTAGGTACTCTTTACACCTCTGATTTTGACAACACATACTTTGGGAAAAGGCTTTTACATTTTTTGGAAAAAAACTCAACAATACACTGTTGGAAAGTTTACTTCCCTTTCGTTATGTTCATGGCTGTTTTTGTCAATAGTATCTGGATGTGAGGGGTAGGGGTGGGGTTAGGTGAGCGCATTAAAAAGCGTTGGAAGCAGCATCTGCATCGAGTCTGCATTGACTTCCATTACAATGACTTTTTTGATTGCAAAGCCATGACACCATATAATTATACGTTCTTGATTGTTGGTGGCTTTCCCTGTTGGAAGATTTATATTTTTTACTTATTACAAAAAAACTAAAAATGCCATGATATTTACTGATAACACTAATAATTTAGGCTACTAAAACACTTCACAAGAGTAAAAAAAAAATGTTTTTCATTTATTGTTTTATTGCTATGGTTTAATATTTACTTATAATATATTAAATTATGTTTACTTTGCCAGACAATTGGTCTTCTCTAAATAACATTTTTTTTAAATATTGACCTAAAATGATAATGAAGTCTTGATTTCTGCTGAGACATTTGGCCGGTAGGGTCAGAATATGTCAAACAATATTCATTCATTCCATTAATTTATGTACTTATAAAGCACACATAAACTCAACAACAGTTGACTACTTTGCTGTACAACAAGAAGGAAAAATAATAAAAAATATTAAAAATAAACACAATAATAAAAATGAAACACTACATCAACTAAAATAATAATAATAAAGAAGACCAAGTTTATCATGAGTTAAAAGCAAGAGTAAGAAATATGAAAGCATGGATCCATTCTGCCTTGTATGTCAGAGAGTTCACTAAAGCCAAATGTCCTCCACAGTTATATATATATAAACAGGAGATTCTTTTCATGTATGCTCAAATCAGCAGCAGCTATGTGGTGCTTCATGTCAATATGAACCAAAATCTCTGTAAATAGTTTTTAGCACCTTGTTGAATCCTTTCCTCAATAAATTAAGGCCATATTAAAGGCAAACAGGATATTAGCAAAGTGTACCAAATAAAGTGGCTGACAAGTATGTATTTAAAGGGGTAGTTCACCCAATAAATAAATATTTACTCGTTTTTCTCAACCTCAAGTTGCTCCAAACCTATGAGTTTCTTTATTCCGTTGAACACTAAAGAAGCTGAAAATCTGTAACCATTAACTTCCATTGTCGGAAAAAAATACTAGTGGTTACAGGTTTCCAGCATTCTTCAAAATACCTCCTTTAGTGTTCAACACAAGAATGAAAGTCAAACAGGTTTGGAACAAGTAAATGGTAAGTAAATGATGCTTTAATATGATAACATTTCTAAACATTTTTCTTTTCTTGCCACTAGTGAATGTTGTGGGAATGCTTCACAAGTTCTGGGAGCAGAAACAAGTGGCAGGTGTTATGATGGAGACGGAGAATCTGGTAGTGTATGAGTCCATTCCTTCACCCAGTCCTCCATTCATATGCTACGTCACATTACCAGGTGGCAGCTGCTTCGGCAATTTCAAGGTAAGTGAACTGAATTAAAGGTGCCATTATACTTTTATTTGTCATATTATATAAGAGATACATTCACACACTCTTTTTAATTTTCTGAAGGTTTTAGCTGAAACCAGCCAACAAATATACAGTTGAAGTCAGAATTATTAGCCCCCCTGAATTATTCACCCCCCTGTTTATTTTTTGCCCCAATTATTGCTTAACGGAGAAAATATATTTTTTTAAACATTTCTAAACATGATAGTTTTAATAACTCATTTCTAATAACTGATTTCTTTGATCTGTGCCATGATGACAGTAAATAATATTTGACTAGATATTTTTCAAGACACTTTTATACAGCTTAATGTGACATTTAAAGTCTTAACTAGGTTAATTAGGTTAATTAGGCAGGTTAGGGTAATTAGGCAAGTTATAATAAAGGTTTGTTCTGTAGACTATCGAAAAAAATATATAGTTTAAAGGGGCTAATAATTTTGACCTTAAAATGTTTTTTAAAAAAATGTAAAACTTATTTTATTCTAGCCAAAATAAAACAAATAAGACTTTCTCCAGTAGAAAAAATATTATCAGACATCCTGTGAAAATTTCCTTGCTCTGTTAAACATCATCTGGGAAATACTTATAAAAGAATTTCTTTTTTTTTATAATTCTGACTTCAACTGTAGGTTCTAAAAAATATTCCTTAAATGTTCCTATTAAGTTATATACAGTAATTGTATTTTTTTAATGTTCAGAATGTGCAGATTTTATAGATTTACATTTACTGTACACTGTTATTTAGCAGACACTTGTGTCCAACGTGACTTCCAATTGAAGAGGCATTCAGTGATTCAAAAAGAAGAGCCAATACACACCAGAAGTGCTAATTATAAAATGTTAGTCCTAAGAAAATTAAGTGCTAGAGATAGTCCTGGTTCAGGCCCTGTTTACACTAATATGTTTTAGTTTTAAAACGCATAAGTTTTGCTACGATTACACCATCCGTCCACACTACCCCAAAGTTTTTGAGCACCGAAAACGAAGCTTTTTAAAAACTCTGAAGAGGCTGTTTTCATTTTAAGGCGCTGCTGCTCTGTGTCAGTGTGGATGGGGGAAAACGGAGACATCTGAAAACGGAGGCATGGCTGCAGAGACTTTTTCCTCAATATTAGGTAGCCTACACAAAGTTCAGTCATTTCAGACATCGCAAGTTTGATATAGAAAACAAACCTCCGAGGACACGTCGGGTATGTCAAAAGGAACAGTGTACTTTATAGCGTCATTCACACCACCCTGGCTACGTTGTTTCACTTTCTTAACAATAAAATAAAAACATGATATAAGGAACTGTCTGTTTTCATTTTGATATTAGCAACTTAACAGACACCAAAATGTTGAGGCGTCGTGTAGCTGCATATTTATATGACATTCATCTTCAATGTATGTATATTTATAACAAAACGAAGCCTATAACATCACTGCCTCCTTTCATTTTCAGTGAAAACATGAAACATATCCTGTCTCTTTTGCTGAATATCAGTTTTAATAATCAATAATGGCCATTATAAAAGTGTAATATACAATAAGTTTATACAATATAGGAAATAAACAACCCAGGCTCATTCTGAAAACGTAGTCCCATGGACGCTTCTAGAGACCGCAACATACATCCCGGGAGGTACGTATTTTTGCAGTTTTTGTTTTCGAGAATCCGCGAGAGGCCGCTGTGTGCGCTTTTTCGTATCTCAAATGTCTCTTGCGAGTGCCGTTCGCGCCCGCGATGTTCTCGCGTAAACCCACCAGAGGCCACTGTCGACCTACCGTCTGTCTGTCTGACTGAATGATTGACTGGGCGACCGGCCAATCGACTGACCCACCCTCCTCCTTCCCTAAACCCAACCAATTTTACAGATTGACCCACCCACCCACATACTTCCCTAAACCCAACCAACGGTTTACAAAAGCCGTCCAGAAAAAGAAAAACCCTCGTCTGATTTTTACAACGTTTTTGGATTTTACCACATTCTCACCCTGTTGTTCACTTGTTAATTTTATTTTTTGGATTCTGTTTTTGTCTTACCTGCCGCTCTTCCCCCGACTTGAACCCAGTCATCGTCGTCGTGGTTATGGTCAACTCCTAAAGTCCGCAAAGTCCGCTCAAGTCTCAAGTCCGCCGAGTACACGACGAGCGAATAGGACAAACTGGTTGCGGCGGGAAAAGGCTCCACATGGAGATAAGCGATTAGCTGGTAAGCGCCAAAAGGAATGGCGTCATACCGCCCCGTAGCGTTCGCTTAAAAAATGAAACGTAGCCATACATACCTCCGGCCACATATATCGCGGCCTCCAGAAACGTCCAAGGGACTATGTTTTCAGAATGAGCCTGTGTTGGAAATAGCTACAGCTAGCTCTATGCAACTCTCACATGGTCGCCCACTGAAGCTAAGCAGGGCTGCGCCCGGTAAGTACCTGTATAGGAGATCACATGGGAAGGCTAGGGTGCTGCCAGATGTGGTGTTAGTGAGGTCAGCAGGGGGCACTCAACCTGCGGTCTGTGTGTGTCCTAATGCCCCAGTATATTGATGCGGACTCTATACTGCTCAGTGAGCGCCGTCTTTAGGATGAGATGATAAACTGAGGTCCTAACTCTGGTCATTAAAAATACCAGGATGTCCTTCGAAAAAGAGTAGGGGTTTAACCCTGGCATCCTGGCCAAATTTGCCCACTGGCCTCTGTCCATCATGGCCTCCTAACCATCCCATCATAACTGGCTTCATCACTCTGTCTCCTCTCCACCAATCAGCTGCTGTGCGGTGTGGTGCAATATGGCTGCCGTCTTGTCATCCAGGTGGATGCTGCACACTGGTGGTGGATGAGGAGATTCCCCTATTGTGTAAAGCGTTTTGAGTGTCCAGAAAAGCGCTATATAAATGTAAGGAATTATAATTATTATTAAATTATTAATCTTTGCGCTTAGCCAAAACACCTTACCTGAGAACAAGTAATAGATTTAAAAAGCCCAAAGTCAGGGAATATGTCGTTAGTTAGAGACAAGATCAATTAAATATCAAGTTTAACAAATATAGTGAGATTAGATCCAGCGGTAGATCCTTGATGAACAGTCCAACGTGCACAGCTCTCATCTGGGTAGATGTGCTCTAAGCACCCGCTGACTGCCTGGAGCTCAGACGCGCGCATACGCTGCAGTGAATGCCAGAGTTTGTGTGTGGTCACGTGATGTGCGTTTTCAGTGGTGTAGTGTGGATGGAGAGTTGTATAGAAACGCTGGGTGAAACGCCAGTGTGGACGCGGATCATTTTCAATATAAAACACCGTTTTAAAACTAAAATGTATTAGTGTAAACGGGGCCTAAGGGAGCAAGGGGTTCTGGTTTTAATCACAACGGTTGAGGTGATCTCGGAAGAGATGAGTTTTTAGCTGTCGTTTAGATACTACCCACATAGCAAATTTTTTTCTGGCCCAGCTCTGGCCCACACAATCAGCTTTTGCTTGGCCCACATGTTGCAGTGAATTACGGTACATGACTAGACCAAGTCTGGGTGCCAAACAATGGCCAAACATAGACCATATCTGAGCCAAGTCTCAGCCAAGTTAATAACCCATAACTGAACCTGAACTGGGCCAGATATGTTGGTGCATCACAACTGCAATGAAATTGATAAGCCCATGAAGCATTGTGCTTTTTCTTGAAGCAATCTGATTGGTAGAATTTTTTTTCTTTATTCGAAAATAATAAAAATGTATTTTAAATGGGGGTCAAGATAGGCCAAACTTACATGGCCCACATATCAATTATTAACATCTGGGCCAAATACTACATTTTACATCTGGTATTCTGGTATTAAAAGTACCCACATAGCAAATGTTTTCTAGCCCAGCTCCGGGCCACACAATAACTTTTTCCTTGGCCCAAGTACCGCAAAGAAGGACGGTCCTGAAGTGGCCCATAATTGGATTAAAGACAAGGGCCACACATGGGCCATAACCTGCCTGAATCTGAGGCAATTTATCACCCTTAACTGGCTCTGAACTGGGCCAAAACAGGTTTATTATTGGTACCGATTCTCAGCTATAAATTTATACTTTAATCAGAAACCTCAAAAACTGAGCCATAACCCAGCCTAATGTTACCTAAACAATGTGAACAATCGCTACACTGATCTGGGCCACACACCTCCCATCCACAACTGGCCCAAATGTAGTTTGCCGTTATGCATGCAGTGCCATCATTGCCATGCATGGCCCACATTCAACAGACATTAGGCATGCCAGTGCCGGCAACACGCCAGCAGTGCCATAATGAAGCCACATTTGGGCCAAGTCTGCTTGCTATGTGGGAATCAGCAGTCCATGTGGGAATGGGAAGATTGAGTGAGGAACATTGAATGAAAAGTTTTTGGATAGTGATTCCATACATTTAAGTAGGAATTCAGTTCATTACCATTTTCTGCAAACAGCTTTATATAGACCATTTCAATGTGGTCATGTCATTGGCTCATGAACATGTCCTGCTTGTTATCAAACTATTTCATAACTGTAACACGAAGCAAAGGTGGCGCAGTAGGTAGTGCTGTCGCCTCACAGCAAGAAGGTTGCTGGTTCGAGCCTCGGCTGGGTCAGTTGGCATTTCTGTGTGGAGTTTGCATGTTCTCCCTGCGTTCGCGTGGGTTTCCTCCGGGTGCTCCGGTTTCCCCCACAGTCCAAAGACATGCACTATATATAGGTGAATTGGGAAAGCTAAATTGTCCGTAGTGTATGAGTGTAAATGAGTGTGTGTGGATGTTTCCCAGAGATGGGTTGCAGCTGGAAGGGCATCCGCTGCGTAAAAACGTGCAGGATAAGTTGGCGGTTCATTCCGCTGTGGCGACCCCAGATTAATAAAGGGATTAAGCCAAAAAGAAAATGAACAAATTAATGAATGTACATGAAACAATTCAATCATAACTTAATGTTAAACAGCTATCATAACATTATTAATCAATATGTGGCTCTTTTTGGATTCTTGGAAGCTGTAGAAATTAAAAATGTAAAACAGGAAATACGTTGGGACCATTGTTTTTGTTTACATCCCCCAAAATGGTCTATATATATACTGTATATACTGCCCTACAAACACAAAAGTCTAAAGATTGAAACAAGAGAAGCATGACTTAAATTTTTTTTTTTTTTAAAAAAGGTCTTGAATATCCCAAAAATATCAAAAGCTCAGTCCCTTTTTTCTTTTGCTTGCTGGCTTTATACACTTTCAAGATAAAGTAGGCAGTACGGGTGCACATAAGTAAACTTCAAGCTTCAAAAGTAATGCAATGAAGGTATCCTGAAAGTAGCCAACACATTTTATGATACGCCTTCTGAAGTCATACAGTCTGAAACAGGCTGAAAGTTATGTCATTGTGCACTGATAACCGTATTTTAACCACATCATTTTGTGGTGAAAGTTTCCTTTGAAGCACAATCAAAGTGTTTGTGTTATCTGGAATAAAGACAACACCCTGAAGAATGCTCAATCAGTAGAGATGCTCATATTTCAGCATTTCTTGATGATGATGAATTGAAAGCCTCTCTGTGTCTGACAGCACTGTTACAGTAAAGCCGAGGCCAGACGTGACGCAGCTCGTGTCGCTCTGATGAACTCCACGTTTAATGAGTTGCCCTGCCGCCGGATCACTCCTGAGTTCATTTCACAGAGCATCAAAGAGGCCGTCAGCACCACCAGCGTGAGTTTACTTAACAACTGACTTTACAAGATGTTATAGCACTTTCTGTTTGGTGAATGTGTTAATAAAGGGATAGTTCACCCAAAAATGAAAATTTCCTCACAATTTACTCACACTCAAGAGATTCTAAACTTTCTTCTGTTGAACACAAAGGAAGATATACACTACCTGACAAAAGTCTTGTTGTCTATCCAGGTTTTATGAACAACTAATAATAATTTGACTTCTAGTTGATCATTTGGTATCAGAAGTGGCTTATATGAAAGGCAAAGGCCTCTAGATTACGCTTATTTACCAAAATAAAATATGATCATGCCTTGATTTTAATTATTATTTAATTAGGATAGTAAGGTCTGACTTTGCTTACACAAAAGTCTTGTCACTTAACAGAAATATTGAACAGTATAGAATACAAAGTCATGGTGCAGTGGAAAAAGAATGAATATTGTGTATGACTCCCATGAGCTTGGAGGACTGCATTCATCTCTGCAATGACTCAGATAACTTATTAATAAAGTCATCTGGAATGGCAAAGAAAGCGTTCTTGCAGGACTCCTAATGGAGTTCATCAAGATTCTTTGGATTCATCTTCAATGCCTCCTCCATCTTACCCCAGACATGCTCAATAATGTTCATGTCTGGTGACTGGGCTGGCCAATCCTGGACCATCTTTGCTTTCAGGAATTTTGATGTGGAGGCTGAAGTATGAGAAGGAGCGCTATCCTGCTGAAGAATTTGCCCTCTCCTGTGGTTTGTGATGTAATGAGCAGCACAAATGTCTTGATACCTCAGGCTGTTGATGTTGCCATCCACTCTGCAGATCTCTCACACACCCCCATACTGAATGTAACCCCAAACCGTGATTTTTCCTTCACCAAACTTGACTGATTTCTGTGAGAATCTTGGGTCCATGCGAGTTCCAATAGGTCTTCTGCAGCATTTTTGATGATTGGGATGCAGTTCAAAAAGTGATTCATCAGAAAAATCTACCTTCTGCCACTTTTCCAAATGATCAACTAGAAGTCACGTTATTATTTGTTGCTCTTATAACTGGGATCAATGACAAGACTTTTGTCAGATGGTGTACTAAAGAATGTTGGAAAAAGGCAGCCATACTAGCAACAAAAAATACTATGTAAGTCATTTTCAACATTCTTTAGTATATCTTCCTTTGTGTTCAACAGAAGAAAGACACTCAAACAGGTTTGGAACAAGTGGAGGACGAGTAAATGATGACATAATTGTCATTTTTGGGTGAAAATTCTAGATATTACTGTATATAAACAGGCAGCTCATCTGCCTGCATTTATTTGATTAGTAATACAGACAATGCAAATATATGTAAATGACTAGAATAGCAGGTACTTTGTTAAGCATTTTCTATTTGTTGTCCTTAAACTGGGTTGATATACAGTTAAAGTCAAAATTATGAGCCCTTCTGTGATTTTTTTTTTCTTTTTCAAATATTTCCCAAATGATGTTTAACAGAGCAAGGAATTTTTCACAGTATTTCATATAATATATTTTCTTCTGGAGAAAGTCTTATTTGTTTTATTTCAGCTAGAAAAAAAGCAGTTTTTAATTTATTTGAAGGTCAATATGATTAGCCCCCTTAAGCAATATATTTTATAGATTGTCTACAGAACAAACCACTTTTATGTAAATAATATCTAGTAAAATATTATGTACTGTCATCATGGCAAATATAAAAGAAATTAGTTTATTAGAAATTAGATTATTAGAAATTAGATATTAATTAATAAATATGTGTAAAAAAAAATCAATACAGAAATCAGGGAAAAAATATAGAGGGGGGCAAATAATTCAGGAGGGCTAGTAATTCTGACTTCAACTGTACAACAAATGTATAATTTACAATAAACAGAATCAATTATTAATGAAAAATAATGCAAAATGTGATGGGGAGCATTTGATTCTGTTCTGAATGTCGCTGGTTTGAGTCCTAGCTGGGCCAGTTGGCATTTCTGTGTGGAGTTTGCATGCTCTCCCCATTTTCGTGTGGGTTTCCCCCAGGGTGAATTGGATGAACTAAATTGGCCGTAATGTATGAATGTGTGTTTGTGTGAATGAGTGTGTATGGGTGTTTTACAGTACTGGGTTGTGGCTGGAAGGGCATCTGCTGTGTAAAACATATGCTGGAATAATTGGCGGTTCATTTCGCTGTGTCGACCCCTGATAAATAAGGGACCATGCTGAAAGAAAATGAATGAGTTCTAAAAATTCATGATTTTTTTTTATAGATAACTTGATATGATTTAGGTTATTTAATAAAAAAAAACTATTATTTATGTTTGAGTAAAGTTTTTGTTTTTGAAATATAATAAAGGGTTAATCTTGGAGACATAAAATGTACCCGCAGTTCTAGAATCACCCAATTAAACTGAATAGCATTTAGGAAATGTATGTGAAATGTGTGTTTATGAATACTTAGAGCTCTATTATAACGATCTAGGCACTAAAGCGTCTAAAGTCTAAAGCACATGTCGCAAAAGCATTAAGGGCATGTCCAAATCCCCCTTTGCTATTTAAAGAATGGAATATTACAGTTTGCGCCACGGTGCATGGTCTAACAGGGTTGTGCTTATTCCTTATTGAGTTATGCGTTTGTTTTGAGCATAACGTGCATTAAACCAATCAGAGTCTCATCGGCCATTCCCTTTAAAAGTCAGTTGCGTCACGCCATGGTGCAGACTTGGTAAGTGGAAAAACTGAACCAGCGAGAAAACTGTTAAACATACCATCTGCAGCGCGAGGATAAAGAATGAGCCTCCTTCATTCGGCCTCTTTACTTTTACTCTTTACTTTACTCCTTTTCTTTCGTGGATAAGTAAATGGTGTTGTACGGACTCTATTGAAGACATCATCAGCCTATATATTTAATTTAGTTTGTTAAGCGCAAAGATTTGTTTCAAAACTATTTCTAAATTCAGTTCTAATTTCCAGCAAACAAATAAATGAACAATAATAATGAAGCGTGGTCAAAAAACTTAGTTATATCCAAAAACATGTCCTAATCTAATGCCCCATATGGTGATGCAGACGTCTCCAAAACCGGACAGGTGGACAAATCTAAACTAGTATAATATGAAAATTTAAATATGTATAAATAAATAATAAATAATTTTCCCAGTGATGGGTTGCGGCCGGAAGGGCATCCTCTGCATAAAAAAAATATGCTGGATAAGTTGGCAGTTCATTCCGCTATGGCGGCCCCAGATTAATAAAGGGACTAAGCCGAAAATAAAATGAATGACTGAATAATAAATACTACTACTACTAATAATAACATTATACAAATGCAAATTGTCATGAATAAACTGAAAAAAGCCCCCCAAGATGAAGAAGGCATGGAGGCAGCTGTTTTTATATTTATGTAGAAAATAATAATTTTTGTAATATTTCAATCCTTTAATTCTTTTTCATTTGTAAAGATATCTGCGTATTGCTTTACATCCTGTATGTATTAAGCAACATGTATGCGTTTAAGGCGCACAACTAACACGCTCTGTGCTGGACTTTAGACCGGCCTTCAGCTGGTCAATTGTGCAGTCTATTTTAGGTTCTCAAAATAGCAACGCGCCAACAATGTGCCTTAACACACCTCTTTCTAGACCGGCACACCCATGAGTCCACAAAGTGGCGCAAATGGATTTGCTATTTAAACAACGTGGCACAAAACGGGAAAATTGGGTTGCGCTGGTGTGAAAATAGCAACAAATCGTGCCAAACACCTTCTGCGCCTTATAGCGCCGGGTATATTATAGGGCCCTCAGTATTTTTTTTTTCTAAACTGTGGGTAAATTCAGACAATGCAAATTGTGAAAAAAGATAACCCAGGTGTCTGTTTACCCCAGTTTATAATGGCAAAGGGTTAACAATATCAAGTGTAAAAGTCCCATTTGTACTGTATATACAGCTCTACATATTCTCAGTCTATAGACCTTTTTCATGGAACGCCAAATTACCCATTATGCTTTGCGTGTATGCGCAAGGAGAATGCTAAGAACTTCCGGTCGGCAGCTGATGCGTGTAAACGGTCACATTTGGACAGCTTTGAAACAATAGTTTTAATCTATTTTACCTGCTTTTATCATCTTTGAACTAATACTGTTGTCGATCAGCGCCACCTCCTGGACTGATCATTTAAAAAAAATGTGATCTAATAATACGATGGCTGAGGCATTTTTCTCTCGTTGTCAGACGGCATCTTCTGCCGTTTAAATGAAGCCTCGTCATCGCTAAAGTCAACAGTTTCTCTTTCTTTCAGATATATAACTAGTCTAGCCCAAACAAATATAGTTCACCAAAATGTTTAACACACACGTAGCCTACTGTACTGTCCCACTAACACACTGATTTAATAACTGTGACAAAGTGAAAATAAAGTGACATTTTGAAATGACTGAAAAACACAAACCGTGGTAAACACAACACACTAAATGAAACATAAACGGCTGGCGATTAGAATGAACAGCAAATCAACCAGCAGAGTATCAGTAACAGACTTTTATTGGTCATTTTTATAAATTGCATGACTTACACACCTGTTATGTTTCATGCCAGTAATCTGGGTTTGCTCTATGATGCAGTGAAGTATTGCGTGCGTGTGTGTGCTAAAGAGCCGCTGAGCTAACAGCTGACAGGCAGGGGAAACACGCACACACTGTATTTCTGACGGCAGACATGTGAACTAGGAGAACGTTTTTCTCTCGCGCTTGAACCACATCTGACAGATTATAACGGCTTTAACACACACCTTTCAAAGTTGTGTGTCACCAAATCACTCCGTAGTCCACTCAAAACGCTATTGAAACCCATTTTCGGAGCGCAAATTACCAATTGTAAACACTGTAAACGGAAGTTCTAACCATTCACCGGAAGACGCTGGTCGCTATGGCGCCCTCCATGCAGCAGCCAAGAAAAAGGTCTATAAAAAGGATATAGTTTGGAAATACAGAAGGCCACCCACAGTAGTTATAGATACATGTCCTTGCACGGGTTCCCACATGCTCCACCTCTTTCCATATATTGAAGAGCCAAGAAGCATTTCCAATGATAAATTGGCTTTGATCCAAAAAAACAACCCTTGTAAAGAAAGAAGTCATGTCACCCGCCCTCACCCTAAATCTGAATGTTGCTGCCAGGATTTTCACATTCTAATGGACTGTGTGTGTGTGTGTGTGTGGTCTCCCTTCACCCTCATGTCATTTATCCTCCGCAGTCTTGGCCTTTTCTCTTCCAACAATAAAGACAAGTTACTCTGACTGAATAACAAAGCAAAGGGGTGTGTAATGAAAGCCAGACCTTCCTCTGTATTTTGTGTCCGCCGGGGTTGAGTGATGACACGTCTGTAAGTCATTGTGTCTCTCTGTTCACAGGGTAACATCGCAGACGCGTCTGACCCCGGTACCAGCATAGGAGCGTACTGCCTCATGCTGGAGCTCAACACTGGGAAAACCATGCTGGAATTTCAGGTTAGGGGAAGAAAAATGTAACCCTGATGAAAAGTCCAGCTGCTTTAGACTGGTTTAGATTGGCTTGGTTTTGATGTAACTGGAAGCTGCTTGACCTCCTTAAACACACACTATGTATGCGCATGACATCATTGTTTTCAATGACTCTCATTATCCTGAGTGTACATGGTTGTTGCGAGAAGGGATACAGCTGTGGCCGGAAGTTGATGAGAATTGTTTATTTAATTTATTAAATTACCCATTAAATTGTGTTTTATTAACGTCTACTCCTACCCCAACCATCACAGTAATGTAAAAACAGTAATTATACAAATATTATTTATAATATTTATTAAAATACACATTCAATTGTATTTTATTAACATCTACTCCTACCCCAAACCTAAACCCAACCATCTCAGTAATGTAAAAACAGTAATTATACAGATATTATTATATTATTTATTAAATTATCCATTCAATTATATTTTATTAACATCTACTCCTACGTTAACCCAAAACCCAACCATCACAGTAATGTAAAAAGAGTAATTACACAGAGTATTATTCATAATATTTATTAAATTACCCATTAAATTGTCTTTTATTAACGTCTACACTTACCCCAACCCTAAACCCAACCATCACAGTAATGTAAAGAGTACACAGAGTATTATTCATATTATTTATCAAATTACCCATTAAATTGTAATTTATTAATGTCTACTTTTACCCCAACCCTAAACCCAACCGTCACAGTAATGTAAAAACAGTAATTATACCAAGTATTATTCATATTATTTAATAAATTACCCATTAAATTGCATTTTATTAACGTCTACTGCTACGTTAACCCAAAACCCAACCATCACAGTAATGTAAAGAGTAATTACACAGAGTATTATTCATATTATTTAATAAATTACCCATTAAATTGTATTTTATTAACGTCTACACTTACCCCAACCCTAAACCCAACCATCACAGTAATGTAAAGAGTAATTACACAGAGTATTATTCATAATATTGAATAAATTACCCATTAAATTGTATTTTATTAACGTCTACACTTACCCCAACCCTAAACCCAACCATCACAGTAATGTAAAGAGTAATTACACAGAGTATTATTCATAATATTGAATAAATTACCCATTAAATTGTATTTTATTAACGTCTACACTTACCCCAACCCTAAACCCAACCATCACAGTAATGTAAAAACAGTAATTATTCCAAGTATTATTCATATTATTTAATAAATTACCCATTAAATTGCATTTTATTAACGTCTACTGCTACGTGTCAGGGTTGTGGTGTGGGGAAAAGGAGCGAGGACTCAAGTGCAAGATAAATGGGTTTATTTATTATAAAATAAAAAGGCAAAAATAAACAACCCCGAGGGGGAAAAACACTAATGAATAAAAAGAAACAAACACAAACTGGACAGGGCAGGCTGGCAGGGATCTGGACTGGAGGACAGGACAAGGCACGATGAAGTACAACGATGACGAACTGGCACAGGACAGCAGACATGAGGAGATCTTAAGGATGAGTAAATTAACACAAACAGGTGAACATGATAAACTAATAATGGGTTAACAAGGAGGGTGGGACTAGACAATAGACTGACGAGCACATGACATAACACACACACACACAAGCACGCGGCGCATGTAAACATACGCCACGTGCCAAACACAACACCAACAGAAGACTGACGCGAGACACGAACACACAATGAATAAAAACACTCACCGTGTGCTCACACAGACGCAGCGTGCGTGCTTCATCCCAGCGCCGACCGAAACCGAACCCAACTAGACAGAGACGCTGGGACTGAAACACCACGCTGCAAACAGACAAACAGAAACACCTGGACGAGAGCGCACAACCGTAAACACACCCAAACTCCGCGCGCCCACGTAAAGCGGGAACGCGCAGGGTCCAAGCGCGCCCACGATCGGCGCTCATACAGAGACACGCACAATGACAGAACACAAGTGCTCGACCCGAGAAAATTCGAGCCGAGCGCAACAGGGCATGACAAGACAGAGCTAGTGTCTGGACTCTGCCACCAAAACAAGAGTTAACAAGACCAGAGTGGCAGAACCCTGACACTAGCCCCCCCCAAAAGGGACGCCACCTGGCGTCCCTAAAGGGAACACTCAACAAGGTACAAGACAGACAAGAAACACCACAAGACAACAAAACAGGCAACATCAACAAACACAAGACAGGAAAGTGAACAGGCAAGACAACATGAAGGGGGGGAGGGAGGGGAGCCAAGCCAGACCCAACAAGACGAACAAGGGAGGGATGGGAGGGCAAGACCAGGGAGGAACAGTCCAGGGCGGGGCCAGAGGGACAAGAGACCAGGGTGGAGCCGGGGGGTCAGTCCAGGGTGGTATAGGGGCACGCCAGGGAGGAGCAGGAGGGACGACCCAGGGAGAATCCTTCGGGAGATGCAAGGTAGGGGGTTTGTGGAGAGCCGGCTGGGCAGGAGGCCTGTGGGGAGCCGGCAGGGCTGGAGGACTGTGGGGAGCCGACTGGACTGGAGCCAGCTGAGCTGGAGGCTTGAGGGGAGCCGGCAGGGCTAGGCATCTGGGTGGTGCCGGCAGGGCTAGGCGTCTGGGTGGTGCCGGCAGGGCTAGGCGTCTGGGTGGTGCCGGCAGGGCTAGGCGTCTGGGTGGTGCCGGCAGGGCTAGGCGTCTGGGTGGTGCCGGCAGGGCTAGGCGTCTGGGTGGTGCCGGCAGGGCTAGGCGTCTGGGTGGTGCCGGCAGGGCTAGGCGTC
The DNA here is from genome assembly GCA_903798195.1 of Danio kyathit. NCBI lineage: Eukaryota > Metazoa > Chordata > Actinopteri > Cypriniformes > Danionidae > Danio > Danio kyathit. Next base: position 75,301,579 of record LR812523.1, on the reverse strand, counting down.
TGGGTGGTGCCGGCAGGGCTAGGCGTCTGGGTGGTGCCGGCAGGGCAAGACGTCTGGGTGGTGCCGGCAGGGCTAGGAGCCACGCTGGCACAGGCACTGAGCCGTGTTCTGGGGCTGGAGCCGTCACTGAGCGGCGTTCCGGGGCTGGAGCCGTCACTGGCGGGCGCACTGGGGCTGGAGCCGACACTGGCGGGCGCACTGGGGCTGGAGCCGACACTGGCGGGCGCTCTGGGGCTGGAGCCGACACTGGCGGGCGCTCTGGGGCTGGAGCCGACACTGGCGGGCGCTCTGGGGCTGGAGCCGACACTGGCGGGCGCTCTGGGGCTGGAGCCGACACTGGCGGGCGCTCTGGGGCTGGAGCCGACACTGGCGGGCGCTCTGGGGCTGGAGCCGACACTGGCGGGCGCTCTGGGGCTGGAGCCGACACTGGCGGGCGCTCTGGGGCTGGAGCCGACACTGGCGGGCGCTCTGGGGCTGGAGCCGACACTGGCGGGCGCACTGGGGCTGGAGCCGACACTGGCGGGCGCTCTGGGGCTGGAGTCGCCTTTGATGAAGAGGCCTTTCTCTTCATCCTCCGCTTTTGGGTGCGGGTTAACCCTTGGGGGTTGGGCCTGGACTGGGAGGTGGTGCTGGTGGTGGTGAGAGGGGTCCATTCCCCCTGCAGGATCTCCCTCTCCATTCTCAGGCAGGCATATTCCACCACCTCCCAATAAGTCCATTTCCCAATTTCGCCCAGCTCCTCCCAATCAAATGGTTCATCTAATCCAGCCAGAAAGATATGGATGAGGTTGGTTTCACTGAACCCAAGCCCCCGGACTGCCTCAAGGAGATCTTCGGCGAAGATTCCAAAGGGGCGATGGTTCTGCTGGTGAGGCAGTCCTCTGGCTAGGGGTTGGTCCTTGGATCCCTCTTGCTGGGAGAGAGCTGGGCGCAGAAACATACCCATTTCCGCTGAGTCCTCTTGTGGCCAGTTCGTACTGTCAGGGTTGTGGTGTGGGGAAAAGGAGCGAGGACTCAAGTGCAAGATAAATGGGTTTATTTATTATAAAATAAAATAAAAAGGCAAAAATAAACAACCCCGAGGGGGAAAAACACTAATGAATAAAAAGAAACAAACACAAACTGGACAGGGCAGGCTGGCAGGGATCTGGACTGGAGGACAGGACAAGGCACGATGAAGTACGACGATGACGAACTGGCACAGGACAGCAGACATGAGGAGATCTTAAGGATGAGTAAATTAACACAAACAGGTGAACATGATAAACTAATAATGGGTTAACAAGGAGGGTGGGACTAGACAATAGACTGACGAGCACATGACATAACACACACACACAAGCACGCGGCGCATGTAAACATACGCCACGTGCCAAACACAACACCAACAGAAGACTGACGCGAGACACGAACACACAATGAATAAAAACACTCACCGTGTGCTCACACAGACGCAGCGTGCGTGCTTCATCCCAGCGCCGACCGAAACCGAACCCAACTAGACAGAGACGCTGGGACTGAAACACCACGCTGCAAACAGACAAACAGAAACACCTGGACGAGAGCGCACAACCGTAAACACACCCAAACTCCGCGCGCCCACGTAAAGCGGGAACGCGCAGGGTCCAAGCGCGCCCACGATCGGCGCTCATACAGAGACACGCACAATGACAGAACACAAGTGCTCGACCCGAGAAAACTCGAGCCGAGCGCAACAGGGCATGACAAGACAGAGCTAGTGTCTGGACTCTGCCACCAAAACAAGAGTTAACAAGACCAGAGTGGCAGAACTACGTTAACCAAAAACCCAACCATCTCAGTAATGTAAAGAGTAATTACACAGAGTATTATTCATATTATTTAATAAATTACCCATTAAATTGTAATTTATTAATGTCTACTTTTACCCCAACCCTAAACCCAACCATCATAATATTGTAAAAACAGTAATTATACCAAGTATTATTCATATTATTTAATAAATTACCTATTAAATTGCATTTTAATAACGTCTACTGCTACGTTAACCCAAAACCCAACCATCACAGTAATGTAAAATGAGTAATTATACCAAGTATTATTCATATTATTTAATAAATTACCCATTAAATTGTCTTTTATTAATGTCTACTTTTACCCCAACCCTAAACCCAACCATCACAGTAATGTAAAAACATTAATTATACCAAGTATTATTCATATTATTTAATAAATTACCCATTAAAGTGTCTTTTATTAATGTCTACTTTTACCCCAACCCTAAACCCAACCATCACACTAATGTAAAAACATTAATTATACCAAGTATTATTCATATTATTTAATAAATTACCCATTAAATAGCATTTTATTAATGTCTACTGCTACTTAACCAAAAACTCAACCATCTCAGTAATGTAAAGAGTAATTACACAGAGTATTATTCATAATATTTAATAAATTACCCATTAAATTGTAATTTATTAATGTCTACTTTTACCCCAACCCTAAACCCAACCATCACAGTAATGTAAAAACATTAATTATACCAAGTATTATTCATATTATTTAATAAATTACCCATTAAATAGCATTTTATTAATGTCTACTGCTACTTAACCAAAAACTCAACCATCTCAGTAATGTAAAGAGTAATTACACAGAGTATTATTCATAATATTTAATAAATTACCCATTAAATTGTAATTTATTAATGTCTACTTTTACCCCAACCCTAAACCCAACCATCATAATAATGTAAAAACAGTAATTATTCCAAGTATTATTCATATTATTTAATAAATTACCCATTAAATAGCATTTTATTAATGTCTACTGCTACTTAACCAAAAACTCAACCATCTCAGTAATGTAAAGAGTAATCACACAGAGTATTATTCATATTATTTAATAAATTACCCATTAAATTGTCTTTTATTAACGTCTACTTCCACCCCAACCCTAAACCTCAGTAATGTAAAAATATTAATTATGGTTGTACAGTGTCACAAAAATTATGACTATATTTGAATTTGACTAAATATCAACACAAACTTTTTAGGCTTTCAAGTCTCGAAATTAATTATAATCTGACTTATTTTTGAAGGAAATAATGACAGTGTTTCAGCTGCTGCACTGGAACGGTACTCTGAAGGCTTTTCGGGACATGAGATGCAGTCGTCAGGTAAGAAGCTGTTCTGAGTGGTTTAGTTTGTAGGTTTCTTAAGTTGTTCGCAGTTTTGCTTTCTGATCCAAACAATAAAAAGTTCTATAAAATAAAGAATTATTAATAAAGAAACAGACTAATAAATACATTAATAATACCATTGAGGGCAGAGGGCCGGCAGCTAGCTCTCTGCAACTCTCACATCTCACACTGAAGCTAAGCAGGGCTGCGCCCGGTAAGTATCTGGTTGGAAGACCACATGAGAAAGCTAGGTTGCTGCCAGATGTGGTGTTAATAAGGCCAGCAGGGGGCGCTCAACCTGTGGTCTGTATGGGTCCTATGTCCTAGCATAGTGAATTAGACTCTATACTGCTCAGTGAGCGCTGTCTTTTGGATGAGACGTTGAACCGAGGTCCTAACCAGGATGTCCTTCGAAAAACTGTAGGGGTTTACCCCGGCATCCTGGACAAATTTACTCAATGGCCTCATAATCATCCCCATATCATAACTGGCTTCATCATTCTGTCTCCTCTCTACCAATCAGTTGTATGTGGTGTTCGGTCTAACGCAATATGGCTGCCGTCGCATCATCCAGGTGGATGCTGCACACTGGTGGTGGATGAGGTTTATAATTGCTTTATAATTAATAATTGCTTAATAAAATGCTTAATAATTGCTAAATAACTGCCTGCATGATTGAACCAACGCAATCTCCAGCCTGATCTCACGAGGAAACGTAAGTATTTTACGTTTTGTCAGTTTAGTGGCTAATTCGTACGAATTCGTACGAGTTCAGTCGTACGAAAATGTACGATTTTAAAAAGGAGGCATGGCACCTAACCCCACCCCTAACCCCAACCGTCATTGGGTGATGAGCAAATCGTACTAATTTGTAAGAATTAGATCGTACGAATTCATACGAATTAGCCACTAATGAAAAAAGTTACGAATTGCCGTGAGATAGCGTTGCAATCTCACGACTTTTGATTTAGTGGCTAATTCGTATGAATTCCTATTATCTAATTTGTACAATTTAATACAAAAAAACTGAAAAAATTGAACACATTGTTAGTTTATTTTTTTGATTTTATTTGATTTTATTTATTTATTTTCGAACAAAAATATCATACATAAAATATCTTCAACAACAAAAAAATATTCATTTTAACATGATCGAAAATGGAGCAGGATGAAGCCCAAGCTTATTATTTTCCCACCCCATTACCACACACATCATTTGTCTATTACTTAAACTTATTTCTTCTTTTACTTCTCTCTTCATTTTACATAAGACATATTTTATCCTTTTGGCATCTTGACATATTACATGTTTGATTCCATTTGTACATTTACATTTTATAACATAGACCTCAAAAGCAAAACAAAAACACTATACTACAAATGGCCATTAACTATAATTTCATCATACCTTTCTTATTTTATGCTTTCAATACCCTTCATCATTATATTCCTTTAATAATATATATTTATACAGCTTTTTAAATTGACTAATATCCTGACATTGTTTGAGAATCTGTTCTAGACTGTTCCATAATTTCACACCACATACAGACAGACACAAACTTTTTAAAGTTGTCCTTGTTTTCAACCTCCTAAAATTGTGTTCTTCTCTCAGATTATATCCCCCTTGTCTTTCTTCAAAACATTTTTGTATGCATTTCGGAAGTAATTTATTCCTAGCTTTAAACATAAATTGTGCCGTTTTAAATTTAACCAAATCATTGAACTTAAGTATCTTCAATTTAAAAAATAAAGGATTTGTATGCTCCAAATACCCCACTTTTTCTATCAATCTAATTACTTTTTATTTACATCAAACCACGATTTCAATTTATTAATTTCTGTTTTAATCAACTCCATAAGTTTTGGTAAATTATCCCCAGAACAAAAAATACTCATATCACCTGCAAATAAAATAAACTTAAACAACTCTGATATCTTACACATATCATTAATGTAAATTATAAACAATATTGGACCTAAAACTGAACCTTGTGGTATGCCACAATTTACATTTAGGTATGAAGATTTATGATTGCCAATTTCCACGTACTGTTGCCTATTTTTTAAGTAACTGCTTTTACAGCATAGATAGCATATTTTTACCAGGCTACTAGCACATTTTTGTACATTTCTATTATGATTCAGCACACATATTGCTTGTTTTAGGTTATTACTATCATTAACAGATTTTAGCATGCTGGTAGTTGCAGCTGGAAGGACATCCGCCACATAAAACATATCCCTGCAGAAAAAAAACTGCATATGCTGCTAAGGTATGTTTTAATGCTGCTTTCAATGCTAAGATTTGCAACATTCATTAACAAAGAGTTGTACACATTATACACTTTACTATGTGGTTTATTATAAATTACTATAGTTTTCCCCCATGCGGATGTCTTCCAGACACCACAAAATAACAGATGAAAGCATACAAAAGCGATGCATGGTCTACATTATTTATTTTTTTATTTTTGTAAGGGGGAAAAGGTGCTCCACAATAATAACCGTCTAGTTTAGTTGCAAGGGTTGCATTTCTTTTTTGTTCTGTCGATGAACTTACCATCAACAAATATTCACCGCTGCTGGGCATCTCGATGTTCACCTTATGGTTGTTTATTCTGCCGAAATGCCAGTAAAGACTTGGATCATTGCAAAACAAGATGGAGATTTCATTGCAGCGATTACATGGCAGGGTACGTTATTTATATTGTATTTATAGTGTGGTGGTGTTTGAATCTGATTTTTATATAACACATTAACATATTTATACACATGGTTAGGCCTGTCTATAATCTTTATTGGTGCTGTCAAATAAATTATCGCGTTAAATAAGTTTGTACACATGGATGTATTGAATAAATGTTTATTACATGTCACCTTTTCTTCCATTTTTTAGACAGTTTCTTGAACTTTTCCCCCAAAATGTTTTGGAAGTCTATAAAAGCTGTTCGGCATTTCTCATTTTGGACGATTTAAACAACTATAAACGACATAAAACATAAACATTTTGATGATCTGATAGCGATTCCTATGTAGAAAAATCACTTCCTGGCCCCCATCTGAATATTGCGCATCATCAATGATGGCATGTGAAAACAACCTATTGTTTACTCTTTTTTTTGTATGGCCAAGTCTTTGTTTTGATTTTCCTTATTTCGAAAATATAAAAAAAGCATAATTTATTGGTTAAATCAAGCCTCCTGCTTCATTGGAAGAACTCTCACACATATTGTAACGGTGTGTTTTCCAGGAGGTCATCCAGTATTACTCTCAGCAGCGTCTGGATGAGCGCACGCGCAGCCACATGGCCCTGGACTGGTTACAGAAGGAGCTTCAGTCGCCCGGCCTGCTCTCCCAGGAGCTGCAGCTGGCTGTGAAGGAGCTCGGGGAGGCCCGGAGAACCGGCAGGGAACTCCGCTTCTACAAGGAGAAGAAAGAAATCCTCAGTTTAGCTCTCAGTCACGCTGACGCTGAGGATCTGGAGGAGGAAATGTCCTGGAGAGATGGGACCGAGTTTGACTGTCTGGAGGAGAGGACGACCGATACGAATGAAAGCTCTCAGTTTCACTTTCAGGGCAGTGATGGAGAATCGCTGGAGTGAAATTTGTGAGACGTTATGTATATAATGTACATACTGTACTTTTTTTTTTAAATAGGCCCACTTTTGATAACCCTGCTGAAAAATCCAGCTTAAACCAGCCTAAGCTGGTTGGCTGGTTTTAGCTGGTCGACCAGCCTGGTTTTAGAGGGGTTTTGGCCATTTCCAGGCTGGTTTCCAGCCATTTCCAGCCTGGTCTTTGCTGGTCAGGCTGGAAAACGACCAGCTTAAACCAGCTAAAACCAGCTTGACCATCCTGGTTTAAGCTGGACATAGCTGGTTTTGGCTGGTCAAGCTGGTTTTAGCTAGTCAACTCCCAGCCTGACCAGCTAAGACCAGGCTGGAAATGGCTGGAAACCAGCCTGGAAATGGCCAAAACCCCTCTAAAACCAGGCTGGTCAACCAGCTAAAACCAGCCAACCAGCTTAGGCTGGTTTAAGCTGGATTTTTCAGCAGGGTAAGTGTTTATTATAATGTGAGTATAACTTTTTAGGACTTTTATTTTGTAATGTGCGTCATGCAGGGTTGTTTTTGCAATTGTTTTATAGACAGTGTTGCCAGATTGGGCGGTTTTAAATTTGATTGTGCAGGTAAAAAATTACATAGGCGGGTAGTGAAAATTTGGGCAGTTTTGCAAAGGTGCACCCAGAATCCTCCCCCCACCCCCGGTCTTCACTTACAAACCGGTTATGATTTTCCAAAGAGATCTCTCCCCCCCATTCCCCTCCGGTCCTCAACTTTTGAACTGCTTATGATTGTTTTATGGTTGTTTTTGCATTTCGGTGGGTTTTGGATAGTTTTTGGCTACATCTGGCAACACTGTACATTATATGGCCTGTTTTCACTGAGTGGTACAGTACGATTTACACCACAGTGTCGGCAGACGTCTTCCTGCAAATTATTGAACATTTTCGGCAACATTTGGATGAAATACACAGATGAAACCATTTTTGCAGCATAAAAGTATTTTTTACTACAGTCGAAGTATGAATGTAAAATCTTATATTGTCGTGATCACCGTCTTCTAGCCTAAAAGATGAAACCATTTTGAAAGATGTAAAAAACACAGAGACGGCTAACCAGTTTTGAGTAAAACATGACACAGCGGGCTTAGTCGTAACAGGGTGTTACAATTTAGCCACACACTGTTGGACACAAATTAAACTAACAAAATAATTGTTTGAATTTTGAGTGTAATGTTGAGAACTTTTTAAATAAAAATGTTTTTTAATAGAAAATATTGTTTTAACAGAAATTAGTTTTTTATTGCTAATAATGCAAATAAATGCATTGTATAATAATGAATAAATGGATAATAATGCAAATAAATTCAAATGTGTTTATCCAATAAACAAATAAACATAGGCCTACTGTGCTTTGTAGAATAAAAAAGCAATGAGCCAATTACTGAGGAAATATAGCTACTATTTAAAGTAAACTGAATTTAAATGAATTGTGTGAAATCTGCCTTTATAAGCATGTGTTACAACTAACCCTCTGTCTGTAACAACTTGCCCCACAGGTGGAATAAATAGTAACATTTTACTCTTGGCACTTTTGGCAATACTGCACAGAAACCATAGGTCCGGCGATCATAATTCCAGTTCTCATTTGTAGGAGGGGCTTGTGTGTTGTTGGTAAAAAAAAATATTGTTTGTCTAACCCCATTACTTTATTCATTGTTGACCAAAACCAAAAAGTGTTACTTTGTGCCCCGCTCTCCCCTAGCGGGATAAGCACTGATATGTAATGAATAATACCTAATGGAAATGATCCTATAGCTAAAATAAGTTATAGTTGCATGAAAAATATATACTATATACTTTAGATTAAAATGCTAGATCGGCAAACAGCCCATAAATGTTTGCATTGTTTTGTATTCTATTTATATGGCAGTAGAGGGCGCTGTTTATGTACTTTTGTATTGAAGCGCTGGTCCTAATTGAACAGGACAAAGCGCTAACAGCACTGTCGTTTTTCATTAGCCTACTGAAACTGTGAGTAGCTCATTTTTTATTTCAAGCAAAAGCACACAGCTAATCAGCTTCTATTGAACGGTGGTTAATTACAATATGTCCTTTGTAGGAGCAATTGTGAATACAGGTTTGATTAATTTGCAATGTTTTGAGTAAACTACCCCAGATAGCAGGTAGTAATCGGCCCGAGCTCGGCTACCCTTCGGCGCCTCCGGCTCCGACTCGGCATCGGCGAGTGTTATCTGGGCCGAGTATGGCCCGCAGCTCGCTCTCGCACATGTGTTTGTGATGCGGCTGTAAAGCCCTGGCCCGATTCCTGTTAACCATATCTGGCCCGAGTCTGTCTGTAGAGTCCGGGCCGCTTCTGGCAAGGACTCGGCTTGTTTAACTTTTGTCCTGATGGTGGCGGTAATGCTCCAAAAAGCTGGTTGGCAACCGCGTTAAAGATTACAAGAAGAAGAAGTTTTGGAACTCGTGTTTTCTGGTCAGAAAGGTAAGGTTTTTACTGCTTTTATACTGTGTATACTATGCGAATTTAGTGTTCAAAACCTTTTTTCACAGTGTTAGGTTGTAACAGTGTTTAGTAATTTAAAACAATTTGATACAAAATGCAACTTGTTTTAAAGAAACACGACTGAAGCTAATTGATGTGTATGCTAACGTTACAAACACGTCTGAAAGTTATAGAGGTAAAGTTGGTTTTAAATTCGCACATTCGGATTTCGGCTTCTTAATATAATATTAGAAAACTATCGTTTGCAAATTCCAAATAGTGAAATCATACATTGAGGTAAAGTTGGTTTTATATTCGCACATTCGTTCAGTACCATGCTCCCTATATTGTTTACCATGGTACGTTGAATATCCGGTCTGAAATCGCATGCAAGTAACACTTTAAAACAACATTAGCATACAGACCACAGACAATGTTGTAGTTTGATATTCGTTGTCTGCTAGTATGATTTCACTATTTGGAATTTGCAAACGATATTATATTAAGAAGCCGAAATCCGAATGTGGGAATTTAAAACCAACTCTACCTCTATAAATCATACTAGCAGACAACGAATATCAAACTACAACATTGTCTGTATAAAACCAACTTTACCTCAATCAAGTGAGTGTTTAGTAACTGAAAACTATTTTAATTATTTTAAAGAAACATGACTGAAACGAATTGGTGTGTATCTTAACGTTACGTTAAAGAAAGTGTCTGTAGACTAATCCGTTAACACTACCATGGCAAAACATGTGCTTTTTTCTGAGTTAACATTTTAATATACCATGGGTGTTGAAAAAATCATTTTACAGTTGTGTACTTACCCAACAGAAATAATTCTGAGTGATTGTGTAAATAAAAAGCAATCGTTTTGGATTTATAAAATAGTATTGTTTAACTTGTTTGTGCAATGCATCACGAAAGTGATCTAAGCTCGATACTGTTTACTATTCTCTATAAATGATCTTAATATGTGTTAGCCTATGTGAATCTTATGTTCAAGCTGTAATATGTGCATGTAAAAATGAACGTCTTAAGCAGATTTTGATGTTTTTTTTTTGTTATTGATAGTTATAAATTCTGATTTAAATCAATGGGTAACAATATTTTTTCGGTTAAGTCTTATTCTTGTTTAACAAGGGTTAGTGAGGCCATTTTGCAGCACATCACAGAGACAAAAGATGTGAATATGCATGTTATAGTTAGGTGCTTATAGTCCATTATAAGCTGTAAACTGTTGATACATTTTCAACATACTTGAGCTTTTCAGACTTTACATTACTAATAGCTTCACAAACAGCTGAAATGGTTTTTGTTATTGGCTATCATCATCAAACATTTTCCACAATGTTAGGTTAACAGTGTTTTTAGTAACTTACAACTATCTGATCCAAAAGGTTTCTTATTTTAAACAAATTTGACTGATTGTGACTTATTCTGCTTTAAATAACATTTTTGGGCTTATGCTCAAGGGGTATAATGTTTGTTTCAGGCGTTTTCTGAATAGTCATTATTAATGTTTATAATGATTTTTGTGAAGATAAACATTTTTCATACACTTTTGTATGTTTGTTTGTTTGACAGTCCACGACAAGATCCTTGAGCACGATCAAAGAAGCTCGGCACAGAAGAGGCTGGTATATGTAAGTCATGGTTGAAAATTATGAGTTTTACTCTGTGAATTAGAGTATTTGAATAGGGCAAGGGCCAGTGTTGCTCAGATTTTGTAGCCTTTGCAAACTTATTGTAGTGATGACACTCCTCACTATCTAAAAGTCTTATATAGTAAAAATGAGGCCCCTAAAGATAAAGACTTTGATAACCTAGATGATTATGATATGGTGACATCTGAAGGCTCAGTTAATGAGTTCCATATCGTGGGGTTCGAGTCATCTGAAATGGAAATTGTGCCATCTTCATGGGTACAGAATGATAGATGTGCTTAGTCATCCTACAAATCTATGTCTAAGAATCATAAGGCTGTCACTACAGGTATTATAGCCATTAATTAACTTTGATAGTATTTCAGGATTTGAACTTTTTTTGGGGGGAGGTTAACAACAATGTGATGTTTTATTATAGACACATATGAGGAAGCTCGACTCCCTTCCACAGGCAACTGTGATGTCTGACTTGCAAACTGATGAGGACGTTGATCGCCCGTCATACACCAAAAGAAAGAACAGGTTTGTTTGCAATTATTTTAAACACATACTGTCAACATTATTTCAATGATCAATTACAACCTGCAATTTTTGCCCTGGCACTATACTAAAATAATGTTTTGTTTTGTAAATGTATCTGATCATGGGACATAAAAGACAGGACTATAGTGACAGTGATGAAGAAAAATATTTGGAACAAAGAGGCTGGAAAAGATGCAGATATGAATATTTCAGAATTAGATGCAGCACCGCAACTACCATCACCACCAATGACTATGGAAGAATCCTTAAGAAGACCATCAAGATGCACAGATACTGTACATTCCAGTGCGCCTATGAACATTTACAGTCCTTGTTCCAGTGCAGTTGGAGATCAAGACAGAACTTATTGGTACTCATCATGTCTTCGTAAGAATTAAATACATCACTACATTTGTAAAGACTTTATGCAGCTAGAAAGTAAAGATCAACTAGAGAATATCAGCAGTATCTAACCCTCTGTTGTATTTACACAAGTTGTATAAGCTATAGGTTGATTTATACTAATTTGTTATTTTTCTTTTTTTAGCACCACTGTCTGAAGTGTTAAAATAACAAGACGACATAAAGCAGCAACTGGTCCTGATTCTCAAAAATCTGCAAAACCAAAACAGACGTGATGAAATTCCAGATGTAAGCACATTTGACCTTCCTTTGTCCAATTTGATTTGGAAAAGCTTGAAAATCAACTAAAGGACCAGCCCGAACAAATGAAGAAAATGGTAAGTTCAAGCTCTTGTGTAATTCAAAGTGTTTTAAGTTTATTTATTTATTTATTTGATTTTTTGCTTCATAGGTAGCCTACTTAGGAATTATTGGTGTTTTCCACAAGGGAAGCAGTTTGGCGTATCCTGGGAAAGCTTTTGGCTAACTCCTTGGCCAAACAAATTAACTGGAGCGGGGCAAACTAAAAAGTGGCCTTTCGTGCACTCCCCCTTGGGACTGTCGTAGTCAGTAAGTTGGTTTTTAATATACATTTCAATACAATTAGAAGCTGTTTCATCTGTGTATTTCTTTGAATCATTAACCAGAGGAACAAAAAAAAATCTATATATGGTCCCATTTAGGTTGTACTTATGTGAGAGCAAGCATGTTTCTTTTTTTCTTTAACATTTGTTCTTGTTCTCTACTAATTATCTGTATATCTTTTGATCACAGATGCAGTGAGGACAAATATCCATACCATGCCACTGATGAAGAGGTGGAAAAATGCATTACAAGGTGGCTACAACTTGCTCCTGACAGGCACGGAGGAAGGAAGGAAAGAGAGAAAGCTAATGTGTCAAATGTCTAAATCACTATTTTTATTTTTTATTAAGATGTTCCCTGATACTTGGGCAATTTGTGTTTCATTTGCACATTTTTAATATATATATATTCTGAAGAATATATAATTCTGAAGAAACATTTTCAATAACTGTAATAATAATAAACAAAAATTCTAAATATAAAATTGCACTAGATATATATATATATATATATATATATATATATATATATATATATATATATATACACACACACACATCATCTCATGTTTTGCTGTTTGTGCAATTTATTTCAATTATTCTTTTAAGTTTATTTAAAAATTAAGTTTAAGTCTTTATACATCTGCAGTTTTATATTCATATATATTTTTTTGTTTTATTGTTATTATTTTAATGTTTATTAATAATGGTTCGAGACGTTTCTTCAGAATTCGGCAGTTCTTTTTACAACTTTGACTTGTATATTTTACGTATTGTCATAGGTATTTGTAAGATGTTTCTTGCTATATCTTAAATTGGTTTCTATATTCAAGTTTATATAAAATTTAGCTGTTTTAAGATGTGTCTTGTACAATTTTTAAAATTCAAATCTGTTGGGAAAACAGGGTTGTTTTGAAAACTTTTGTGTATGTGTGCAATTTCAGATGTATTTTTTTCTATAAATCTTCCTGTGTATTGTGCAGTTTTATTGTTGTTTTTCTTGTGCACTACAAAACAATTTATTAAATTTGAGTATTATTTGTTTCTTGCAATCAATAAACGTTTATCATTTATTTATTTTGGCCTTTGATTATTTACGTTATAGGATATGTATGCTGTTTGCATTTTATTTAAAGGTTAAACGCAGTGCCTACACTGTTTACAGTACATAGCCTGCGTTTGCTGTTATATCAACTCAAATGGTTGTAATATCAAGTACTAATTTAATACCAAAAGGTTTTATATCAAGGTATATGAAGACTTAATCGCGCCAGCTCCGGGCCGCAGTGCACATTACTCACGGGCCGATTCCGGCTCGGATGCGGCAGCGTCGGCTCGCTTACGGCCGCCGCATCTGGCCCGATTGATTCGGGCCGGAATCGGGCAGTGAGTCCATAGGCATCCGGCCCGAGTACGGCAGCCGGAGTCGGGCCGAGGGGTAAGTCTCCGGCAGGCGAGAATCTAGCCGGAACTGGCCCGAGTGTATTTTGCTATCTGGGACACGACTGTGACGGTTGCTAAAATGTAGAACGTAATTTGCCCTTTTTTTTGTCTTGTGTAGCTTTTGATCGGTGATTATTAAACTTGGAGGTTTTGATTATGCTACGATATAATCAACAAATGGAGATTATAATATTTGCATTTGGCTTATGAAACCAGCAATTTTGTTAAGATAATGAGTGATGCGTATAAATAATACTTCAGAATCAATGAATCAGTCAGTCATAACTTAATATTTTTCAGCTTTTTAACTGATAACTTCACATGAGTCAATGTGAATAAATGACCATGTTTTTAGCATGCATTAAGGCTCTATCTATCTATCTATCTATCTATCTATCTATCTATCTATCTATCTATCTATCTATCTATCTATCTATCTATCTATCTATCTATCTATCTATCTATCTACCTACCTACCTGTCCGTCCGTCCGTCCGTCCGTCCGTCCGTCCGTCCGTCGATTCGGACTACTGAGTGAGACTCACTTTCATAAATAAAAACAGCATAAACGAGATAGTATAGTCTTTATTATTATTATTATTATTATTAATATTATTATTATAATACTATTGTAAAAAATAAAATAAAAGTCTTTAAATCCTGAAGATGCTAACGTTAGATGTCAGGTAAAACTAAGGCAAGTTACCACGGGTCACTAGATAAAATGGGCCAGCTGTCTGTGTTTATCTATCTGTCTGTACCATACACGATAAATGCACTATATAAATGCACATTACACTATCTAACTATCCATCTGTCTGTCTGTCTGTCTGTCTGCCTGCCTGCCTGCCTGCCTGCCTGCCTGCCTGCCTGCCTGCCTGCCTGCCTACCTACCTACCTACCTACCTACCTACCTACCTACCTACCTACCTACCTACCTACCTACCTACCTACCTACCTATCTATCTATCTATCTATCTATCTATCTATCTATCTATCTATCTATCTATCTATCTATCTATCTATCTATCTATCTATCTATCTATCTATCCATCTATCTATCTATCTATCTATCTGTCACTCCACTGAATAAATGGCATATAATTCAATTGCTTTGAATTGATAAATTATAATTACTCAAAAACTAAACAACATTAAACAAAATAAATTCATTTTGTGTGCATCAAACTTCCCAGCAGACACACAACGTCATAAGATGTTAATATTAGGTCAGATTTAGGTCACCAGCATCTAAGGTTATTTTGACGTCAAATACCTGACGTTGATATTTTATTGATTTTAGGTTGTGTTAGAAAGTGACCAAAATCCAACGTCGAGCCAACATCATACTGACATCAAATACTGACATTTATTCGTCAGGTATGGCAACCAAAATCTAATAGACGTCATATCGGTAATGTCCACAATGTCAAGCTGTAATATCATTAGATGTTGACATTTTGTTGTTTTTAGTTTGTGTTGGAACGTAACCAAAATGTAACATCTGTCCAACGTTGGACATTGACGTCGGCCTGACATTGGATACAGACATCAACCCGATTTTCATTTACAAACAAAATGCAACGTTTCATATGGGAAATGTCGTCAGTGTTGTATGCTGCGATGCTTGTCATATTGAGTTTTATCATGTTTATCATACTCATACAATGAGAGAAAAGTATATATTTTACAAATGTGTTTTTGACATTAATTTAACTTCATAGATAATTCAACAACAAAACAATTAATCAATCAATACATAAATAATTAGTTTATGTATTTATATATTAATTTGATGTATTTACTTTTGTATTTGTTATCTATTTTACTTTATGTATATTGTTATTATATGTTTTCAGGGTCTTAAAACTTAAAACTTACACGTTTACAATCACTATAATAAACTTAAAACATTTTATACACAGTAAAATTGTCTAGAAAGTACACTAAATGGAAATGTGCAAGTATTACTGTTGTTAATTGTGCTCTGAATTTGACTAGTTTAAATGTAATTATGTTTAATTAAGTTTAAATCAAGTAAAAATGACAGAAACGTCTGTGAAATTGAATGAAATGGACACACTAAACAACAACAACAAAAGGTTTATTACAGTGCCCCAAACTAGGCCGTAATAGATGTTGTTTTGCTCAACTTTATTTTACCCCCCCCCCCCCCCTCCAATAATTACAGCGGTTGCTAGGAGACTATTGAACCTAAACCAAGAAATCTTGAGCTCCAGCGATGATGGGTATGTGTCCTCATAAAGTGCTCTTAGTGGGAATTGATAATGTTATATAAGATGCTAATTTGCCCCTTTCCAATTTTCCTCCACTTGAACTGGGATTTAAGTTTGTTATTTTCTCCCCTTTGTGCCTTCGCCAGCAACGAGATCTCACTATAGCGAAAGGAGGAGAGGGGTTATTATTATTATTTTCCCCATTTAAGATCATCCACAGATCCCACACAATCATAATCTGCAAAAGCCTCATTATTATTCACCCTGAATCATTTTCAGTATGCATGATTTTGCATAAATTAGCTCATTACACAACAAGAAAGCTTCTCCATAATGCACTGCTTTCACACATCCACTCAAGCCAATTTGCAGTTATTTTTTTTTCTCTTTTTCTCGCTCTTTGAGGTATGATATATCCAGCCGACCTACAGATGGGAAAAGGAGTGGGATAATGACGTCTCTGGCTGTTTTAGAGAGTACATGGTACTCTTGGGAGGCTGAGCAATTTTCCCGATTCAGTGATTGTCAGGCACCTGAAGGGCTGAAGCCATCGGTATTGCCGCCTTTCTTTAATTTACGGAAAAAAAATGCTCACTTTCAAATTGAAAAGCGTGACTTTCTCCTTGCTTTCCCTTCTCAGGACAATGAGATGTAAATTACACCATTCCGCTCTTCGGGCTGATAGGAAATGACAATGAGATCGAGAGCATTAGAGTTATTTCATACAATGGCTGTTTGAAGCTGACCAAAAGGGAAGAAAATCATATTTCCTGGTTCAATATTGAATTAATAACCAGATGGAGCGGGGCGCGCACAAATCAAATCCGAAGGCACATTGTGATCATGCAGATTTTAAATGTTTCTCGAGGTCATTAGTGTTATCAGAACATTATGAAAAAATGACATAAACGACATTCAATTTGGCTCACTTTATAAGGTTCCATTAGTTGATGTATTTACTAACATGAACCTTGAATGGACAATACTTTTACAGAATTTATAAATCATAGTTTAACATTTACTAAGGAATAACGTAGGTGGATGTTATCTGCAGGGCTTTATTCTGCAAAAAAAAAAAAAAAAAACGGCTAGATGTACATTATCCCACTTATCACACTTCTGCTTGCCACAAAACGAAACTAATAGACATAAAAATTGATCTGATTTAACTAAACGGTGGTTATCTGGGATTATTACTCAAAATACTTGATTCATAACATTCAAATGTATGTTATTCCCAGATAACAACTGCTGATACTCATAACACAGGCTCATCTTCGAATCGTTTTGTGTTTAATTTTTAAGTTTTGTGGCAAGTTGCTTTGTAACAAGTGGGATAAAGTGCATCCAGTCGTATTGGCAGCCCGATGTGAAGTGGAGGGCTATTGTATAAGACTGAAGGGCTTTATTCTGCGAAATGACAGAAACAGAAATGGCCTGAATGGAGCAAACACTAACCTACTTATTATTCAGTCACAAAATGACACTAACCACGGAGGCAGACATCTCAAGTGTCCTGGATGCTCCGGGAGTCTCCCGCATATGCATAGAGACTCCCTGATGCCCGCAAATGACATATGATGTCTCGGAAATACAGGTGTCACCCCGTGCCCCCTTTCCTGCTTATAAATCATAGTTTAACATTTACTAAGAGATAATGTAAGTGGTTGTTATCTGCAGAGCCTTATTCTGCAAAAAACAACCGGCTAGATGTACATTATCCCATGTATTACACTTCTGCTTGCCACAAAACGAAACTAATAGACATAAACGTTGATCTGATTTAACTAAACGGTGGTTATCTGGGATTATTACTTAAAATACTTGATTCACAACATTCAAATGTATGTTATTCCCAGATAACAACTGCTGAAACTCATAACACAGGCTCATCTTCGAATCGTTTTGTGTTTAATTTTTAAGTTTTGTGGCAAGTTGCTTTGTAACAAGTGGGATAAAGTGCATCCAGTCGTATTGGCAGCCCAATGTGAAGTGGAGGGCTATTGTATAAGACTGAAGGGCTTTATTCTGCGAAATGACAGAAACATGAATGGCCTGAATGCAGCAAACACTAACCTACTTATTATTCAGTCACAAGATGACACTAACCACGGAGGCAGACATCTCAAGTGTCCCGGATGCTCCGGGAGTCTCCCGCATATGCATAGAGACTCCCTGATGCCCGCAAATGACATATGATGTCTCGGAAATGGAGGTGTCACCTCGTGCCCCCTTTCCTGCTTATAAATCATAGTTCAACATTTACTAAAGGATAATGTAAGTGGTTGTTATCTGCAGAGCCTTATTCTGCAAAAAAAACAACCGTCTAGATGTACATTATCCCATGTATTACACTTCTGCTTGCCACAAAATGAAACTAATAGACATAAACATTGATCTGATTTAACTAAACGGATGTTATCTGGGATTACTACTCAAAAAACATGATTCACAACATTCAAAGGTATGTTATTCCCAGATAATAACTGCTGAAACTCATAACACAGGCTCGTCTTTGAATCGTTTTGTGTTTAATTTTTAAGTTTCGTGGCAAGTAGCTTTGTAACAAGTGGGATAAAGTGCATCCAGTCATATTGGCAGCCCGATGTGAAGCTCTTCGGGCTGACAGGAAACTACAATGAGATCGAGAGCATTAGAGTTATTTCATACAAAATCTGTTTGAAGCTGACCAAAGGGGAAGAAATTCATATTTCCTGGTTCAATATTGAATTAATTACCAGATGTAGTGGGGCGCACACAAATCAAATCCGAAGGCACATTGTGATCGTGCAGATTTTAAATGTTTCTCGAGGTCATTAGTGTTATCAGAACATTATGGAAAAATGACATAAAAGACATTCAATTTGGGCTCACTTTATATGGTTCTATTAGTTGATGTATTTACTAACATGAACTTTGAATGAACAATACTTGTACAGAATTTATAAATCATAGTTTAACATTTACTAAGGAATAATGTAGGTGGTTGTTATCTGCAGGGCTTTATTCTGCAAAAAAACAACCGGTTAGATGTAAATTATCCCACTTATCACACTTCTGCTTGCCACAAAACGAAACTAATAAACATAAACATTGATCTGATTTAACTAAAAAGTTGTTATCTGGGATTACTACTCAAAATACTTGATTCTGATTGGTCATTCACAACATTCAAAGATACGTATTCTCAGACAACAACTGCTGAATCTCATAACACAGGCTCATCTGGGTACTTTGAATCATCTTGAGCGTCACATCCATATTCATATGCTTGTTTGTCACGCTACTGTTTTTGACAGTTTGGCGCCATCTTGTGACTAAATAATACATGGGTTAGACTTGCACATTCACACTCAGACATGCAATCTCAGATACATGCACATAATAAATCAAGTGATATTACTGTTAGAGGAAGGGTTAGGGGCTGGGATAGGTGTAGATGTTCCTGAGAGTGCATGTCTGACAGTGCATGTGCACTCGGTCTGGTTCCATTCAGCTGTTTTTTGTTTCGATTAGCTTTGGATTTAATTATAGATTAATTAACCTATTACAGCTAAGAACAATGTTTCATGTCTAATTTTTACGTTTTGTGGCAAGTATCTTTGTAATAAGCGGGATAATGTACATCCAGTCGGTTGTTATCATGGAATAAAGTCCAACAAGCTTATCTGCTTTTTATCTGTAAAAACAACCGCTTAGATGTACTTTATCACGCTTATTACATGGCTAATTGGCACAAAAGATAAAAATTTAACACAAAACATTGTTCTGAGCTGTAATAGTAGTATTTAATTAAAGGTAAAGCTGACAGAAATGAAAATGGCTGAATGAAGCATACACTAACCTGCCTAATATTCAGTCACAAGATGGCACCAAACAGTCAAAAACAGACAAACATATATGTGGATGTAAACTTATTCACTGACAGTCAAGATGATACGACGTACCCGAATGAGCCTATGTTATTAGTTTCAGGGGTTGTTATCTGGCATTATTACACGGCTTTCAGGAATTCTTGATTCTGATTGGTCAGTTGCAACATTCCAAGTTATGATATTTCGAGATAACTCATGCATAACACTGGTTCATCTGGGAACTTCGAATGACCTTTACCGTCGGTGAATGCATTCACATCCATATACTTACATCCACATTCATATGTGTCTGCTTATTTATCATGCCAATGTTTATACCAGTTTTTGCCTGTTTGGCACCTTCTTGTGAAGAAATAATACTGTACGTAAGTTAGTATATGCTTTATTTAGTCCGTTTTGTTTTTGTCAGCTTTGTGGTTTTGACTGTTTGGTGTTATCTTATGACTGAATAATGCACAGGTTAGTGAAAACTCCATTCATCTCTATTCTGCTGTTTTAGTTTCTGTCAGCTTTGCATTTAATTAAAGAGTTAATACACTTTTATGATTTTGTTTCTAACTTGTTTTGTGGCAAGCTGAAAAACGCTTTGCTTCAGACTGCGAATAATCCTGTCGGGCTTTATTCTGTCATAACAACCTCCTGGATGTGCTTTATCCAACCTAGGCTAATTCTGAAAACGTACCCCAATATACATTTCTGGAGAGCGCCCAGGAGGTATGTTTTTTTTGCAGTTTTTGTTTTCGCGAATCCACCAGAGGTCGCTTTGCACGCTTTTTGAGATTTAAAATTTCTCTCGCAAGTGCTGTTTGCGCCTGCTCTTCACGCGTAATTCAACTGCTGCTGTCAACTGACTGACTGACCAATCCACTGACCCACCCTCCTCCTTCCCTAAACCCAACCGACAGTATTTTCAAAAGCAATCCAGAAAAAGAAAAGCCCTCGTCTGATTTTTACCACATTTTCAGATTTGACCACATTCTCACTCTGTTACCTACTTGTTTATTTTATTTTTTGGCTTTTGTTTTTGTTTTACCTGCTTTATGCAACTTCTTTGCCTTAATGTACAAGTAAGTGTTCTTTGCCGGACTTAAACCCTGTCGTCGCGGTCAACTCTGCTCTACCTCACAAGTCCGCCGACATACACAGCAAGCCACTGGACAAATTGGTAACAGCGGAAAAGTGGTCAACACAGAGGTAAGCGCGAAAAGGAACGACGTCATACAACTCCATAGCATTCATTTTAAAGATGAAATGCAGCCATACTTAACTCTAGCTACATAACTCGCGATCTCCAGAAATGTATATAGGGCTATGTTTTCAGAATGAGCCTATGTTGACTTTATCCCTAACATAACATACCTTGGAATGCATCGACTGACCAATTAGAATCAAGTATTCTATGCAGCCGTGTAATAATCTGCAATAACAATCCCCAGGATGTACTTTATCCTTTACATAACATTAAACTGAATGCTTGGAAATCAAGTTTTCCAAAGAGGACTGTGTTATAACGTTAGATTAGCGATTTAACAAGAACTAACAAGGAGTATGACTGTATTTACTAGGGCTGGGCGATATTGCAAAAAAAAAATCATGATATCATGTTTCATATCATAATTATTAAATATTTTTTAACAATACATTTTAGGAATATTATGATTTTTTTTTATTTAACCTTATCACTTTATTTTACTTTACCAACATTACTAAGGCTAATAGTTTTAATAGCCAAAAACAAAAATATTTAAACAAAATATCTCATCTATTTATAATAAAATAAACATGTGTTAAAGAGACTCTTAAACTTGATAAATAAATAAATAAAACGTTACAAAGTATGTGCAATGGTAAAGGTAAATCAACATCTGTAAGGTGTAAATAATAATGATACAGTAAACCTCAAACTCTGTAAACAAAACAAATACTGATAATCAAATCTAAACTTTCAAGTAAAGGAACCAACCATCATTATTCAAATACATACTGCAACACTACAAATTGTGTAGTTGAATGACTACATTACCCTCTATGCTAAAAACTCTTTCAGATGGGGAGCTAGTGGCTGGGATGCACAAGAAAAGAAACCAAAAAGCCACTCTGGTGACATCCTTACATCCTTTTTTATTTACAGTTTCCTCACTGCTGCTATACGGCACTCATTTTTGCATGTGTTGTTATTCTGACTTGAAGTGACAAGCACGAGCATGTGGTTTACAATGAGATTTACGCTCGCGCACTCCTGGAGTCTCTCATAACTAGGCGACCATCAATCGTTTTCTCAGAGGTTGACAAACGGGAGAAACCATTGCTGCTGCTCCGATGCAAGTTTATGGAGAAAAGTACTGCAGTGTTTAGCTGCGCTGTGTTTGTCTGAGGTAATTAATCTACCGTTATTACTGAAATGTGTATATTCCGTACAAAATGTGAAGCAGATTGGTTAGTTCTACTTATATGAATCGCGGTGCGCTCGTGGCATTCGGAAAAAGTTGAGATGTTTTCAAGGTGTAGCTGGAAATGCACGCGCGTCACTTGTGCCGCTTGCACAACATGTACGCGTCGCTCTAATGTGCTCTCGTGCAAGTTGCAACTTACACCCTAAGCTTATTTGCAATGCTTCCAAGGCGCACGTTCAGCAGCCACATTTTAATAAAACTATAGCCCTTCATACCGATACTACATACCGAATCTTTTTTTATCAGCCCTAGTATTTACATTACCAAAGATGAATAAATTCTGCAATAAATGCCTTGTTCATTGTTTGTTCATGCTGGTAAATACAAAATCTAAAGCATATTTTAACCTGAAGCAATGACCTTCATTAAACCAGTTTATTTATTTTTTTCCTGGGAGATGCTTTGTTTCTCCTTGCTCTGTCCTTCATGTGCGACAAGAAGCCGCTGAGATGATTGAAAGCGAAAGACAACAAGTGAGAGAAATAGCCACTGCTATTTGTCTCCTCTCAGCTGTGTGCACACCTTTCCATTTTCACACAAATCCCACTGCAATTGCAATCTCCAGCTGACGCTGTCACACACTCGCATGCGACGGCGGTGTAAATGCTGCTTCTGCAATGCTCGCAGTGCTCAAATCCCAGGAGAGCTCTGTTTCAGTCCCATGCCTCGCAGAAAGACAGCCCGACCCGGTCTGTATGTTGATAATTTTGCATCTTGTTAACCTTGCATGCGAGTTCCTGTCAAGGCGTCTGTGCTGCAGCCTGCTGAGTGAAGCCGGGCTCAGCGTGAACGCCATGTGGCCCTTGTTTCCTTTGACATCTCTCCCAAAACACCCACTATCCTGCTCTTCACCCAGCGAAGGACATCTCACCCTTCCCTCGCTTTCTTTTCTCTCATTCTAGTGTCCTCATTAAACTGACAGCGCTATATCGATGCTAGGATGTAGCTCGCACTAAACTGCAAATTCTATATTTATTTTGTTCACCTTAAACCTTATTGTCATGTATTTGTGGCTCTCGAGTTCCAAAAAAAGGAGCAGAAACAGCTTAATGGCACTCCATGTCTAGTTTGCTGTATTTTGTGACAGCTTTGGGCTATAGGAATTGAAGCCAATAATCATTGATAATCTTCAGGAGTGCTCTGAAGTGTTGAAACAAGTGTGATATATTGCTTTTGGAGAAGTAGTTCACATTGTTTAACATAATACTATCGTAGACAAATTTGGCTTGTATTTATGCTCTGTAAATATGATGATGCTCCTTCTTTTCTTTTTTATTTATTCATTTACAGACTAAAATGGGGAATACTAATATATTTAATCTACCTGCATTTTGTGATTCTAAAGAATTTGAGATTGTGGTTCAAGTTAATGAAAGGGGGATATACAAATAAGTTTACTTCTTTATTTAGGTACATTTCTTTTGTCTTTCACTTTTGCTTTTAATCATCACAGCAGCTTCTTGTCGCGCATGAAGGACAAGGGAAGGAGAAACGAAGCATCTCCCTCATTTGAGGCAAAAAAATAAAGGTCATTGCTTCAGGTTAAAATATTCATTAGATATTGTATTTACTAGCATGGACAAACAATGAACAAGGCATTTATTGCAGAATTTATTCATCGTGGCAATGTAAATACAGTCAATTTAAATACTTCTTGTTTGAAATTGTGGTTCAAGTTAATGAAAGGGGGATATAAAAATAAGTGAAGTTTACTTCTTTATTTTAGTAATTTTTTTTACTTTTATAGTGCCACCCATGCCAACTTTTCTATCCCTTTTGGCCACACTAAAGGCTGGTTTAAACTTCTGCGACACATTGCGCCTGCCTTGCGCCTATTCATGCATTTATACTTCTGCATGCTGTTTGTGTTGCTACCGAAACACTTCCGAAATGCTAGCTGGCAGCGGGTTTTTATGTTCCTCTGTGTCATGTTTCTTTGAGGGTGTTTAGTTTTTTCTGAATGCTACCTTAATGTACAAGTAGCTAAAACTCTGTCATTCTGAGGCAGGAACCTGCGAACACGCAACAACTTTAATCATAAGTGTTGCGAGTGGGCCGAGAGCCGTGGGACAGAATGAGGCGCACTGGGGCTGGAGCGGGCACTCTGGGGCTGGAGCCGACACTGGCGGGTGCTCTGGGTCTGGAGCTGACACTGGCGGGCGCTCTGGGGCCGGAGCCAACACTGGTGAGTGCTCTGGAGCTGGAGCCGACACTGGTGAGCGCTCTGGGGCTGGAGCCGACACTGGTGAGTGCTCTGGGGCTGGAGCCGACACTGGCAGGCGTTCTGGGGCTGGAGCCGACACTTGCTCTGGGGTTGAAGCCAGCAGCAGGCAGACGCTTTTCTCGCCAGCCTCTGGTCACCCCGGCACTCTGGGTAGACGAACGGGTTTCTCCCCCACTTGGGTTAACTCCTGAACACTCGCCTTCACTCTCATCGGTAAGGGCATCTGGACAACACGTCCCTCCTTCTCCCGGATTTCGCCACCATTGTAATGAAGTTAGATGGCCACCTGGCCATCGGGCAGAAGGAGGCGGAGACATTTAAATTATTTATTAAAGGAAAAATAAAACAAACAGACGGCAGCTCCTCACGGAAACTGCAGTCAAACTGAAAGCAAAAGTAAAACATAAACTTGTCCAGGCCTGGTCCTCCACTGCTGTCTCTCCATTTTTTATAGTCCAGAGCTCCTCTGTGGCACTAGAGGCCGGTGGGCTACGCAGGTGCTTCTCATTGCCACTCAAGCCCCAGCCTCATTCTGTTCCCACGGCTCTTGACTCCGCCCACTCGCCACAATAAGGTAAACACAAAACAAAAGTTTCCAACTGGAGCTCCTTCACAGGACTCGACTCACTCCGACGGGTTCGCAGGGTCGGCAGCAGCCACGGCAAGGGGTTTGCGACTACGCAAAGGCTGCGCCAGACCATACTTGTGCACTCGAAGTATAACTCAGCCTTAAGTCTACTTCTCTTTACCAAATTACCCAGTTATAGCCTTCCAAATGCTAAAGTCGTACTTTTTCCTTTTTTTTTTATACTGGTGTATACACTGACCTAGAGAGTCCAGAGAATTGTACTGCAGTTGGATTGGATTTATTGAGTTTAAGTAGAAAAAACTGGGACTAAGCAACAAAAGTAGGTTTCCAACCAACAACATTTAATAATTTCATTGACAGCTGTTTTCCAATAGGCAAAGAGTTCAGAACGAGAAGTTATGTTGTACAGTGTGACTATCATGTACATTTGTGACAAACTGAACTACAATATTTGATGTGCTTGTGAATATGTGTAAATATCCTCATAAACCATTACTGCACTTTAGACAGTACACTGCGTGGCAATTTTCAATTCACTCAGACTTACTGCCACAGCCATATCACCCTGCAGCCCAAGAGCGGTTACTCACTAAAGTAATGACTGTGCCTGGTCAGTACCTGGATGGGAGACAGCATGGGAAAACTAGGTTGCTGTTGGAAGTGGTGTTAGTGAGGCCAGCAGGGGGCCCTCAACCTGTGGTCTGTGTGAGTCCTAATGGCTCAGTATAGTAAAGGGGACTCTATACTGTCAGTGAGCGCTGTCTTTTGGATGAGACGTTAAACCGAGGTCCTGACTCTCCGTGGTCATTAAAAAAAATCCCATGGCACTTCTTGAGAACTTAAGAAATCAGACATTATGTCTGATTTCATGGCAATTAATGGTAAAATCTTAGTGGAGATCGTGCAAAGTATGAAAACATCAACCTGCAGTCTTGACAGGCTCCCCACATCATTCTTCAAAACAGTGTTTAACTGTTTAGAAATAGATCTCCTAAAAGTGGTAAATGCTTCACTTCTGTCAGGGACTTTTCCAAATTCACTTAAAACTGCAGTTGTTAAACCCCTCTTGAAAAAGAGCAACTTGGATAACACACTATTGAGCAGTTACAGGCCAATCTCAAATCTCCCTTTCATTGGCAAAATCATTGAAAAAGTTGTTTTCAACCAGGTTAACACGTTCTTAAACTCCAAGGGGTGTTTAGACAATTTTCAATCTGGTTTCAGAGCACATCACAGTACAGAGAGCGCTCTTATAAAGATAATCAATGATATCCGCCTAAATACAGATTCAGGTAAACTAACAGTGCTGGTATTGCTCGATCTTAGTGCTGCATTTGACACTGTCGATCACAGCATACTTCTGGATAGGCTGGAAAATTGGGTTGGGCTGACTGGGACGGTCCTCAAATGGTTCAGATCTTATCTTGAAGGGAGAGGTTACTATGTCAGTATAGGTGACCATAGGTCGAGGTGGACACCCATGACATGTGGAGTCCCACAAGGCTCGATTCTGGCACCTCTCCTGTTCAACCTTTATATGCTCCCTCTGAGCCAAATAATGAGAAAGAACCAAATTTCCTACCACAGCTATGCTGATGACACTCAGATCTACTTAGCCTTACTGCCTAATGACTACAGCCCTATTGACACCCTCTGCCAATGCATTGATGAAATGAACAGTTGGATGTGCCAAAACTTTCTTCAGTTAAACAAAGAGAAAACTGAAGTCATTGCGTTTGGGAACAGAGATGAGGTTCTCAAGGTGAATGCGTACCTTGGCACTAAGGGTCAAACAACAAAAAATAAGGTCAAGAATCTTGGTGTGACTCTGGAGTCAGATCTGAGTTTCAATAGTCATGTCAAAGCAGTTAGTAAATCAGCATACTATCATCTCAAAAACATTGCAAGAATCAGATGCTTTGTTTCCAGTGAAGACTTAGAGAAACTTGTTCATGCTTTTATCAGCAGCAGGGTGGATTACTGTAACGGCCTCCTCACGGGCCTTCCCAAAAAGACAGTCAGACAGTTGCAGCTCATCCAGAACGCTGCGGCCAGGATTCTGACCAGAACCAGGAAATCAGAGCACATCACACCTGTCCTCAGGTCTCTACACTGGCTCCCAGTTACATTCAGAATAGATTTTAAAGTACTATTACTTGTCTATAAATCAATAAATGGCCTAGGACCTCAATACATTACAGATATGCTTACTGAATACAAGCCTAACAGATCAGTCAGATCTTTAGGATCATATAAACTAGAAATTCCAAGAGTTCAGTCAAAGCAGGGTGAATCGGCTTTCAGCTACTACGCCCCTCGCTGCTGGAATCAGCTTCCAGAAATGATCAGGTGTGCTCCAACATTAGGCACATTCAAATCCAGACTGAAAACACATCTGTTTAGCTGTGCCTTTACTGAATGAGCACTGTGCTACGTCCGACAAATTGCTTACGTTTTTCTCTTCTTTTTCATTTTTTTACAACCTGTTTTAACACATTTTTGTATCTGTTTTTTATTATCTGTTTTTATTTTTATTTTTTCTTATACTTGTCTTTTTTATTCCTGTTTATGTAAAGCACTTTGAATTGCCACTGTGTATGAAATGTGCTATATAAATAAACTTGCCTTGCCTTGCCTTGCCTTGTAAAAAGTAGGGGTGTAACCCCGGTGTCCTGGTCAAATTCCCTCCATCTGCCCTTATCAGTCTCCCAATTATCTCCATCCACCCATCACTATCTCTCGACTACCTCTATAGCTGGTGTGTGGTGAGTGCATCGGTGCCATTGTCCTGTGGCTGCCATCGCATCATCCAAGTGGATGCTGCACACTGGTGATGGTGTGGAGAGAGCCCCCTCATGATTGTGAAGTGCTTTGGGTGTATGGCCATACATGATAAATGCGCTATGTAAATACACACATTACATTATATTACATTACATTACTGTCTCATAGCTATAGCCATATTTATTGTTTGTTTGTTTGTTTGTTTTTCTTCATTTTATAATGCCACCAATGTGACCACACATTGAGCCCATACATATGTGTACCAAGTTTGGTGAAATTATCTTATTCTGTTCAGGAGTTATAGCCACTTTAATAAACGCGGCCATTGATTTCAAGACCTTTGGCATCCTGTCATGAATGTGCATCATAATTTTAATTATGTAAATTAATAAGTAAAATAATAATAATAATATAGCTTAACAGAAGCTTAATGATGAAACACGAATAAAGTGGGTCTGTACATTTCTCTGTGAGATAGCAGACAGAAGTAACTATAACTTGTTCCCTTTTTGATGCTTTATTACTCTTGCTCAAGTATTTATTAATGCTACTACTTTTACTTTATAAGTAGTTTTACTTGCACTTGTGCAAATTTTTTGGATACTCTACAGCAGGGGTTCTCAATCTTGGTCCTGGAGGTCCGGTGTCCTGCAGATTTTAGCTCCAACCCCAATCAGACACACCTGGGCTAGCTAATCAAGCTCTTACTATGCTTTCTAGAAACATTCTTGCAGTTGTGTTGAGGCAAGTTGAAGCTTGGTCCTGGACCTCCAGGACCGAGTTTGAGAACCCCTGCTCTATAGTTAAAACTCTTAAGAAATTAATTGTAGGTCACCCTGTACCCCTTAGAAGTTTGCTGAAAACTAACAAGGAACAGGTGGACACAATAGGTAACCATGCTAACAAACAGAGTTCCGGGGGTGGGGGTGGTGGGGTGTGTGTGCGGGATGTATTTGAAGAACAGGGGATAGATGTGCGATTTCCAGGAGATTATAATTCATTCGGGGAAATCCGGGAGTCTCACGCATATGCATAACTTTCGGGAGACTTGGGATGTCTGAAAATGTATTAAAATTCACGTATAGGACAAAATTCATCTAATGGACACTTTACAATCCCATGAGGCCACAAGACCAAATTCATGAATGGCATTCAAACGATACAACTTACACTGTTCATTACACGATAACGACAACATAGCAACTGTAGTATATTTAAATGACATTCATACACATATTCTGACCATATAGAAATAACTTTTGTTTTAGTCATCACAACGTTAATTACATTAAAATAAGCTTGTATGGGATTTCAGATGAAGCCTAGGTTAGCTATGAAAGCCACACGGGAACAGGGAACTTGCTGAGAACCACTGTTTTAGAGACATTTATTAGATAGTACATGATTTCATTTTTCTGACTAAATGTAACTGAAAGGGTCATCAATATTTCATTATTACTGCCATGTTCCTTAGAATGTTTGGTGGATATAACGAGTGCAGACAAGGTTACATCATGCATTTACAGGCTTACCAGCAAGTGGTTGTGAGTATGCTCTTCACTCAGGGTCCTGGGTTCTTTTCTCTGAATCTTTTCCTTAATCGGAAAACGCAGTGCATAAAAAAAATATGTTTTTGAGGCCAACTTGACCTTGTTGTATAAGAACAGATTCTTGTCAGAACACATTACACAATGGAATCATTACATAAATAAATGAAAATCTCTCAAACAAATATTAAAGTCATGTAAAAATTATTTTTCACGTGTGCTTGTATTTTATGCAACATAGGCTCAATGTGAAAACCCCCGTATACATTTCTGGAGAGTGCGAAGAGTGGCTGCATTTCATCTTTAAAACGAACACTACGGAGTTGTATGACGCCGCCAACGGCTTCTGTTTCTTTTCGTGCTACCAGGTGACCACTTACCTCCATGTGGACGGCTTTATCACTGTTACCAGTTTGCCCAGTAGCTCGCAATGTATGCTGGCAGACTTGACCATGAAGACTGGGTTCGAGTCTGGCGAAGAACGGTTCCAGAAAGCAGGTAAAACAAAAGGCAAAAAATAAAATAAACAATGAAATAACAGGGTGAGAACGTAGTAAGATCTGAAAACATGGTAAAAATCAGGCGAGGGCTTTTCTTTTTTTGGATTGCTTTTGAAAACACTGTCGGTTGGGTTTAGGGAAGGGGGTGATCTGGTCAATAGGTGCTTTTGAAAACACTATCGGTTGGGTTTAGAGAAGGGGGCGGTTGGGGAAATCGATTGATCAGTTAGTCAGGCAGTCAATGAGTCAGTCAGTCATTCGACAGCAGCCTCTGGTGGATTTATACAAAAACAGCTGACATGAATGACACTCGCAAGAGAAATTTGAGATCTGAAAAAACGTACACAGCGGCCTCTGGTGGGTTTGTGAAAACAAAAACTGCAAAAAAAAAAAACGGATTTCCTGTGACGTATTTAGTGATCTCCAGAAAGGTATATAGGGGTACGTATCAATAATGAGCTTGGGTTGATTTTATGTGTGTGTACAATACAAAAAGCCAGGGAAAGATAGTAGGCCTGTATTTTCTAAAGATAATAATACGCAATTAATTACGTAAACATGGAAATAATTAGTCTTTTCAAGAATGTAAAATCATTCTGAAAAACAATATAAACAGTAATGTGATCAAAACTACATGGATTTTGCTTTAGTTGACATATCCTAGTTATACAATATTTGCATAAAGTACAGGATTTGAAAATAAGATTAATATTCGTTTAGCTGAGACATATTTAATAATATAATGATAAAAGTATTAATTCCTTACATTTATATAACACTTTTCTGGACACTCAAAGCGCTTTACACATTTTTAGGGGGAATCTCCTCATCCACCACCAGTGAGTAGCATCCACCTGAATGACGCGACGGTAGCCATATTGCGCCAGATCCGAAAGATGGTGCTCACTGAGCAGTATAGAGTCCCCATCAATATACTGGGGCATTAGGACCCACACAGACGACAGTTTGAGTGCCCCCTGCTGGTCTCACCAACACCACTTCCAACAGCAATCTACCTTTCCCATGTGGTCTCCCATCAAGGTACTTCAGTGAACGACTATGTGAGAGTTGTAGAGCGCTAGCTGCTGGTAATTGTAATTTATGTGGTCAAGTGTAAATAAAATAATTTTCACAAATTAGACAGCTATCAATTCAAAGCAAACACATGAAGTGACCAGGTGTAAACAAGCCCTACAAGTCAGTCATGTTTTATTGAGCAAAATAGCCTTCAATTTAATTCAATTAGTTTTTGAACAAATGAGTTGCATGAATAATTCAATGACTCACACTCAAAGATAGTCTCTTGCTATCTCCGGATGGACGTAATCGACCAAAAGAGTCATCCCAGTTTGTCTAAAACCCACAAACACAGAACAATAAGTCCCAGTGCAGTTGGATTGTCCTCTTGTAATGCCGCTCGGATTATTTTTGGATCTTGACTGTAGTGGTCAGTATACAAGAACAACATGTGAGGGAGCAGCTGATGACAGAAGTGTATTAATCCGCTGCAAGCCTTTTCAAACATTCAGTAGTTTGTTAAACTAAATGGCAAGAACAACCGGGTGGGCGGCTTTAGTTTCCTCTCAAACCCGTCTATCTTTTTGCTGCTGCCCTGTATGACACTGCCAGGAACGGATGCCAAAGCAAGACAGCAAAGTAATGAGTGATGGGTTGAACAAAACAGCTCTGCCGTACGCGCTTATGTGTGTGTGTGTGTGGACATCTGTGGAGAAATTGTGAGGCAGATGGAACTGTCAGCTTGTCCTCTATGCACAGTTGAGCCCCTGAAGCCTCATGCAGACACTTGCTTCATTGCAGCAGTGTGCACAAATGCTGCACTCCATCTAACAGAGTCCTAACGCAGTCCCATCCTCAGACAAACCGACTGAAGAAACGCTCCGAAATAGAAACTCAGCATGAGATTTACTCACACTGTTCACTGTCTGTCAAGCATGCCAAGGCAGCCAGGAAACAGGTATAAAAATGGCATGAATAATCTGCATCTATAGAAGCAAAGCCTGAAGAACATGTTTAACAGACTCTATAATATATAAAGTCTATAAATATGTCTCATTTTTATAACTGGATTCAAATCAGATTCTCTTTCAAGTGTGACTAAAATGAGACTTCTTTATTATATCTACAAATTTTTTCAGAAATAATTACTCAAGTAGTTTGGACTAGGGCTGGTCGATATTGCAAAAAAAAAAAATCACTATATCACGTTTCATATAATTCGATATCGATAATTATTGAATATTTTTTAACAATATATATAGGTATATTCAGATTTTTAACCACTTTATTTTAATTTACTAACATTACAAAGGCAAATAGTTTTAATAGTCAAAAACAAAAATATTTAAACAAAATATCTGATCTCTTTATCTGACTTTTAAACTTGATAAATAGATCGTTACAAAGTGTGTGCAATGGTAGATCAAAATCTGCAAGGTTTCAATAATATCAAATCTGAGCTTTCAAGTAAAGGAACCAACTGTCATTATTCAAATATATACTGCAACACTCTAAAATTGTGAAGTTGGATAACTATATTACCCCCTATGCTAAAAGTCTTTCAGATGGGGTGCTAGTGGCTGGGATGAACCATAAAAGAAACCAAAAAGCCACTCTGGTGACATCCTTACATCCTTTTTTATTTACAAGCTCCTCACTGCTGCTATACGGCACTCATCAGTGTTATTCCGACCTGAAGTGACAAGTGCGAGCGCGTGTTTCCATTTTCTATGGCATCTCTCATAGCTAGGTACCATTGAACCGTTTTCTCCGAAGATGACAAACGGAGAAACTATTGCTGCAGCTCCGATGCAAGTTTATGGAGAAAAGTAAAAAGCACTGCAGTGTTTGGGTGTGCTGAGTTTGTCTGAGGTAATTAGTCTACCGTTATTACTGAAATGTGTATATTCCATACAAAGCGTGAAGCAGATTGGTTAGTTGTACTTACATGTCTTTCGGATGAGACGTTAAACCGAGGTCCTGACTCTCTGTGGTCATTAAAAATCCCATGGCACTTCTCGTAAAGAGGAGGTGTCCTGGCCAAAGTCCCTCAATTGGCATTTCCCCATCATGGCCTCCTAATCATCCCCATCCACCGAATTGGCTCTATCAATGTCTCTTCACTCCACCTATAGCTGGTGTGTGGTGAGCGCACTGGCGCCGTTGTCCTGTGGCTGCCGTCGCATCATCCAAGTGGATGCTACACACTGGTGGTGGTGTAAAGAGACTCCCTTCATGATTGTGAAGCGCTTTGGGTGTATGGCCATACACAATAAATGCACTATATAAATACATATTACATGACAAGAATGGTGGTGCGCTAGCAACACTGGGAAAAGTTCAGATGTTTTCAACTATTTGCACCGCTTGCCTTCATTGTAAATGACAAACTTACACCCTTAGCTTATTGGCATTGCTTCCAAGGCGCGCGCTCAGCAGCCAGATTTTAATAAAAATACATACTTCATACAGAAACTTCACACCGAACTTTTTTTTTTATTGTTATTGACAATGGTGTACGGTCAATTAATACAGATCCCCCAACCCTAGTTTAAATTCATTGTCTCTATAATTAATAAAAAATGTATTTGCCATGTGACCACTTTACTAGTCAATTGTAATTATTATAATTGCGATTGGCTGAATCTTAATCTTTGGAGATTTTTATGTAAATTACAGAAATGTTTTTTTTTTTTAATAATTACTGTACACAAAAAAGATCAGTAGGAAAGAATTACAAACCATTAGAATGTAAAAAAAAAAAACAGATATATTGTAGTAAGCTGTTTTCTAAAACATTTGTGTGTTTGCCATTTTTGATCTGTAGATCTAATTTAAATACCAGCCATTCAGAAACACAGAATAGTGCCCTGCACTCAGGCCCGGATTAAGAATTCAGAGGCCCCTGAGCACAATGTCTTGTAGGGCCCCCTACAAGGCCGCAGCTGTATAGTTGAATTAAAAAATAAGATTAATATAATATTTTGCCCACATTTTTTAAATAAATGACATAGTACATATATTTATAGTCAACAAAGATTTACCTGATTTTAAAGCATTTAAAGCAGGGGTGCTCAACCCTGTTCCTGGCGATCGACCTTCCAGCTGATTTCAGCTCCAACCCTGATCAAACACACCTGAACCAATTATTTAGAACGTGAGGAGCACTTGATAATTACAGGCAGGTGTGTTTGATAAGGGCTGCAACTGAAAACTGCAGGAAGGTCGATCGCCAGGAATAGGGTTGAGCACCACTGATTTAAAGCATACTTCGATAAAAAATACTAATATACATAGTGAAAATTAATGTTTTTTAATATACTTGTTTAAGTTCACTGAAGCAGTAATAAAAAATTATATTTAAGGGTATTTTTAATGTATAACTTCTACAAACTTATAATGATTTGGAGATATCACCTCTCCAATCCAGTTCTATGAATCTGAGTCTTCCATAATACACACACTGATTAATGATTCCTACTGTCTCCCTCGTGGTGAAGAAGAGTAGGCAAAAAGCACGTGATTATAAAGCTGAAAGTATCCGAAATCACACACACTATACCAGTTCTCTCCTGTCTCTCTCCTCTTCAGTGGTTTTTTCTGTCTCTCTCTCTGTCTCTCTCTCCATGAGGTCGGAGAATATGGGTGAAGCAGGGCGACTAACATTGTAAATACGGATTAATTTTATTAAGATGTCGCTAACATTTAACACCAGATGGAAAATAACTGTTTATAGAATATTTATTATTCTTATTATCATTATTAAATACCTTGTGACTCATTTTATATATTTTATATACTTTATTTAAATTTTTAACAAAAACATTTCTTTTCTATTGAAAATAAATGTATTTCCAATCTGATATGTAATGGGGAAAAAAGAAAAACGTGTTCATCAGACGCTGGATTCGAACCAGTTTCATGATCGATCGCCTCAAAACATGTTTCCATGCGCTTTACGAGCTCCGCCACTCCCACTTGCTGTCTTTTGCACTCTTTAGTTATGTTATCTCGGTCAATCAAATGGCGCTGGCGGGAAGCACTCAACCAGCTTATTACAACGAGGTGCGCTATTTGCACTTAGCCTAAATAGACACTCCAAAATTAGCATTTTTTTTTCTTCCCTCGCAGAGGCCCCAAGTGCGCACGGGCCCCTGAGCCTGTGCCTATTTTGCCCATTGGTTAATCCGGCCCTGCCTGCACTCCTAATTAATGAAAACGGGCAGGTTTATTCATGTTTATTTCTATAGCGCTTTTACAATGTAGATTGTGTCAAAGCAGCTTTACATAGAAGTTCTAGTAAACTGAAACAGCGTCAGTCCAGTTTTCAGTGTTGAAGTTCAGTTTAGTTCAGTTCAGTTTAATTTAAATTTCACTGCTGAGAGTTCAAACACTGAATAGCAAATCCATCGATGTGCAGCTCCACAAGTCCCAAACCAAGCAAAGTCAGTAGCGACAGTGGTGAAGAAAAAAATCTTGGGAGAAACTAGGCTCAGTTGGGCACGACCATTTCTCCCCTGGCCAAACTTATTGTGCAGAGCTGCAGTCTAGGCGCTGGAGGCTGGAGAGTTTATAAGCGAATTAATTCCTATTAAACCTTATTATCATGATTAAATGTAGGTGCTGAGTGACTGAGGCTGTTGGTTTGCACTACTTTAACGATTAAACTGTTTATTAGTTCTTTTATTGTCACGATCTGAGGTGAGCCATCTTCTGGAGCTTTCAGTATGGCTATAAATGTCACGTAAAATGATATTCAAACTCATATTGGTAACATTTAACACTAAATAAAGCACACAAGTAGCACCTGAGGTGATCATTGTCATAGTAGTTTACGCTGTTGTTCAGTCGTGACGTCTAATTGAAACTGTTTCGTGTTGCTGTCTTGGGTTGTTAGGACTAAAAAACATTTTAACATAGATAATATACACTCACTGGCCACATTATTAGGGCAAATTTCTAATCAGTCAATCACATGGCAGCAACTCAATGCATTTGGGCATGTAGACATGGTCAAGACGATCTGCTGCACTTCAAACCGAGCATCAGAATGGGGAAGAAAGGTGATTTAAGTGACTTTGAACATGGCATGGTTGTTGGTGCCAGACGGGCTGGTCTGAGTATTTCAGAAACTGCTGATCTATTGGGATTTTCACGCACAACCATCTCTAGGGTTTACAGAGAATTATCCAAAAAAGAGAAAATATCCAGTGAGCGGCAGTTCTGTGGGCGCAAATGCCTTGTTGATGCTAGAGGTCAGAGGAGAATGGCCAGACTAGTTCCAGCTGATAGAAAGGCAACAGTAATTCAAATAACCACTCGTTACAACGGAGGTATGCAGAAGAGCATCTCTGAATGCACAAGACATCCAAGCTTGAGGCGGATGGGCTACAGCAGCAGAAGACCACACCGGGTGCCACTCCTGTCAGCTAAGAACAGGAAACTGAGGCTACAATTTGCACAGGCTCACCAAAATTGAACAATAGAAGATTGGAAAAATGTTGCCTGGTTTGATGAGTCTCGATTTCTGCTGCAACATTCGGATGGTAGGGTCAGAATTTGGCGTCAACAACATAAAAGAATGGATCCACCCTGCCTTGTATTAACGGTTCAGGCTGGTGGTGGTGTAATGGTGTGGGGGATATTTTCTTGACACACTTTGGACCTATTAGTACCAACTGAGCATCGTGTCAATGACACAGCCTACCTGAGTATTGTTGCTGACCATGTCCATCCCTTTATAAACACAGTGTACCCATCTTCTGATGGCTACTTCCAGCAGGATAAGGCGCCAAGTCATAAAGCGCGAATTATCTGAGGACGTACTCACACTATGCTATCCGAACCGTGCCCAGGCCCGTTTCCCGGATCGTTTGAGAAGTGTAAGTGCTCTGAATCGGGCTCAAGCACGGTTCACTTGGCCGGCCCTGGCCCGGTTGTAAGAAGTGGGCCTGAGCGCGGTTCACTTGGGCTCAGGCGCGGTACGCTTGTGTGTGAGTGCAAAACGCACCCGAGCCCGAAACTGAAAGCGAGACGTGACATTTAAGGGACTGTTTTATATGGATTAATTAATCATTCGTGCTGGTCAATGAACGCAAACTGTCGTAGTGTATTAAAGACGCAAACCCCTCACTGCACGACAGCTGCACCTTCAGCAAACCTCCTAATTCCTGCAGCACGAGGACTTTATGAGCGTCAAAAGTGGCTAATCTGTTCGGCAAAATATTTGACTGCGTGTCACCGCATATCAAACGATATAACTAAAGAAATCTCCACTGTGCTGAGCGAGAGCGCTTCTCTTCCTAAACTGAACAGCGTGTCATCGATGACGTAAGCGTGCCCAGGCCCGAATGTAATGTGAGTGCGGGCCGTCGGGGGAGACGGGAGGGGGGACAAGCTTGCTTTGGCCCGGTTCAACGCAACTGTACACAGTGTGAGTACGCCCTCAGACTGCTTTCTTGAACATGACAGTGAGTCTCAAATGGCCTCCACAGTCACCAGAGCTCAATCCAATAGAGCACCTTTGGGATGTGGGGAACCGGGAGATTCACATCATGGATGTGCAGTCAACAAATCTGCAGCAACTCTGTAATGCTATCATGTCAATATGGACCAAAATCTCTGAGGAATATTTCCAGTATCTTGTTGAATCTATGCCACAAAGGATTAAGGCAGTTCTATAGACAAAATGGGCTCTAACCCAGTACTAGTAAGGTGTAGCTAATAAAGTGAGTGTACAAATATTCAAAATATAGTGCAACATATCAACTGAAAAACTAAATCTACAAAAAGTAAAAATAATAATAGTAACAAGTCTGAAAAAGAGCAACATCATGCACAAAAATTGCACAAAAAATACCATCATTTCACTATTATCTTGAACTGCCTATCGCAATATATTCACAATGCAATCCTTATTAACCTACGTTCACAGTTTTCTGTCTTTACTTTAAAATGATGTCTTGTAAATGACCCTCAGTCGGATGTCAGTCTGGGATATCCTGAAACATAATCACATACTAGGAGAGCTCAAGCGTAATGCTAAAGGATAACGGAGGAATTATTCCTTCGGACACTTCAGTTTTCTCTTTCTCTCTCTCTGTCAGCGTGCCTTTGTCTCCTCCTTGTCTCTCGTCACTCTTTTTTTCCAGTCACCTTTTCTCCTTTCTCTCAGCTAGACAACATGCTCGAAGTATCTGTCACAGGCAGGGTTGCGCCAATGACAAAACGCCTCATCTCCAAATTGCATTTTCCAAAAGAGGAAAACACAAAGTCAGCTGTAGGTCAGATAGATTAGCGGTGGGATCATGAGAGCTCGAGGAAGGTAATTGAACACGGCTCACTTTCTGGTGAGACGGAAAAAACAACAGTTTGATGAAATTGGATTTCAAAAACAAATGGAACAGAAAATAAGATTTAAATGGCAAAACAAGTGTGTATTTCTGGCATGGCATGGCATGGCGTCAGAAATATAAGAGAAAGAGGTTTTCCTTGCTCAAATCTCATGCACATCTAGAAATAGCAGTCTGAATTGACAGCACATGTATTTCAATCTCCCGAACTATCTTTATCCTGAGGAGAGAGCGTTGTATTGATTGGTGAGCGAAGAAAATAGAACAAAAGCTCCCTCAGGTGAAAAGCATTGCTAAGAGCTCAGTGGTGCAACACTACTGCTTTCAACAATAACCTCAAAATCCACCATCTTAATCATTACTTTATTCTTGCTTTGCACTACAAATATCAACATGATTATATTTATAGCTTTAAGTATAAATCCAAGTAAATTAGTGTTGTTAATGCTTATAAAATGTGGCCCTTATGTTGCGCAGATATATGTTTTGCCAATTGCCAAAAATACATTTTATGGGTCAAAATGATCAATTATTCTTTTATAGCAAAACATAATTATATGAAAAAAATGCACAAAAGCACATCACTTTAAATTGGTGCTCAGCCAAACAGCAAAAGGTGCAAAAATATATACAGTTGAAGTCAGAATTAATAAACCCCCTGAATTATTAGCCCCCCGATTATTTTCCCCCCAATTTCTGTTTAACGGAGAGAAGATTTTTTCAACACATTTCTAATCATAATAGTTTTAATAACTCATCTCTAATAACTGATTTATTTTATCTTTGCCATGATGACAGTAAATAATATTTTACTAGATATATTTTAAGACACTTCTATGCAGCTTAAAGTGACATTTAAAGGCTTAACTAGGTTAATTAGGTTAACTAGGCAGGTTCGGGTAATTAGGCAAGTTTTTGTATAACAATGGTTTGTTCTGTAGACTATTGAAAAACAATATCGCTTAAAGGGGCTAATACTTTTAACCATAAAATGGCTTTTAAAAAATGTAAAACTGCTTTTATTCTAGCCAAAATAAAACAAATAAGACTTTCTCCAGAAGAAAAAATATTATCAGACCTACTGTGAAAATTTCCTTGCTCTGTTAAACATCATTTGGGAAATATTTAAAAAAAGGGGGCTAATAATTCTGACTTCAACTGTATATTCAAAAAGGCGGCCGTCACTCTCCCCCTCCACCACGACTCTTTATTTTAGTTTGCAAACCAACCCCCCCCCCCCCCCCCCACCCCTTAACTATCGACTTTTATCTGTGACATCGCCAACGACCTCCCCACCCCCGCTCTTATACTTTTGATTGCAAAACTCCCACTGCTGCTTGCTGCGCTCTTTAGTTATGTTGTCTCTGTCGATCAAACGGCGATGGCGGGAAGCACTTAACTAGCTTATTCCAACGAGGTGCGCTATTTGCACTTAGCCTAAATAGACACTTCGAAATCAGCATTTTTTTCAACCCTCGCAGGGGTCCCAAATGCGCACGGGCCCCTGGGCCTGTGCCCATAATGCCCATTGGTTAATCCGGCCCTTGTGTCACCGCATCATAGATATATACACTAGATATCGCATAGGGACCCTGAGCATGCGTCAATAGCGCCGCCACATTGGTACAGTGCTTCTAGGACAAACGTCATTCAACCGCACTAGTCAAGACAGTGTGCCAATGTGAAGATGCTGGACTTTAGCGCTGTGTTTGCGTTGTAGTAACGAGCAAACAAAGAAAACAAAGCACAAAGGCAGAACATTTCATAGGTAAGATTTCGTTTTTTTATGTTTTTGTATGTTATGAACTTTTGTGCTTAAGTAATGTTATTGATGATAATACAGTCTCTTACTGCAGTCACCATAAGGCAAAGTAGCACCAACTCGCACTAAATTCTAAGCTTATGCTAGTTTTGTTGAATAAAATAAGCAAACTATGTTATGAAATATGACAAGAAGATGCTGCCGTGCTAGAAACTTGTATTATTGTCAGCTAAGTGAACGAGTCGTTCATAACGGAGATTCATTCACAAACGAATTGCTCGTGGCTAATACTTTTAACCATAAAATGGCTTTTAAAAAATGTAAAACTGCTTTTATTCTAGCCAAAATAAAACAAATAAGACTTTCTCCAGAAGAAAAAATATTATCAGACCTACTGTGAAAATTTCCTTGCTCTGTTAAACATCATTTGGGAAATATTTAAAAAAAGGGGGCTAATAATTCTGACTTCAACTGTATATTCAAAAAGGCGGCCGTCACTCTCCCCCTCCACCACGACTCTTTATTTTAGTTTGCAAACCAACCCCCCCCCCCCCTCCCTTAACTATCGACTTTTATCTGTGACATCGCCAACGACCTCCCCACCCCCGCTCTTATACTTTTGATTGCAAAACTCCCACTGCTGCTTGCTGCGCTCTTTAGTTATGTTGTCTCTGTCGATCAAACGGCGATGGCGGGAAGCACTTAACTAGCTTATTCCAACGAGGTGCGCTATTTGCACTTAGCCTAAATAGACACTTCGAAATCAGCATTTTTTTCAACCCTCGCAGGGGTCCCAAATGCGCACGGGCCCCTGGGCCTGTGCCCATAATGCCCATTGGTTAATCCGGCCCTTGTGTCACCGCATCATAGATATATACACTAGATATCGCATAGGGACCCTGAGCATGCGTCAATAGCGCCGCCACATTGGTACAGTGCTTCTAGGACAAACGTCATTCAACCGCACTAGTCAAGACAGTGTGCCAATGTGAAGATGCTGGACTTTAGCGCTGTGTTTGCGTTGTAGTAACGAGCAAACAAAGAAAACAAAGCACAAAGGCAGAACATTTCATAGGTAAGATTTCGTTTTTTTATGTTTTTGTATGTTATGAACTTTTGTGCTTAAGTAATGTTATTGATGATAATACAGTCTCTTACTGCAGTCACCATAAGGCAAAGTAGCACCAACTCGCACTAAATTCTAAGCTTATGCTAGTTTTGTTGAATAAAATAAGCAAACTATGTTATGAAATATGACAAGAAGATGCTGCCGTGCTAGAAACTTGTATTATTGTCAGCTAAGTGAACGAGTCGTTCATAACGGAGATTCATTCACAAACGAATTGCTCCCTCCGTCAGAATGAGAAGTGAAAGCAGGAGAGGGTGTGTGTTTCAGGACATGGATTAGATCAAATTAAACAGGGAAGGAGGGTAATGCATTTCCATGCACACAAACACTCACTTTTTGTCAGGAATGCCCGTGCAGTCACATCCATCAATGTAGAAAAGTGATGTAAAATTATAATATTTCATAATTGAAAAAAATATTTGCATACGGACCACCGGGGAAAACTCCCGATCATAGATAGTATATGTGTATTTCTCTGGCTTTGGATGGCCACAGTCCTCCGCTTCACCTTGGTCCCGCATTCATTTCAAAGGAGCGCTACCCTGTACTAAAATGGCGGCTATATTAATGCATTCATTCTAATAGACAATCGCAGGGTAGGCGACATCTAGTGTATATATCTATGTCACCGCATAACTATAGATGTGTTAAAAATAATGAGAATATATATTTGACGTCCGATCTGAAAGCGGGTGATCGGGTCCGATTTCTGATCACGTGATCGGATTTGGACATCCCAATTTATTAGATGCTTTCTGGCCAGTGTTCAAAGATGAATTGAGGGTCAAAATATATCTGGTCTCTAATCGATAAAAAATGAGCACTGTGGTGAAAGTAATGTGAATAGATGAGTGCTTATGAGAATAATCCTATCATTACATAATGCCACTCTGATATATGCCGTGTGTCAGGTTAGTGTCTCTGGGATTGTGTACCACACGGATCCTTATGCAATACTCTGAAACACATAGCTCTATTCCTTTCAAAGCTTTATAAGGAGGGAACAAATATCTAGATGTTTTGAACATCCTAAAACCGAATAGTAAGCAACGCAGTGTCTAATCTCAGTTAAACGCACTCCATTTTGTTCTGAAACCTAGAAAAGCAGAGCAGAAAAAGACTCTATAGCTCTTCTGTGACCGTTTTCCCAAGTTCATGCTTTTATTTCATCATCGATCCTAGACAAGTGTATTTCAAAAGACGTCATTATACCATCCTAAGTATATTGTCTCCATTAAAGTGCTTCCGCGTGATTAATTCCTCATTCTCTTTCTCTCTTTGACATTGTACCGCATTCTTTCTTGCGTTCGAACATCTTTGAAGTCTCTGAATCTCTTCCCCCTGTGATGTAAGTTCTTAAATAATTTCTTCCGTTCTGATCCTGAAATAGTATCCATCAAAGAAACCAGTCATGTTAGATTCAGCAGCTAACTTCTGAACGAGTGGGATTCTTATGAAAGCTGACGAGATGAGAACAACCTACCCTGTGAACATCTATTATATGCAAATCAGCAATATTCATCTCCGCTAATCACCCTGGAGCACAGGTGCTGCGCAGAAACCACAGATTCTTTTCTTAGCAACTTATAAAGCATTCTATAGAGACGGAAGCAATTTCCCTTCGCTAATTTAATACTCTTTTAGAAATCCTAACAATCCGGGAATAAACACACATGGATGAATCAAAAGAATGAGCTCAATTGGTTTAGTGAAGTCAGGTGTGATTGGCATGTTGGAGATGAGATGGTGGAGCTTTCCGATTGATGAGGCGCCGGGACATCAAAGCGGACCCCCATTACTCAGAGAGAGTCCTCAGGCTGAGCTCTTTAAAGTGATGATGGGACAGGAGCGGCAGTGTATGGTGAAGATCTGAAACAGAGACCTCACTCTGTGTTCGGATTTTTAAATCCAGTGTAGATTCATATTCCGTTTGAGGTGTACACTTTTGAATGACAAGCTACTGGTAGATATTTTCCACACACTCGGAACTATGAGTGGGCAGCTATATACTGTATATATATTTTTAGGATTTAACATTCTCAGATGAAAGGTAGAAAGGTGTTACTTGGACAGAACTGTTTTCATTTTCACACCAGATAAATGTTTAAATATATCTAGAACTATTGGTTGAGATAACTACCTGTTTTTTTTTGTTTTGTGTGTGTGTGTTTGTACTACAAAAACTGGGAATGATTTTAATCATAGAAACACCTTTTGGGGGAATTAAATCAGTTCCTACTTCGCAGTAGGATCTAACCCAGTACAATAAGAACTGCCATTAATCAGGCGTATGCCAACTGCACAAATGCATGCCATACAATACCTTACTAAAGTCTTGTCGCCTATCCAAGTTTTAGGAACAACTAATAATAACTTGACTTCTAGTTGCTCATTTGGTAACAGAAGTGGCTTATTTGAAAGG
Organism: Danio kyathit; assembly: GCA_903798195.1. Lineage (NCBI taxonomy): Eukaryota > Metazoa > Chordata > Actinopteri > Cypriniformes > Danionidae > Danio > Danio kyathit. The sequence goes on along the minus strand of LR812523.1, from coordinate 75,257,832 downwards.
CAAAGGCCTCTAGATTATGCTTATTTTACCAAAATAAAATACGATCATGCCTTGATTTTAAATTATTTAATTAGGACAGTAAGGTCTGACTTTGCTTAGACAAAAATCTTGTCACTTGTCATCAGGAATGGCAAAGAAAGCGTTCTTGCACTCAAGAGTCCAGAGACTCCCAGAGTTCATTGAGATTCTTTGGATTCATCTTCAATGCCTCCTCCTACATTTTACCCCAGACATGCTCAATAATGTTCATGTCTGGTGACTGGGCTGGCCAATCCTGGAGCACCTTGACCTTCTTTGCTTTCAGGAACTTTGATGTGGAGGCTGAAGTATGAGAAGGAAGATTGAAGAAAATACTTTTGTAAGATAGTGTACAACTGGCACAGTATTTTAACCGATTAGCAGACATAGTAACTGTCTGGTTTACCTTTTGTTCATAGTTATCATTAAAGCAACAACCTCTAAATTTGCGTTGGTTCGACCATCAACCATTTTCTCAGAGGATGACAAGCTGACAAAATGTGGGCGTGGGCGACTGTGTGAGCGATCAGTAAGTGAAGAGCAGGATTTGGGGGGATGACAGGCCAGATTAAAATGCTCCCTATGGCCAGTCCACCCCTGGCTGCCAGCTTCACATAACTGCCTACTTTTGTTTAAAGCCTCCAGTTTTCAAAATAAGAGTCCCACATACATAGCAAGTATAACACAAGCTTAGATAAAATCAAAATAAGGGGAAGATGTTGTTGTAATCTCACTAGGAAACGTTGTGGCCAATCAAACACTGTCTGTAGTATGCACATGACATCAGAGTCTGTGCTTTGTTTCGATTGGACTGTTTTTCACTGGGATTTTACACTCACAGGATTTACATAAGAACAATTTGCATATAATTAATTATAATTAACATTTTCCATATTTTGTGATTCACAAGTGTTTTCCGTTTATTTACGGTGCATTATTGGATGTTGATCTCTGCTCTGTTGACTTTTGATGTGGAAAATTCAACTCTAGTGTTTATCAAAGTGACTTTTATTGACAAGATATAGAGAAATATGTCTGTAAAATAACAGAAAATGTACCAACCCAGATAATATGTCACTTTAAACTACTACAAATCTTAATAAAAGTCACATTTTAGAGAACTTTTCAAGGTTAAAAGATGTTGAAAGAAGGATCAAGATCCCATAATGCAATTCAAAAGCATAAATATAAAAAAATAAAAACATGAATACAAAAAACTGCTAATTTACGAATATTTTTGATCAGATTTTCATTTTAAAGCACCTTAAAAAAACAAAAAACAACTAACATTTACATTTTACAAACTCATTTTGTATTATTTTTGCACTGTTAAAATCTAAATATTTTCTTATTGCTTGCCTCCTCAGAGAAAACATGTAGGATTTCCAGAAATTGATGTTACCAAACAGGTTTCTGAATCTTCCATAGTGCCTCAGACAGTACATCTTCACGATAGCTCAGCTCCCCCTGAAGACAGGAGCGGAGAGGGAATCAAATAGAGGGTAAAAATAGCAGCAAGCAGATGCTCTGTTTTCTGGAAAGCCATTATCAGTCAGGAGAGAGGTGTTGCTCTGGGCTGCTGTGGAGGTATGCACAGCAACACTTTAGCAGCCTCACACATCTCAGGTGAGGTGAGAAACAGACAGCGCTGCAAGAGGAAGAGAAAACTCGACTGCTTGAATAAAGTATCTGCTAAATAATGCATCGACTTGGTCATGTTTGCAGTTTATCAGCTCTTCTAAAGATAACCCTTAGCTCTCTGCTTTCGCAAGGTGTTACAGCTCCTGTAAAAAATGTCAAATTATGTCACTTCTTCTTGATACTTACTGCAGACTCAGTGGAGTAAGCATGTTTTGAAAATACTTCTGTTGAAAACGAGTTAGCATTAGCATCGGCTCCATTTTTGAGTGTGTAGTATTTAGTTGAAATTTGATTTGTGGTTTGCAAACTGAAGATTGTAAAATTGTAATATACAGCATAAATCATCACAAAACATCAGTGGTAACCTTTCAGGAAGATTTTAGTTGGGAAAATATTGCTTGTTTGTTGCTAAGTGGGCTAATGGGCTACCTTAAAGGGGTGATCAACAGTGTATTTTTAAGGCTTGGTTGTGTTTATAAGATGCAAATCAATTATGCTTAACTTGTAGAAAATTATGTTATTTTTTCATTTATCTTACTTTGATTATCCACTTTTTAAGTCGTGATGTATCGGTGACGTATGGAAAACTGTTTCTGGATCCAAGCCGCTACTCATTTGAATTGAGAAAATACTCATTTATGGCCACTTTTTGGTCCTATTACAATTGAATTTTATACAAAATCGTGGTTTAGCATTAGTCTCTGCACTTGCTGCATCAAAAATGCAAAAATTTTTTACAATTTATAAAAAATTGTAAAATTGTAAAACTGACCCAGCCGAGGCTCGAACCAGCGACCTTCTTGCTGTGAGGCGACAGCACTACCTACCCAGCCACTGCGTCGCCTATACCATGAAAATAGTGCATACAATTCATTAATTCCTTTTCTTTTTGGCTAAGTCCCTATATTAATCTGGGGTCTCCACAGCGGAATGAACCGCCAACTTATCCAGCATATGTTTGACGCAGCAGATGCCCTTCCAGCTGCATCCCATCACTGGAAACATTCATACATCATACCTGCCAACAGTTTTTCCCGGGAGTCTCCCGTATTTCAAACCCATCTCCCGCCACCCTCCCGTTTTGTTATTTCTCCCGGAAAACTCCCGTAATTTCAACCATTAACTAACCCCCCACTTTTTTTTTTTCAGCATTTTGGTATGGTCTGTAGAAAATTATGTTATTTTTTCATTTATCTTACTTTGATTATCCACTTTTTAAGTCGTGATGTATCGGTGACGTATGGAAAACTGTTTCTGGATCCAAGCCGCTACTCATTTGAATTGAGAAAATACTCATTTATGGCCACTTTTTGGTCCTATTACAATTGAATTTTATACAAAATCGTGGTTTAGCATTAGTCTCTGCACTTGCTGCATCAAAAATGCTAAATTTTTTACAATTTATAAAAAATTAATCACTTTCTGGCCATCTGATATTAGGCATGGATATATATATTGTGATCGTGATTTTTGAAAAAATTTCAGTGCATTGTAAACATTTATTGTTACCATTTGATAAGTCTCCGGAAGCCGCTTTGCATGACATCACACTTAACAAGCGGTTATACAGCTACTCAGCTAACATGAAAACGACTGTCATATTTCCTAGTTCCTCTGAATGGCCCACCCTCAAGAGGCTCTGATTGGTCAGCTAACATAATGTGCTGTGATTCGTGGATTGGCTCCACGTCACCACGTCACGCCCCTACAAGCACGAGCTTTTGTGCTGTGTAAACAGTCCAGTCAGAGCAGCTGTTAGCAGCGACAGAAAAATGAAAGCACCAGGCACACCGCCTGCTCTCTAAAATAAAATCTGACAAGCGTCTTTCACATATATTCGGAATAAGCATGTGTAAGTAGTGGTGGGCAAAGCGAGGCTTCATGAAACACTGAACCAGTCGAAGCAAATGTGTCGAAGCTTCGAAACGTTTCGAAACCCCACTCTACGGTGACACCTAGTGGTCATTTTTTATGTATTGCACTGGAACAGCTTCAGCAAAGAACAGTTGAGCAAACTGAGGTATTAAACCCCACTTCCCAGGCAGTAACCTGCAAGTGATTTAGCGGAGCGGTTAGGGTTCCTGACTACCATGTGGGGATAGTGGGATCGAATCCAGACTGAGACAGCTATTTTGAAATGCTTTGATATCAGTTTGAATTGCTCTGTTCTTGTATCGTTCTGTTTCAACATTGGTCGGACATCCGAATAGACACTTTGTGAATAAATATGTCTTGTTTTGGTCATAAAACAGGGTTGTTGCTAGTTCAGGCGTGGTTGTGGCCAGAAGGTAACAAGAATTATTTATATTACTCATTAAATTTCCCATTTATTCTATTTCATTAATGTCTACCCAAAACCTAAACACAACCATCACAGTACTGTAAAAATATTCATTATTGTTTTACAGTGTTACAAAAATTATGCTAAATTGATAGCGTATCCGCAGCTGTATCCTATCTAGACTACACCATAAAACAGTAGCATTATTAAAATACATAAAAATCATGATTTCGGTGTATTTGTACAAGTCGGGATTCGAACCCAAAAATCATTTAAAGCACAGTATTTACATGCACACGTACGGTCCACTAGGCCATTTGAGACAGTTAGTTCTTTCTGACCCTGTCAGTTAAGTGCAGATTCGCCAGGTCTCGAAATGCATCTGAACTGATCGATGCTTTGAATCGTTTTAGTCACGTGACCAGGTGTTTCGAAACACTTTAGTCACGTGACCTGTGTGTTTCGGATCATGCTTCGGTGCAGTGTTTCGAAACACTTGCGCTTCGGGATCTCGACAGTGTGTCTAAACGTCAGTTTCACGTCAGCCATCCCTATGTGTAAGTAATATGAAACATTCACATATCTTTAGTGAGTTTGTTATTTGAGATGTAGAACGCAGGGAAAGCGTCCGCATAGAGAGACACTGCACCGCTGGTGAAGATTGTGTGTGTTTACAGCAGTTTGACTGATAAACATGAATTTGTAGCTAAATTGTTAGCGGTGCCAGACAGCATTTCCCATTGTTTACATCCTTGTTTACGTCTTTGCTACAGAATACTGTTAACGCTAGAAACTGTGCATGTAGTTGATCAATTTTAACAAATAAAAAAACTTACAGGTTGTGGCTCACAATCCACAGCTTCGTCTGTTGGAGGAGTTTTAACCAAATCCAGCACTGAACTGAGAGAGATTCTGGAAGCTGTCCTTTGTCAAATGCAAGCTTTATATATATATATATATATATATATATATATATATATATATATATATATATATATATATATATATATATATATTATAGTTCTCTGGAACATAATTACAATTAAACTGTAAGCACTTCTCTCTTTGTGTCGTGCCCTTTGGAAGCCCAAATACAGAAACAGAAGAAGCTCTGTGGAAATAGCAGCTTTGGACGCCATTTTAGCTTTCTCTGCTATAACATTACAGCACCTCTGGCCACGCCCCTTTGCTGTGCGGGGAGTGCCTATGGTGAATGCACGTAACCGGAAGCCCTTGTGATCTCACTAGCCCGGATGTATTTTTTAGCTAAGCTAACTCTGTAAAAGCCAATGTCTCCCTTTGTATTGAACTTTGAGCATCTTACAGTACATTCAGAGATGTTCACACATCTACATTACACATCAGCTAAAGTTTAAAATATAATATGATAGTGGACCACCCCTTTAAACATCATTACAGCTAAACTCATCTGCAGTTCCCACTTGTCCACTTTTACATCTTTGTTGTGTTCATAAATGCCTTTTATGAATTGTTTTATTATTATTTATTTAGGGGAAATGTGTTTTAAATAAGTGTGATTGAGCTGTCAGTAGTATGTGACCATATTTAAGTTCACTTACAGGTTATGTAGCTTTTTTTTTACTCTAGCATCTGCATTTAAGGCTTCGAAATTCATAAGGTGATTTTAGTTACTTACTTTCTGCAATATTTCAGAATAAGCCATGTATACAGTACAATACAAATATGTTAATATACCATAAGAATTCATTCATTCATTCATTTTATTTTTGGCTTAGTCGCTTTATTAATCTGGGGTCGCCACAGCGGAATGAACTGCCAATTTATCCAGCACGTTTCACGCAGCGGATGCCCTTCCAGCCACAACCCATCTCTGGGAAACATCCTTACACACTCATTCACACACAGACACTACGGACAATTTAGCCTACCCAATTCACCTGTACTGCATGTCTTTGGACTGTGGGGGAAACCGGAGCACCCGGAGGAAACCCGAGCGAACGCAGGGAGAACATGCAAACTCCACACAGAAACGCCAACTGACCCAGCCGAGGCTCGAACCAGCGACCTTCTTGCTGTGAGGCGACAGCACTACCTACTCCGCCACTGCGTCGCCTATACCATGAAAATAGTGCATACAGTTCATTAATTCCTTTTCTTTTTGGCTAAGTCCCTTTATTAATCTGGGGTCGCTACAGCGGAATGAACCGCCAACTTATCCAGCATATGTTTGACGCAGCAGATGCCCTTCCAGCTGCATCCCATCACTGGAAACATTCATACATCATACCGGCCAACAGTTTTTCCCTGGAGTCTCCCGTATTTCAAACACATCTCCCGCCACCCTCCAGTTTTGTTATTTCTCCCGGAAAACTCCCGTAATTTCAACCATTAACTAACCCCCCCCCCCCTTTTTTTTTTTTCCTTCAGCATTTTGGTATGGTCTTGAAAACCCCTAGGTCGCTAACTATGGTATAGGATCCGATGGCAGCGGCCGCCCAAAACACGCTTCATAGTTACTAACACCACAGTACCCGGTTCTCAACAGTCAACAGTGTTATTCAGACACCTCACCCCCAAAACTAAACCCCCCTCGGTCTCTCGGATTTTCAGGGACAAATGTTGGCAGGTATGCAGTATGCCGCATACACTCTCATAGTGTATATCAACAGAAATACCAACTGACCCAGCCAAGGCTTAAACCAGCGACCTTATTGCTGTGAGGCTAGAGTGCTAACCACTGAGCCACCATGCTGCCCTTGTACAAAATTCATAAGGTGATTTTAGTTACTTTCTGCAGTATTTCAGAAGACTTTTTAATTTGTGTGTGTTCAATGTGTGTGTGTGTGTGTGTGTGTGTGTGTGTGTAACTGTAACTTCCAAGTTTCCATTTTAAATAATAAAAATAATGTTATTTGTGCAAGCAGCTCATCCAGCGATTATGAAAATGATGAGTGTTGTTACGTGTAATAACTGCAGTGCATTTTTATATGAAATATAGTCATACAACAGAAAAACCCTACTACTTCAAAGCCATTAAGAGCCAAACAACCTGGGAAAAACTCTATACAATGCGGTTCACTCAGTGTGATTTACTTAAAAGCCATTCTATAGGAAGAAAACCGAGAGAGAGCAGAGCTGATAGAGGAAGAAAGCAGATGCTGAAACGATAAGTGCACATTTAGGCCGTCCATAGGGAAAAAAGCAAACCCCAGTGGCCTCTCGTCTCAGATCCTGATGAACGGCAGCACATTTCAGCAGATGACCTAAAAACTGGGCTCGCAGACAGACGGGCAGGCAGGGAAAGAGCAAAAGCACTTTAAGGACCATGCTTGGAAATGAGAACATTTTAGACTGGTTTAAATACACCAGTATTAAAAATGCATACTATTATTAGCAGAAAATACATATTAGGACCGTGACATTTATGCTGATCATATTAGAAGACGGACAAAATATTAAAATTGAAGAGATAAGATTAAAGATATAGATTAGCCAATAGTGAAACGTCTGTCATTTGCTGTCATTTCACCCTTTGCTTGTTTTAAACCTTTATAAGTTTCTTTCTTTCTGCTAAACACAAAAGATGATATTTTGAAGAATGCTGGAAACCATTGGATTTCATATGCATTTATAGAAGTCAATGGTTTCATCTTTCTTCAAAGTACCTTCTTTTGTGTTCAGCAGAAAGAAAGATAGACCTAACATAGTTTGTGCAATTTTACTGTTGTTATATAAAATAATAATAATAATAATAATAGTTAAATAAAAATAACATAATCAATTACCTTATATTAACTTATAACTGCAATTTTTTTAAGTTAAATCATACTGTCAATTCATTTTTGTTACTTGAGAATAAATACAATTAATTGAATTAAAACTATTAATAATGCAATGTTTATCCATTTCATTAGTTTAACTTGATGTAGATAAATATGTACGCATAAACAAAAAATAAATCAACAAATAATAATAATAAAATAATTAATAAAAATCAAATTGACAGTTCATTCTGGTAAAGCAGGGAATAAACCAAAGGAAAATTAGTAAGTAATAATTAGAAAATAAATAAATAAATAATCAAGCGACAGGAGAACAAAATTGCTCAAATCTAAACTAAAAGTTTAGTTTAGTATAAAAGAAAATGATAAAAATCACGAAGTTGATTTGTGCAATTTTACAGTTATTATAAAATAATAATAATAAAAAATTATATTTCAATAAAAAAACTTATAATTAAATAACTCATACGTTTTTTTAAAGTTAAATCTTACTGTCAATTCATTTTTGTTACTTGAAAATAAATAAAGTTAATTGAATTAAAACTTTTTATTTACTGAGGTAATATTTATAAATTTTCATTAGTTTAACTTAGCCTGCTAAAATAACATGAATAAATAATAATAAATAAATATATATGTAAATAAATAAATAAATAATTATACAAATTAATAAATAAACATAAATAAATAATTATATAAATAAATAAATATAAATAAATAATAATAATTATAATAATAAATAAATAAATATAAATAAATAAATATAAATAAATAAATATAAATAAATAATAATAATTATAATAAAAATAATAAATAAATAAATATATGTATAAATAAAAAAAAAATATATATATTATATAAATAAATAATAAATAAATATAAATAATGGAATATTCATTCATTTATTTTCTTTTCAGCTTAGTCCCTTTATTAATCCTGGGTCGCCACAGTGGAATGAACCGCCAACTTATCAAGCACATGTTTAACGCAGCGGATGCCCTTCCAGCTGCAACCCATCTCTGGGAAACATCCATACACACTCATTCACACTCATACACTACAGACAAGGTAGCCTACCCAATTCACCTGTATCGCATGTCTTTGGACTGTGGGGGAAACCGGAGCACCCAGAGGAAACCCACGCGAACGCAGGGATGTTCTCCACACAGAAACGCCAACTGACCCAGCCGAGGCTTGAACCAGCGACCTTCTTCCTGTGAGGTGACAGCACTACCTACTGTGCCACTGCGTTGCCAATAATGGAATATAAATATAAATTAAAAAATTATATAAATAAATAAATAAAATATATATGTATTATATATGTACATAAATAAATAGGTGACGTGGTGGCACAGTGGGTAGCGCTGTCGCCTCACAGCAAGAAGGTCGCTGGTTCGAGCCTCGGTTGGGTCAGTTGGCATTTCTGTGTGGAGTTTGCATGTTCTCCCAGTGGGTTTCCTCCAGGTGCTCCGGTTTCCCCCACAGTCCAAAAAACATGTGGTACAGGTGAATTGGTACATGCTAAAATTGACCATAGTGTATGTGTGTGAATGAGTGTGTATGGATGTTTCCCAGTGATGGGTTGCGGCTGGAAGGGCATCCACTGCATAAAACATATGCTGGATAAGTTGGTGGTTCATTCCACTGTGGCGACCCCAGATTAATAAAGGGACTAAACCAAAAAGAAAATAAATGAATGAATATATAAATAAATAAAAATTAATAAATATCTAAATAATACTAATAAAAAAATAATACACAAATAAAAATAAGTAAATAAATAAATAATAAATAAACATTTAAATACAAATAAATAAAAAATAAATAAAGTAACAATAAAAAAAATTAACATAAATAAATTAATAGTTAATAAAAATCTAATTGTCAGTTCATTCCGCTGTGGCATCCCCTGATAAAGCAAGAATAAACCAAATGAAAATGAGTGAATAATAAAAATCAAGTGACAGAAAAACAAAATTGCTCAAATCTAAACTAAAACTAAAAAGTCTAGTTTAGTAGAAAAGAAATATATAAAAACTCCAACAATATTCTAGTGATATAAAAATAGTTGACAAAATGGATGAGAGTTGACATTTTTAGGTGCACCGTCCCTTTAAATGTCCTTCGCAGGCAAGACTTCAGAAGAAATTTTAAGAAGAAATCATTTCATTAGTAGAAAAGCTCTTAATTATAAACAATGGAGACGACTCTTTTCATCATCACAATGAGAGTGCAATGCAGAGAAGCTCAATTATCCGGCGACTCCATGGCACTGACGACTTGAAGCCAATTAGATTAGCTGGATCTGATGGCCACCTTGAGATGAAAGGGGAAAAGAAATGCCATTAAATTTAAGCGCCTTCTTCCCTGAATAGCAGTTTGCCGGTGTCACAGTGGCCTGAATTAAATGTGCATTTGCTGAGCACAGGCAGAGCAGACAATTCAATTTGACACTGCCTTTAGAGAAGAGCTGAGGGCTAATGAGTTGCTCTGTCCCGCTGTTTCCGGATCAGCTCTTCCCTGCAGCCAAACACATGAGGTCATCACTTTCTGCCATGGAGGAAGAGAATAGGCCGGTAATGATATCCACCTTTAGACTGCTCTTATTTTTTTTGCTTTAGACTATTCAGTTACATTCGACTTTTTTTTTTTACCCTCAGCTCCAAGAAGTTTCCAAAAGCCGGAGCTTGGTCATTATTTGCTGGAATCTGCTCCAGCACAGACTTAAAAGGGATGGTTGAAAAGTTAAAGGTTTACATACTCCTAGCAAAATCAGTTCAATTTTAAAGGGTTAGTTCACTCAAAAAAAAAAATTGTTACCTTCATGTCGTTTCAAACCCCAGAGATCTTCATTCATTTCTGAATTAAGATATTTAGATGAAATCCTAGAGCTCTCTCATCCTCCATACATGTAGACAGCAATGGTTTTGAAATGTTTATAGTACAGAAAAGGAACCAAACATGGTTAATTAATAAGTTTTTTTTAAGTTACAGTAAATGATACACTGTCAATTCATATTTTTACCTTAAAATAAATCAAATTAAACTAATAAATAGATTTAAACTATTTGCTAAGTAATATTTATCAATTTCATTATATTAATTTAATGTACCCTGCTAAAATAACATAAATGCATAAATAAATGCATAAATAAATGTGTAAATATATAAATGCGCAAATATATAAATGTGCAAATAAATGCATAAATAAATGCGTAAATAAATGTGTAAATATATAAATGCGCAAATATATAAATGTGCAAATAAATGCATAAATAAATGCGTAAATAAATGCGTAAATAAATGCGTAAATAAATGCGTAAATAAATAAATAAATGCATAAATGAATGCGTAAATAAATGCATAAATAAATGCGTAAATAAATAAATGCACAGGTAAATGCGTAAATAAATGCATAAATAAATGCATAAATAATTGCGTAAATAAATGGGTAGATGAATAAATGCGGAAATAAATGCGTAAATAAATAAATAAATTCGCAAATAAATAAATGCGCAAATAAATAAATGCGTAAATAAATGCATAAATAAATGCGTAAATAAATAAATAAATGCATAAATAAATGCGTAAATAAATGCATAAATAAATGCGTAAATAAATAAATGCACAGGTAAATGCGTAAATAAATGCATAAATAAATGCATAAATAATTGCGTAAATAAATGGGTAGATGAATAAATGCGTAAATAAATGCATAAATAAATAAATAAATTCGCAAATAAATAAATGCGCAAATAAATAAATGCGTAAATAAATGCATAAATAAATGCGTAAATAAATGCATAAATGAATGCGTAAATATATAAATGCGTAAATAAATGCTTAAATAAATAAATGCGTAAATAAATAAATGCACAAGTAAATGCGTAAATAAATGAGTAGATGAATAAATGCGTAAATAAATAAATGCGTAAATAAATGAGTAGATGAATAAATGCGTAAATAAATAAATGCGTAAATAAATGCATAAATAAATAAATCTGTAAATAAATGCGTAAATAAATGAATGTGTAAATAAATGCATAAACAAATGCGTAAATAAATGCATAAATAAATGCGTAAATAAATGCGTAAATAAATGCGTATATAAATAAATATGTAAATATGTAATTAAATAAATCCATAAATAAATATGTAAATAAATATGCAAATAAATACGTAAATAAATAAATACGTAAATAAATACATAAATATGTAAATAAATATGTAAATAAATAAACAAATAAATGCGTGAAATAAATGAAAAATAAACAAATCAAGCAAACAGAAGATTTCTTTATCCATATACAGTTGAAAAGTTAAAAGTTTACGTGCACCTAGCGGAATCTGTTAAATTTTGAAGGGTTAGTTCACTCACAAAATGAAAATAACTTGTTATAATTTGTAACTAATTACCCTCATTTTGTTCTAACCCCGATAGGGTTCATTTTCAGAACACAAATTAAGATATTTGAGAGCTCTCTCATCTTCCATGTACAGCAATGGTCCTGAGAAGTTGGATAGGAATGACAATGAAAATTTGTGGCTGAACTAACTCTTTAGTTATTTTACAGAACTAATAATTATCACATGCACATTTTGATCTACTTCAATAGAATATATATACAGTTTAAGTCAAAATTTTTAGCCCCCCTGAATTATTAGCCTCCATGTTTATTTTTCCCCCAATTTTTGTTTAACGGAGAGAAGATTTTTTCAACACATTCCTAAACATAATAGTTTTAATAACTCATTTCTAATAACTGGTTTATTTTATCTTTTCCATGATGACAGTAAATAATATTTGACTAGATATTTTTCAAGACACTTCTATACAGCTTAAAGTGACATTTAAAGGCTTAACTAGGTTAATTAGGTTAACTAGGCAGGTTAGGGTAATTAGGCAAGTTATTGTATGATGATTGTTTGTTCTGTAGACAATCAAAAAAAATATAGCTTAAAGGGGTAATAATTTTGATCCCAAAATGGTTCTTAAAAAATTTAAAACTGCTTTTATTCTAGCCGAAATAAAACAAATAAGACTTTCTCCAGAAAAAAAAAATATTATCAGACATACTGATTATAAGGCTGAACAGCATGAAATGCCATCACTCTACAGAGATTTCCCAGTATTTCTCTGTTGCAATCGGGAGATCACAATAATTAACCCCAAAAAAGCCAAAGCAAAGCAAACACTAGCAGATTACTATGGTATAAATACAGCACTACAAAATACAAAAGAGAGATCGACTTAGAATGTCACTTACCTGTTTAATAACGATTTGATCAGCTGTAGTTTTTCTCCCTTAAGGACTTATTATGCGGTCTCTGTCTCCATCTTGTAGCGGAACGTCACCCATCCTTGCTCTGCTCAGTGACAGGCTGATGTCTGCCGACAGGCTGTCTATCAGAAACTATAAATATTTAAAATAGGCACTATCCTTATAAATAAACTGAATAGATGCAATCTAAACAACTACATTCTCGACTAAAAAAGCCTCAAATGTACATTATGTTGTCCAACAGCTGCAATATTTGTCAAACTGTATTGAGTCTATTGATCTGCTGTCACTCTGTGTGGGTGGCTGAAGAGGCTGTACAAGCGTTGTTATTGCAGAATATCGCACAGCTGCCAGCCAATCAGATTCCAAAACCAGACAGAACTGTTATATATATCTATATCTATATCTATATCTATATCTATATTATATATATATCTATATATATATATATATATATATATATATATATATATATATATATATATATATATATATATATATATATATATATATATATATATATATATATATATATATATATCCCAGCAGAAGTAATTGCAGAAGATACTTACCAAATATTTTCAATGTCCCCTTATCTCCAAATTCAAAACGATTTCACCACCTGGCTTTCCATTAAAAAAATTCTTTCTGGAGCTTCAGTGAGTGTTGGTGACCTGAAATGGTTGCATACGAGTCCCTAAGTTGTCATCCGCGTGAAAAGATTGATCTCCAAATTATACTGTTCTGTTTGGAAAGGGATCACTAAATAATAAAGGGACAAACTAATTTATGTGACCTGAAGGATTTTTCTGAATATCAACGAAGTTTAGTGATTTTTTACCCCAAAATAAAAATTACCTCATCATTTATTCTCTCTCATCCTTTATTAGTTTCTTTCTTATGTTAAACAAAAAAAGGAGATATTTTGAAGAATGCTGATGGCTGCCAGCTACCAGTATTTTTCAAAATATCTTGTGTTTAACAGAATAAATAAGCTCAAATAGGATTGGAGCAAGTAAAGGCTGGGTAAATGATTGCAGAATTACATTTTTTGGGTGAACTATCTCTTTGAATGTCTAGGACAAACAGGGGAATCATGAACAACCTTTACTAAACCAAACAACAACAAAAATAAGCTTTGAATCAATCTGGCAAAATAAAAAATATTAAGAATAAAGTGTGTGTAAACTTTTGAATATCTATTTACTCTTTTGGACTATACTTAAATGTGGTCAGTATTAATTAAAGATGCATTTTTATATGAGCCCTCTAATTATGTAAATTAATTAACATTAACGTTTTCCTTTAACTGTAGATCTATATTTCGATACTGTAAGTTGATCGACACATCTGGCACATGATTTCATCTCCCTCGAGCAAGAGGTGTAAAATAAAGACTGGCTTTATTGATATGAATCACATTGCAAGTACAACACAGATGCAAGCGTAACAGTTTTAGATGACGCCATCGATTTCTTCTAACTAAGACAGCTGACACACGGATCTGTCTTTGAAATACAGTCAAAGAATAATACATTATTTTCACATTGTCTTTAGATACCTTTTTTTTTTGCTGACAACTTTATATTTAAATAGATACGCTTCGCTTCGTACAATCCATCCTACAATTAAATAGTCACTTTATGAACACAAATGTAACAGAAAAAGATCGCAAAAGAGATACAGCAAAAAATAAAGCATGGCAGGAAGAATAGCAAAACCAATCGCTAATCTAATCTCTTGTTCACGTACGATTTGTCATATTACTGCGCAAAACAAAATGAAATCATACAATCCTTGTGCTAAAAATGGTCATGCAAATCTTTGATCTACATACAGTCACAACAAAACACAGAGGGCCTTCAACAGTCAGTGCCTTCGCTTCTTTAGCTGATGGTTTGATTGCTCTCAATACAAAGGACGAACTAAAAGACATCTTCCTTGCTCTCTATTATGTAACTGAATCGTATTCGGAAAGCTGTACAAGTATTGATAAGAACACTGCAAAAACGGTTCGATTGATTAGTGAATTCGTCAGCAGTAAAAATATTTAAACATACTGGAAACGTTGCAAGTTAAGTAAGGATTACTATTGCTAGCGTACACGTTTAGATGTTGTATGAAAAACAAATGTTGTGTTCGCAAAATGTTCGTAAAACATTGTCAATTTGCACAAATCTATGAAAAAGACAAAATGATGCATGCCAGGCCAGTAGGGGGCGACATCACTTTGTAAAGAAATACTATGAGCCTAAAGTAAAAATATCTAAACATACTGGAAAAGTTGCAAATGAAGTTGGGATTACTATTTCTAGTGTTTGCTCAGATGACGAGGATGTACGAAAAAACAGATGTGATCGCAAAATGTTCGCAAAACAATGTCCATTTACGCAGATCAATGGAAAAGACTAAAAATGATGCATGCAAGGCCAGTAGGGGGTGATGTCACTTGTAAAGAAATGCTATGAGCATGCAGTAAAAAATATCTAAACATACTAAAAAAGTTGCAAATAATGTAAGGATTACTATTTCTAGAGTATGTTTAGATGACAATGATGTATGAAAAACTGATGTTGTGTTGGCAAAATTTTCGCAAAACAATGTCAAATTACGCAAATCTATGGAAAAGACAAAATGATTCATGCCAGGCCAGTAGGTAGCGATGTCACTTTGTATGAAAAACAGATGTTGTGTTCAGAAAATGTTAGCAAAACCATGTCCAATTACACAGATCAATGAAAAAGACTAAAAATTATGCATGCCAGGTCAGTAGGGGCGATGCCACTTGTAAAGAAATGCTATGAGCAAGCGGTAAAAATATATAAACATACTAAAAAAGTTGCAAATAATGTAATGATTACTATTTCTAGAGTATGTTTAGATGACAACGATGTATGAAAAACTGATGTTGTGTTCGCAAAATGTTCGCAAAACAATGTCAATTTTCGCAAATCTATGAAAAGGACAAAATGATGCATGCCAGGCCAGTAGTTGGCGATGTCACTTTGTATGAAAAACAGATGTTCTGTTCACAAAATGTTAGCAAAACCATGTCCATTTACGAAGATCAATGAAAAAGACTAAAAATGATGCATGCCAGGCTAGTAGGTAGCGATGTCACTTTGTATGAAAAACTGATACCGTGTTCGCAAAATTTTAGCAAAACTATGCCTATTTACACAGATCTATGAAAAAGACTAAAAATGATGCATGCCAGGTCAGTAGGTGGCGATGTCACTTTGTAAAGAAATACTATGAGCCTTCAGTAAAAATATCTAAACATACTGGAAAAGTTGCAAATAAAATAAGGATTACTATTTCTAGATGTACGATGTACGAAAAACAGATTTTGTGTTCACAAAATAATGTCCTTTTTACACAGATTAACTAAAAATGATGCATGCCAGGTCAGTAGGTGGTGATGTCACTTAATAAAAAAAAATACTATGAGCCTGTAGTAAAATTTCTAAACATACTGTAAAAGTTGCAAATAATGTAAGGATTACTATTTCTAGGGTAAGTTTCGATGACAGCGATGTACAAAAAACAGATGTTTGTGTTTACAAAATGTTCGCAAAACAATGTCCATTTATGCAGATCTATGAAAAAGACAAAATGATGCATGCCAGGTCAGTAGAGGGCGATGTAATGATTACTATTTCTAGGGTATGTTTAGATGACAACGATGTATAAAAAACTGATGTTGTGATCGCAAAATGTTTGCAAAACAATGCTCATTTACACAAATCTAATGCTGCGTCCCAATCCGCATACTATCCGTCCTAAATAGTATGTGAAAGTAGAATTAGTATGTCCCAAATCGTAGTATGTTGAAAAAAGTATGCCAAAAACTCCCGGATGGTTTACTATTTCCGGTCAAAATTTTAAGTGTAGAAGCGTCCATACTCTAACCGCTGATATTGCCCACAGTACATTGCGCGTTGGACGTGAATTCGATTAGAACTACAAAACGCGGGTGAAAAGTGTAAACAAACTACAAACATGATGGACGCACGAGACCAACCGTCAAGCAGAGAGGCTTCGGTGAAGATGTTTGTATGACTGTTAATTAATATCTAGCCCACTAGAGAATATTTAAATACCGTTGTCTGTGTTATATTTCATCTGCAACAACAATACTGAACTTATATAAAGACGTGTTTGGACATTACCGTCTGAATGCAGAATTATCCAAACACCTGAGGAGATTTCTCTGCATGAAAGACTCGTGAATGGGAGATTATCCTGCTACTGCTTCTCCAATAAGATAGGACATTAAATACGACAAAAATGTGGATGATTGACAGGGCTCTTAACTAAGCAACACAACGATCTGTGTAACGAGGAAGTAGTATGTCCCAAAGCTTGCATACTTTTTTGTTACACACTCAAAGTATATATTTTTCGTCCACAAAAAAAGTACATACTTTTAGGTCGTAGTATAAGTATGCGAATTGGGATGCAGCATAAGAAAAAAACTAAATGATGCATGCCAGGCCAGTAGGTGGCGAAGTCACTTTGTAAAGAAATACTATGAGCCTAAAGTAAAAATATCTAAACATACTCGAAAAGTTGCAAATGAAGTAAGTATTGCTATTTCTAGAGTACGTTTAGATGACAGCGATGTACAAAAAACAGATGTGTTCGCAAAATGTTAGCAGATCAATGCCCATTTACGCAAATCTATAAAAGATGACTAAAAATGATGCATGCCAGGCCTGTAGGTGGCGATGTCACTTTGTAAATAAAAACTATGAGCCTGCGCACATACACTACTGTTATCCAAATCTGTTGTTTCGGTTGTCAAATACTTGTGCATGCCTAGACTGAATGAATTTCCATTTTTGTAGTTTACGCAGAGAAAATATTGGTAATGTTTACAAAAACTTGCGTTTTCATGTCCTCAAAATGGTTTGTTGCGTAAATTGATGACCAAAATGCACTGACTGACCAATAATAATTTTTATTTGTATATTTCATAATCGGATATTGGTTTTGTAAGATGGGATTCATTTGAGAATGCGCACATCACGTTTACTCAGAAATGAAAAATAATTCTGATAACTTAGCTGGTTAATTTCACACATCAAAAAATACCATAGAAATTTATAGTAAATACTATAGTGTTTTGACCATAGTATAGTACACTGTTTCATACTGTATATATTTTCCCAGTACTGGGTTGAAAGGACATCCGCTGCATAAAACATATGCCGGAATAGTTGCCAGTTCATTCCGCTGTTGCGACTTCTGATAAATAAGGGACTAAGCCAAAGGAAAATGAATGAATGAATAATGTACATATTAAAGTGTTTACAACCCTATGTAAATTAATGCTACAGCATGCATAGTATTAACTATAGTGAACGGAGAAATTGCAATAAATACTGCAGTATACTTTATTTTAACTGTGGTAAACTGTGGTAGAATTTATATAGTTGTAGAAAACTATGTACAGTATTGGGTAATTTGTACTTTACCAAAGTTCTTTACTATAGTAGGGTTCAAAAACACTATAAATTATAGCATTTTATTATGTGGGTTGCTGGTAATTACACTGATATATATATATATATATATATATATATATATATATATATATATATATATATATATATATATATATATATATATATATATATATATATATATATATATATATATATATATATATTTAATGTTGTGCTTGTTACTTTTCAAACTACGTATACTTACTCCAGTACAGTATTTGACCTTATGCTTTAGTCTATTGAACTACATATATAAATATTTTAACTAGTAGTAGTTTAAAACAAATACTTGCTACTTATATCATTTGAAAATGTTAGACTTTTGATTTTGTGTTTATTAGTTTTAGTACGTAAAATAAATATTTTTATAGGTTTAAACTCATTTTCAATACCATTTTGTTTTAAAGATGAGCAAAATTGCAGTATTGGCAAACGTGTTACCGATAAAATAGTATATGTTCAGTGTTGTTGTCGTCATCTAGATCATATTGGTTACAAAAAAAAATTCTGTTCTACTTTTGAGTTTGTATTTTAAAACTAATTCAAAACATTTAATCTGACTTATCTTTGCAATTGTTCATAAAATTGACAAGCAATTTTGAAGTGAAAATATTTCTACAGTAATTTATCTTCATTTAAAGGGTCACGAAACACCAAAACATATTTTTTGAGCAGCTGACAGTCATATGTGTGTCTCACGCTGCTATAAACACTATTAGGACACATATATTGCACTAAAAAGTGAAAACTGGTTGTTTTTGCGTTATTTTGAGCAAATTCGTTCTTCCGGTTTGAAACAAATTTTTGAAGCTGCGTCACGGTGATTAAATACTTGCGTGTAAATCCAGCGTGGAGAGTGGCTGTCTGTACCTGCGAGTACATCGTGACCTCTCTGAGGGTGCGGCATTAATTCATGAGAAAGACTTTGTTCAAGCCAATCAGCGCGCTCTATTGTGTATGCGGTGCAACTTCATTAATATGCATAATAGCTTCGGAGACTGTTTTACCTGTTACAGTGTTCAGACGACAGAGAGACGCCATGGTGTGTTGCCAAAACAAGTGAAAGAACAAGAATTTGGAGACATGGGTCGTCAGTATTGCATTTTTTAGTGTGCTGCAACAAAGGTTTTGTTTTCATCAGCAGTGCCCTTTGTTTGTTCATTCAGATGGCAAAGTTAGTTCGTATCGTCAGCAGTGCTCTTTCAGTTTTTAAAGACATACCTTAGTCAAAATTATGTAGTTTCTAAGTTTACAGTATGTTAATATCACTGCAATATTATAGTACAACATTATAGAATGTAAACACATCAAATTATTCCCGTTGTGTAGGATTTTCGCCGCATTTTGTGACAGGATAGTCTAGACACACACGGCTTTCTGACGCTACCTACCGAGTGCATCTAAGTTACCGAGAAATGCAGAGGTTTTTTTTCTCCCATTCGCCATGCGGTATCAAACATTCCATTAAAACTGCACTCTCCAGCAGTTCCTCACTTTCAATATCTCATTTGTCACGGGGGACATGCAGGAAATGTTCCTGAATAAAAAGTGAAAGTGCCAAACTTCAGTTAAAGTCGACAAATTCTTTCTCCCCTGCGTCTGTGTGCCCAAACGGAAACTCCCATATTTGCAAATCCTTCCCTCTTTCCCTCCCCCGACACTCCCACCTAAACAGAGCTGGACATGCCCACTTTCCTGACTTTTTCCAAACTAGAGGTGTGAAAACACCCTGCTGAGACAGGGCCCTTTAAGTGTTTTTAGAGAATCAATTTTTGAAATGTCCTTTTTATAGCTGTTGTTTTTTTGTACATAGGCTCATTCTGAAAACGTAGCCCTATATACATTTCTGAAGATGAAATGCAGTACGTATGGCTGCATTTAGTCTTTAAAATGAAAGCTATGGCGTGGTATGACGCCATTCGTTTTTCTCACTTACTAGCTGACCACTTCTGTATATAAGGCTTTACTGCTGATACCAGTTTGTCCAGTTAGCTCGCCATGTATACCGGCGGATTTGAGACGCAGAGAGATGTTGACCATGACGTCCAGCGAAGAACGGTTTCAGAAAGTGGGTAAGACAAAAAAAGTGAGGGCTTTTCTTTTACTGAATTGCTTTTTAAAACACTATCGGTTGGATTTAGGAAAGGAGGAGGGTAGGTTAGTCGGTCAGTCAGTCAACAGCGGCCTCTGGTGGATTTACGTCAGAACAGCAGGCGCGAATGGCACTCGTGAGAGAAATTTGAGATCTGAAAAAGGGTACACAGTGCCTAGCGTATTTGGTGCTCTTCAGAAATGTATATAGCGGTACGTTTTCAAAATGAGTCTGGGTTGTTGTTTGTAGAAGAGATTTGTCAGAAATATATTAAAAAGTGCTTAAAAAAAGAAAAAAAACCTCAAATAAACTGATAATGTTTTATGAATGTTCCGATATTTCTACTGCGCAATGCAACTAAAACACTAATAACCCAAACGTTTTTGCAGCGAGAAATTCAAACACAATCATCTAAGGAAAGCTTAAAAAAGACAAGAAAAAAGACCTTTTTGGCAGCTGTTCGTAACGTTGCCTTGAACTATTACTTTTGATACATTTGTACGTCTTCTTTTATTGAACAATCAATCAGGCATTACTCTATTTTCCGGTAATAAACTTCATCTGTGCTACCTCGGACGGATGGAGAAAGTCACTTTAGAGTTCCTCCGAGCGAATGACGTGGAACAAGGTGACGTTATACAGCACCTGATGTCCGTTATTCCACGCGTAAAGAGCTCTGTCCCGCGGGTTATAATCCAGCATGGAGATATGCGAGTACTTGTTCTGTAATGGGATGTCGATGTATTCGTACGTAGAGGAGTTGGTGTGGAAAGCATAGTAGACTTTTGTCCCTCCTGAGTAGCCGTTGGTGACATAAAGCGTCCCGCAGATCATAAAAGCCTCGCCCGCGCTTCTCTTTGGGTGGTTGGTGGTGTAGCTTTTGACGATTTGCAGTGTGGCCGGGTTGAGTTTGCTGATCACGATGTTCCCTGCATTTTGATTGGTGGCGTAAACGGCCCAAAGCCCGCCTTCGTCCACCATGAGGTCGATGTCGGAGTGGCCGCCCCAGGAATAGTGGTATCGGTTGTTGTATCCGGCGTAATCCAGCTGGCCGGATTTGCTGATGGTGGCGGTCTTGAAGTCGAATTTGATGATGGTGTTGCTTTGGAACTTGTTGAAGTAGATGGAGCCGTTGTAGACCACCTGTCCTGTGCCCGACCAGGGGTGAGGAAGCCGGTGTGAGGTGAAGTTGTCGGAATACATGAAGTCGGCCATGGACTTGTATTCACGGACGAAGCGATTGTTGTGGTAGCCATCCATGTACCACACCTGGTGGAGGAGAAATGAACGAGCATGAGGGTTGGATCAAACAACTTACAGCACAAATGAAAAGGGAATGTTTGTTACAAAAGATGATTTCCATCATAGGTGCCCTTTAAAATATACAGTGCATCTGGAAAGTATTCATAGCGCTTCACTTTTTCCACTTTTTTTTATGTTACAGCCTTATTTCAAAATGGATTAAATTAATTTATTTCCTCAGAATTCTACACACAATACCCCATAATGACAATGTGAAAAAATATATTTTTTTAAATTGTTGCAAATTTATTAAAAAAAAAACCCTGAAAAATCACATGTACATCAGTATTTACAGCCTTTGCCGTGAAGCTCTAAATTGAGCTCAGGTACATTCTGTTTCCACTGATCATTCGAGATGTTTCAGCAGCTTAATTGGAGTTCACCTGTGGTAAATTTAGCTAATTGGATTTGATTTGAAAAGGCATACACCTGTCTATATAAGGTCCCAGGGTTGACAGTGCATGTCAAAGCACAAAACAAGCATGAAGACAAAGGAATTGTCTGTAGACCTCCGAGACAGGATTGTCTCCAGGCACAAGGCTGGGGAAGGTTACAGAAAAACTTCTGCTGCTCTGAAAGTTCCAATGAGCACAGTGGCCTTCCTCATCCGTAAGTGGAAGATGTTTGGAACAACCAGGACTCTTTCTAGAGCTGGCCGGGCATGTAAGCTTAGTGATCGGGGGAGAAGGGCCTTAGTCAGGGAGGTGATCAATAACCCGATGGTGGAGATGGTTCTTCTGTGGAGAGAGGAGAATCTTACAGAAGGACAACCATCTGTGCAGCAATTCACCAATCAGGCCTGTATGGTAGAGTGGCCAGACAGAAGCCACTCCCCGTCTGGAATTTGCCAAAAGGCATCTGAAGGACTCTCAGACATAAGAAACTAAATTTAAACTAAACTCTGGTCTGATGAAACTAAAATTGAACTCTTTGGAGTGAATGCCAGGCATTACGTTTGGAGAAAACCAGGCACCGCTCATCACCAGGTTATTACCATCCCTACAGTGAAGCATGGTGGTGGCAGCATCATGCTGTGTGGATGTTTTTCAGCAGCAGGATCTGGAAGACTAGTCAGGATAGAGGGAAAGATGAATGCAGCAATGTACAGAGACATCCTGAATGAAAACCTGCTTCAGAGTGCTCTTGACCGCAGACTGGGGCGACAGTTCATCTTTCAGCAGGACAATGACCCAAAGCACACCGCCAAAATATCAATGGAGTTGCTTCACAACAACTCGGTGAATGTCTTTGAGTGGCCCAGCCAGAGCCCAGACCTAAATCCTATTGAACATCTCTGGAGAGATCTGAAAATGGCTGTACACCGTCGCTTCCCATCCAACCTGATAGAGCTTGAGAGGTACTGCAAAGAGGAATGGGCAAACATTCCTTAAGGCAGGTGTGCCAAGCTTGTGGCATCATATTTAAAAATACTTGAGGCTGTATTATTTTAAAGATACTAGTATTTAGCTTAAAGTGACATTTAAAGGCTTAAGTAGGTTAGCTAGGCAAGTTATTGTATAGCGATAGTTTGTTCTGTGGACAATCAAAAAAATATTCCTTAAGAGGGCTAATAATATCGACCTTAAAATGTTTGTTTACAAAATTAAAAACTGCTTTTATTCTAGCCAGAATAAAACAAATAAGACTTTCTCCAGAAGAAAAAATATTATAGGAAATACTGTGAAAAATTCCCAGCTCAGTTAAATATCATTTGGAAAATATTTTAAAAAGAAAAAAAAAAAATCCACGGGAGGGAGAATAATTCTGACTTCAAGTTGTGAGGAATACATGTGCCACATGCATTTTTATTTCTCTCAAACACTCTGATATATCATTGATCCCTTCAGAATCAAGCTCAGTATGCAGTCTACATCTCTGGGACTGCTGTAAAACATTCCTTCTTTTACATCTGCCTATATTATATCATCTCCCTGTTGTGAATCTGCTTTCAAGCATTCAACCCTTTAAAACAAGCCCGCTTCAGAACTGTCTGACCCTTTTAAGTGTATATTCACTGACGAAATATACGGAGGGCTTCACGCAAGGGCAACTCTCTGACCCCTCATCAATCATTTAAGGCTCAGACAGAACTGCAGGCCAGATGCCTTTCAGTTTCTGGACTTTTCTGCTGGATCGATCCATCTCAACGGGGCTAAAAAAACTCCACGACTTCACCTTCAGCCATCCTCTTTGAAGTCGTTGCATTAATATATGATGGGATCATGGATTAGTTGTCAAGCAAACTTATTTGCTGCTGACATCTAACCAAGATGGATGTGTTAGATTTGTTGGAGAAATTGGAGAAAGACACAAAGCTTGTACAAGGCAGGGAACTCAAATTGACTTACAAGATCTTTGTTGTTTTTAGCAGAGAATGCTAAAGCAAGTGTGAAAACGGAGCAGCGATACATTGGGAAATACTGAGACATTCAGATCTTACCAGGAGAACGGCTTTTCTGCCAGACTAATGAAATCTTGCAAGATTTACACTTATCATTTGCATCTTAATGCACAAAAGTAATTTAATAAACCACACTCTTGGCGTGTTTACAAGCAAACACACTGCTGGGACAAAATGGGCCCAAATTGAAGGCTTAAAAGCAGAGGGAAAACTCAAAACAACACTGGTTTGGATTAAAGTGAGGGATGTGAAGTGATTCAAACTTCTTTAAGCTGAAAGATTTGATAAACTCACCCTCGTATCACCATCAGGGGCAAGCGGATCCGTCATCCAGGATCCATATCTCGATCCGGACGTCTTTATGGTGATAGCGTCACTTATTCCTGTCAGCTTCCCACAGGCTGGTAATAGAAGTCAAAAGCAGAATGTCACAAAAATGTACTCAGTATAATATTCAATACCCTTTATAACTATTGTATTCCGTAGAACAGGGGTGTCCAAAGTCGGTCCTGGAGGGCCGGTGTCCTGCTGACTTTAGCTCCAACTTGCTTCAACACACCTGCCTAGAAGTTTCTAGTATACCTAGTTAGAGCTTAATTAGCTGGTTCAGGTGTGTTTGATTGGGGTTGGAGCTAAACTCTCCAGGACACCAGCCCTCCAGGACCGACTTTGGACACCCCTGCCGTATCATAAAAAGAGATATTTTGGAGAATGTTCAGAGTGATTGGTGAGCGACCACAACTTTTAAAGGTTCCTTAAAGTGCTTTGAAATGGGCATTTTTGTTAGATGTCCGACTTAATCTCAATTGAAACCAGAAAAGAGGGTGGGACATCGTGTAGCTCCTCCCCTTAAAAAAAAAAGCAGCGGATAGCGTTTTGTTTTCTCACAGCTCTGCCAGTGAGAGTAGTTGAGCTCAAGCACATCAAATGAAAAGCAAATGAAAAGTGTCTTCAAGGAGGCGGGGCATGTCAGTTACTAGAGAGCATTTGATTGGTCATGATTTAATGAGAAACTGAAGTATGAGGTGACGTGAGTAAAACCATTGATCCATTTAGGCGGAAGTGACAAACTACAAGCTTAACATGTTTATACCAGTTTAATATCTTCTAAACATGAATTTTGTAACAGTTTTGGAGCACACTATATAGATATCTTAAAAACTGATACTAACATCTAAAAAACTTTATTTTAATTTCATATGAGCTTTAAGGTTTAACAATAACATAACTGACATCAAACGAATCGATTTGACCTGGCTATGTAAACACTGCATAAATACAGTAATAGTGCTCGTAGGCGTCACTAGGCCAATTTTTTTAGCCTTAACCAGATTCAACCCTACTTCAGTAAGCAACCAGTCTTGGGCTGCAGGGTGATATGGCTGCGGCTATAAATGCACACCCTATAGACCTGATGCAATAGAAAAAAGATATAGGTGAACAGAGTCATATTTACAGGGTTTGTTTTGCCACAGAACTACTAAAGTCACATTGAATGCGTTGACAGTGTTTCTGGTTCATTTTCTGCACTTTGAATGTCTTGAACCATTGTTTTCTATGAAGGAATGAGAGAGCTCTCGAATTTCATCTAAATAGTTCACGTTCCAAACAAGCGGCAACCTCCCGTTCTCTCTCGTGAAGCCAATATGGAAGTAACTGAAACTGCAATTCATTGACTCGCCTTTGCAAACTCCAGATGTTCTCTGACTGCAATGGTAAATTGGCCAATTTTACAGCTGATAAAAACATGTTTACAGCCTGGTACAAAAGATGGTTTTGGTGCATATAGCTAATATTATTCTTCATGACAACTGTGAGGGGGTGAATTTTTTATAACTCATCTGTTTCGTTTTTATTAAGTTATATTAAGTCTGCATAATTAAGGGTGTGGCCACTTCAGTGACAGCTAGGTCTCGCTGCTCGCTGTCTCGTCACCTCTGATTCCAGCTGATTAGCCGCTAAACTCGGCATATACATCGTATTTTTGTTTTGTTTTATGCGGCTTTACACAGTCAGTTGCCTTTTGGGATTATTTCCTACAATTATCAGATGATATGGCATGCAGTGTGCACTTAATTGTGCTCACAAACCATTTAAGTTGCCTCTTATTCCCAGGTGAGTGCAATTCTTACATATTTATATGTACCATCTCTATAAATGTATTTGTTTTACTTAGGATAATTTATCATTTATAATTCTCTTTAGAGCTGTAAAGCACTCCAGAATCTGACAGATTGATTAGCTGTAGGCTTTAGAACAGTCATCTGCAAGGTTGTCATACAGTGTTATGCCTGGATTCATAAATAGACCTGCATTAACTAACACTGACAATATTTGAAATATTTGGAAGTAATTCACGTTTTCCTCCTGTAGAAAAGCATCATAAGAACAATGCTTAGTGGCTCAATGTAATACAACAGTGTTTTAAAAGTCTAAACACTTTATTGATATAGCACATTGCCAAGCACATGTGGTCAGAGCACAAACGAGTTGCAGGTAATTAAGTATTTAGCGTTTCTCCCAAAGAAAAGCCCGTCAAAGCAAAATGCTTCTGTAGCTCCACTGACATTCTGCCTCTTTTCCCTTGTTTGGTTTGGTCACCCCTGGTCCGTGCGATGATGCGCGAACAAAATGGTGTAGATTGGCCACGCCTACTCGTAGCTTCATTTGCGCTCTTCAGAAACCTATGGGTGACGTCACGGATACTACGTCCATATCTTTTACAGTCTATAGATCCAAAGCTGAACAAAGGTCTCACGGGATTTGATTGACATAAACGTAATAGGGCTTTACATTAACACCGGCCAAATGTGGGTAGATTTCAGTGGTGGCGGGTAAGACAGACACTCCCACTAGCCACTTTGGCTGGTTAAAAATAATTTTCCCGGATAATTATTTATAAAAGCAGGGTTCGACAATAAGGATGGTCCAATATGCATGCAAAGGCGATCTTAGAATTGAGAAGCAACACGACTGACAAAAATAATTGCCTTCGCGTGAGCAATAAAAAAAGCAGATGAATACCGAATGAATGGATGTCTGGATGATCACTCGCGCTAACAGCTGAGGTGATGCGCGCGACTGTTTAAAAAGTGCGCGCTCCCGTTTCCTTGCGTGAAGCAACTGTGTCTAGAAACACAGCTGATGTGATCGGCTCTTTCAAATAGACTAGACAAAAAGTGATGAACATGCACCCACAGTCTTACTGCTTTCAATAGCTCCAGATTTGTATTTTTGTAAGCAGCACCGGTTGCTTTTGCTTTCACCATTATAGAACCGATTTTTTATGTGTCTAACGTTAACCGTGTGCGTTATAATCCCTTCATTATCACACTGTATGTTTTTTTTTACCTGCTTTCTTTTGCGTAATGTGGTTTAATTATCATTTTTTACAATAACATTGCTTTCATGGGAGATTACTCCCCATTTATGTGTAGTTAACTGGTGATCTTGGACCTTTAGCCAGGACAGATTACTGTGCATATGTTTTGTTAAATAAAAAGTATAGTAAACAGCTATATTTTGCTTGTTTTGACACATTTAAAATTTGTGGCTAAGAAATAATTAATTGTTTATGTTTGTTGTGGTCAGAGATAAATTTGGTAAATCCTTCATTTTGAGCTCTTAAAATTATGTGAAATAAAAACTAATTGTAATACTATGAAACCATGACCCATTTGCTCATGAACATTTAGCAAGCTCATACACGACACACAAAAAGTGAAATGAATGAGGCATGAGGAGAACGCAAAATCTAAATTAAGTAATTTTAGCATGTCAAAATCATATTTATGTGTATAAAATATATTTTCCCAACAATACAACTGTGGCTAGTGAAAATGGCGAGTGGCTAGTAATGTTGGAAAACTACTAGCCACAGTGGCTGGTGATCAAAAAAGTAAATGTCAAGCCCTGAACGTAATTAATAACTACTTTTAAAGAGGACCTATTATGCAAACGTCACTTTTATAATGAGTTTAAACACAGCTCTGTGGCAAAAGTGTGTGAATACAGACAGCCTCCTATAGTAAAAATGAATTATTTAAGTTTTTTATAATCACACTTTATAAAAACAGTCTGCAGAGACACTTTGATTGACAAATCACCCTTTGTACGTGTCATCAGATTAATTAGTGATGATCACTCTCTCATTAGCATAAACAGCCCTGAGTGAGAAGCAGCCGTCAGCCACTATAGTTTTCACCTGCTGACGATAATGTCAGTAGCTATGTTTCCATCCACCTATTTTTTTGCACATTTTGGATACGCGCATAAAAAAATCTGTTGATGGAAATGCCAAGATGTGAATAAATTTTGAAAATGCGCATAAAAAACTTTTTATTCAATAAGAAAAGATCCACATAAACAAGAGAGTCTGTGCTTCGCGTCTCACGGCTTCAAACACCACCACGCTTTCATTGTGTCAGCATTGTTTTCTGAGAGGCAAACAATTTATAAAAAAATGAAAAGATTGACCCAGCTTCTCCTACTGCAGTAAATTCTGTTTTTATATTTGATATTTGGTGCCAGTTAATGATTTTGTTCTCTTTGACTCATTGGATGGAAACGCTGCTTTATTCGCACATCTTTTTTCAAACATTTCAGTTTTGCGCATAAATTTAATTAGCTTTTTTTGGATGGAAACATAGCTAGTGACTAATGCTGTGTTCACACCTGGGGCCTCACCTGTATCAACGAGGTTTCACGCTCACGTTTGGATTTACTAACGATGAAATTAATGTAAAAATATGGTCCGCGCCAACTTCATGTGTGGCGTACGTATATTTCTTGTTGGTGTTTGTTATATTTCCGTTGGCGACTCCTAGAGGAAATTATGTTAAATTGCACACTACAAAGTATCGCACCAACACATGTGAAAAAACATTGCTATTAATTTACAATTGATAAAATGGGTTAATTGACACAATATATATTTTTTCCCATTTTGTGATTTAGAACATATAAAAGCATTTGTTAATGTATACAATATTGTGGCAAGGTGGCCTTGGTCAACCCATGATTCATTCATCCTCACAAACGCGCGATGGGTGGCTTCTTGGTGAGTGATGTATTTAAAGATATTATTCCAGCTAAGTTTTTTTATTTTATTGAGCGTAATTATTTAACTGCATATCAGGAGACCGCGGTTATCCAACTAAGACTTGGCTGTTAACCCCCCTCAACAACCCACAAAACTGACCAAGAGCGCAAATACAATGATGCCCATTCTCGCACTCGATCAGTTGTAGAGTGGGCGATTGGGCAGCTGAAATGTCAGTGGCGCTGCCTTTATAAGAGCGAAGGGGTGCAGCTATACCGCCCTAACAAAGTGTTCCTCTAATACATCTGTGTCTCCCACAGACACGGATACTACTCCAGACAGTAAAGTGTCGCCCACTATTGAGGCAACTCTCTCCTCAAAGGGTGTTTGTTCAGCATCCCCTGTTCCCCCGACTGTTCGGTCCACACTATGACGGTGCACCGCTGTTCTCCTTATAACCTGCACCTTTACATCAGACAATTTCTTTTTTAATTCGTTCACAGTGCGATGTTCAGACCCCACTGCATTAACCGTGTCAGATAAACTCTCCCACTCTATTTTTTTTTTGTTATTAATTCCAGAGGACAAACTTGCAAATAACACAGTTTTTCTCCGGTCCACCTCCTATAGGAGCTCTTCCAATTCACATTCTGTGAAGTTTCTCTTCTTGCTAGCTTTTGCCATTGCTTTTTCGTTTGGTTTTGCCAAAGTAGAGTCATTACCATATTCATACGGGGGAGGAGGCAGGGAGGGGTTTTGCGCTCGTGCATGTTGCACTCAATTTCACGTTAATTCGGATGTACAAAGAGAATATGCGTGGGATTCCGCGTACGCAGTGTTTCATACATCTGCGTTGGCACATTTACAGCTTTGTCCGTACACAATGTTTTAGTATTAATTCTACGCAAGTCTTTGTACATGAGGCCCCTGATGCTGTATGTTCGGATAAATCGTGCTATTCGCATGTAAATAGACGCGTGAACATTTTGAGTGTACTCGCTTTATTCACGCATTAAATCCGATTCATTGGCGCATCATATTCACTGAGCAATATATGCAGATTCTCGTCATGGGCAGGGCTTCTGTCTGCCCGTTGACTGTAGCTTCGTTGCTAAATGGCCAACGTGGATTTTATTGAGAGAATAGCTGTGTTTATGTGCTTTAGGAAGGCTGATAAACAGCGTCGGTGCATTTGGAGCCGTGTCTGAGTCCACTAGATCCATTTAGACGTGCACCCAGCCCTGAGTTCATCAACTCCTCCAGAAACTATACCTGGAGGATGGAAGCTTTCAGCTGTGTTTCAGACTGAGCCGAGCCCAGTTTGATTAACTGTTGTCCGGTGTCGGCAAGAGGATTTTTCCCAGGGACACTAACAACAGGTGCTACGTCATAATCATGCCCCTACATGAGCAAGCTCCTGATTGGTTAATGCAGCGCGAATGTCCGTTGTAGTTCAGATTTTCCAACCCAATCGATTTACGTCATTCGCCCCGCCTCATTCGCGTGTATCGTGCCACATGATGTCTATTCGCGTCTTTGCATTGACTTGACATGTAAATCACTCGCGCTTGACTCTTCATCCGCATCTGGTGTGAACGCAGCATAAGAGGATTATAAATGTGAGTTTTAGGATGCACAAATGACAAACAGCGTAGTCTCCATAGTCTGCCTTTTGACACACTTCTTTTCACATTTTCAGTTTTTCACAGAGATAACGTTATTCCTGTTTTGAATCTGCCACTATGCTGATGCATAGCCCTTTGTAGCTCCGCCCACTTTTCAAAAAAGCACAATCTCATTTGAATAAAAAGCGACAGTCACCAAAACGGCACAATTTGGACCAAAACCTAAAAGGGACAATTTCAAAGAGTTATAAAACATTATTTGTAGCTTATTTTGTGCTGACACGTCTCACACACACACACTCTAGGAACATTAAAGTCATATTTTAAATCTTGTATAAATAGGTCTTCTTCAATCAAATAACAATAATAAAAAAAAACTTAAATTGTGGCGACATAGTGGCTCAGTGGTTAGCACTGTCGCCTCACAGCAAGAAGGTCACTGGTTCGAGTCCCGGCTGGGTCAGTTGGCATTTCTGTGTGGAGTTTACATGTTCTCCCTGTGTTGGTGTGGGTTTCCTCCGGGTGCTCCAGTTTCCCCCACAGTCCAACAACAAGCAGTATAGGTGAATTGAATAAACTAAATTGGCCATAGTGTGTGTGTGTGAATGAGTGTGTATGGATGTTTCCCAGTACTGGGTTGCAGCTGGAAGGGCAAGTTGGTGGTTCATTCCGCTGTGGCAACCCCTGATGATTAAAGGGACTAACCCGAAGGAAAATGTTTTGTGAACTAACCCTTCAATGCTAGTTAGAGCTCAGTGTTTGGGCCTGGTAAATGAGTTGTGGTGGATGGGAAAGCGCTGCAGTTTCTGTCATACATTGTGCCGTGTGTTAGGCACTCAGGCAGGAGTTTGCAGGCATCAGTGAACCTCTCATACTCTCTGTTTTGACAGTGTCAGACAGACGCACTGGAGCATAACTTGTGTAGACGTCTGCAGTGTTGCAAGAGTCCTCATACACGAGGATGTCTGTTCTTCTCTCATTTATGCTTCTTTCTGGACCTCTTTTTCCTGTCACTTCATGTCTTTCGCAGAATTGATGCTGTATCCTCCTTTTCTCGCACTTTCTCTTTCTCTCGCTCTGGCTGTGCTGTTTTGGCAGTCCACCGGGGAATAGCAACTGCTTTAAAACCAATGTACATTTATAGCTGCTCCTCCGATTCCCATGATATTTTTTCCAATGTTCTGTTCTTGGCACTGAAATGTGATCATCATATTGATTTATGCAAAACCTCACCGGAGGAGCTCTGGTGAAAGACTGTTTTATATATCACTGACCTAGTGACTTCATTGACCTTGGTGTCATTAAAGGGCTAAATGAACTACCTGATTATGATTGGCCAATCACTGAATTCTGTGCTCAAAGCTTTATACTGTAGGCCAAACGGTATATCTGATAAAAAAATAAAAGCTGGGTTATTGTAACCCAATGTTGGGTCAAACCATATAGAAATACATATTGCACATATGACTTATTTTATAGGTGTGAAATCCAAACATGAGCTTGTATGTCGTATATGTAATTTGCTTATATTGCCTTATATTCAAATGACGCTATGTACGTCATATGTATATGACGTACATAGCTCATGAAAGTATATGTCATATATATAACGTCTATTAAAAAATGGCTGTTATATATATTCATTCATTCATTTTCCTTCGGCTTAGTCTCTATTTCAGGGGTCGCCACAGCGGAATGAGCCGCCAACTATTCAAGCATATGTTTTACATAGAGAATGCCCTTCCAGCTGCAACCCAGTACTAGGAAACACCTATACACACTCATTCACACACACAAACACTACGGACAATTAAGTTTATTTAATTCACCTATAACACATGTCTTTGGACTTTGGAAACCGGAGCACCCAGAGGAAACCCACGCCAACACGGAGAGAACATGCAAACTCCATACAGAAATGCCAACTGGACCAGCCAGGACTCAAACCAGTGACCTTCTTGCTGTGAGGCGACAGTGCTAACCACTGAGCCACCGTGCTGCCCCCTTATTATATAAATAAAAACCATTGGAATGAATTAAAAATATGTTTGTGTGTGTGTGTATATATATATATATATATATATATATATATATATATATATATATATATATATATATATATATATATATATATATATATATTAGGGGTGTGAACCTACACTGGTCTCACGGTTTGGTTCGGTTACGATTATCATGCCATCGATTCGGTTCAATTCGATATCTCGGTGCATCACGGTGCATTGACGATGCTTTCCATACATAATTAGATTTTTTTTTCTTTACAACACAAGAAAAAAAATTGTATTAAAATCTATAAATATATTTATATTTATATATTGTGATACAATTTTGTCCTTTAATACAAGTAGTCAGATACATGAACTGTACCTTTAATTTTACCTGCTCAAAAAAAAATGTTTGTGAATGTTTTAGACAAAACTCCAATACATGCACAGAACACAGCACGAGCATTCATAACAAATAAACTAATGTAAATATTATCCCGCTTGCTTTTTGAGCGCTGGTAAGTTCTTACACCCCTATGACTGGTCATTGTCTTCACCCGCTATACAGAAAGGGCTGCGATTGGCTTTAGAAACGGAAGCGGCGTTCACCCATGCGCGGAAAAAAAACGCCGCGGGTCAGTCTATATGCCCATAATACGCGGTTATCAGGTAATCTGTAATAGAATAAATACAATACAATAAACTCGAACCACAGGCACGCTTGTGTCTGGATCCACAAGTATCACTTTAACAGAGCCGAGCGGAGAGGAAAATCTACCTCACGAACATGCCAACGGGACAAATGCCCTAGGTGTGTGTGTGGGAGAGAGAGTTTTACAGCATTTCTCCTCAGTAGTGAAATAGCGACTCGTGCTTTACCATTCCACAGTGTCAGTGAAAGATCTGCTTTTTAAGTAGTAGGAGTGTTTTATTTACTCACCCTCGCCTCCTTCGCCATAGTATTCTACCGCGACATTGCGCATAGGGGATAAATGACGTCAGCGCGTAATAACCGGTTATGATCTATTACTAAACCGATATCGAATTGTCCCCATCTGCATCGCGGTGCACCGAAGAAACGATTAATTTTGACACCCCTAATATATATATATATATATATATATATATATATATATATATATATATGTGTGTGTGTGTGTGTATATATTTATGTTCCATATATGACCATATATCAGATTTTTTTATCAGAAATATTTTTTCATCTACATTTAAATGACACTTTTTAACTCAACTTTGGGATTTACTATATTTTACTCATCGTTAAGTTACAACATTCAGCAATTTTTAAAGTGTAGTTCTAACTCACTTTTTTATTCTTCTGCACTTTTTCTTCTCACATGAATTCAAATCCAGGGGCATAGTGGACATTTTAAAAGTGAGGGGGACAGCTGTATGAAATCCAAAAGTTAACATTCCTAATCACCTGTTTCTAAATGGTCTGTCTCTAAAAGTGAGGGGGACGTATCCCCCCCATCCCCTCGGTTGCTACACCCCTGCTCAAATCAATATATTTTATATTTGTGTATTTATTTATTTATTTGTTGAATCGGCCCACCATTATTGTAAAAAAAAATCCTTTCAGGATGATTTAAAACCCTTCTGTGATCAGACTGTCCATTTTAATATGCGCTTATTTGAAATTACTACAGCTTACTCTATGGAAAAAGAATTAAGACTATCTGATAGATCTCATTTACTCTGGATTTGCGATTTATAGTTATGCATTTTAGTAAAATGTAATTTTTGATCTACTCTGTAGAGCACAGATGACATTAACTTCAAATATAAAATAACAATGTTGCAAATCAGAGCTGTTTTTGCACAGACAAAAATGACTTTATACATTATTTGACAACAATATTAATGTTTAACATCAGTTTTTTTAATCACACCGAATTAAAACATTTGTTACTCTGACCCCATCATTTTCAGAACAATAAAATGCTCTAAACGCAATCTTTTTATTTTACATTTGTAAGAAATCAAGAGGAGCACGTGATATGACTGATCGCGGCTTGTCCCTCATCTGTAATCAGTAATAATCCAATCAGATTGATCCAAGCCTACAATAAATAGACCAATATTACCCTACTGCTTTATCTTCATTTTGGAGGAACCCCACTTCCATCAGCCGATTCGAATGTTATCACTCGATTGAATGGGCGCTATGGGGTCACCACAGTGCAATGAACCGCCAACTTATCCAGCATAGGTTTTATGCAGCGGGTGCCCTTCCAGCCGCAACCCATCACTGGGAAACACCCTCTTGCATTCACACACTCATACACTACGGCCAATTTAGCTTACTCAATTCACCTATAGCCATTGTCGTTGGACTGTGGGGGAAATCAGAGCACTCTGAGGAAACCCACGGAAACACGGGGAGAACATGCAAACTCCATACAGAAATGCAAACTGACCTAGCCGGGGCTAAAACCAGCGACCTTCTTGCTGTGAGGCGATCGTGCTACCCACTGCGCCACCGTGCAACCCTAAACCCAACCGTCACAGTAATGTAAAAACAGATCTGGATCTGGAGTCTTCTATATTAGTCTAGCTGTGGATGGATTATAACAGCCTTCTGAGCCTACCAGTAGGCACAGAAGGCCCCCACTGGCCCAAATCTATCAGCTGATAACCACTAATACTGCTCATTCAATCGAGTAATAACATTTGAAGCGGGTGCTTTCACGCCATCTTCTCTTTTTCCTCCTTCACCAAGGGGAGCTCTCGAGACCTACCTGATTCCTTATTTTACTCAGGGTTCTCTCCAAACCTCCTAATAGCGTCAAGCAATATCTAAGTGTGAACTCTTGAAATTTAGTTTAAATTTAGTCCATATAAATAGTTTCCAGCCACTTACCTTAAAACTTTTTTAGTAAATTCAATGAATCATTTTTTGTCAATTTTTTGGAAAATTGAGATTCATGCAATATTTAAAAGTTGAATAAATAAGCTTACCATCAATTGTTTGGAATGAAAGAAGTGTTAAATAAAAATATCCGTGATTTTAACAGTAAAAAAACAGTAACGGTAAATGGTAAACGGTAAAAAAATCTGTAACCTGTTTAACAGTAACTTTCCTTAATATATATATGGTGAATAATCGTTAATCAGCATAATCATAATTCTTTGCATGGATATGTAGAAATTTATGTTAGAATTTATGTTCCTACCATATTTTTAATGATTAAATTCTGGCGACCACAGCTGCTGTTTTTTTTTTACTGTAAATTTTACAGATATTTTTATGTACTTGGAAAAATTAAATTAAATTCTCAGCAATGCGCCTTACTAAGCAATAGTACGTTTTGATATATTTACAGTACACTGTAAAAAATGCTGGGTTCCACACAATTACTTTATGTTGTCCCAACACAAATCTATTAAGTTAACTTAATCATTTTTACATATTTAAGTGGATTGAACAATAAACAATTAAGTTGTCTCCAAAAAACACAAAATAATTGTATTGAGTCAACTCATTTTAAATTAGTTTGAACAAGCAACAAATGTCATTTTACTTTCAGTGTAGGAATTTTACAATCTATCTTCATGAAACAGGATTTTTACTACATATCCTTTCCATTTTTGCCATAAAAGAAAAGGCAATCATTTGGACCAACACAATGTAAACTCACCGGCCACTTTATTAGGTACACCTGTCTAATTGCTTGTTAACGCAAATTTCTAATCAGCCAATCACATGGCAGCAACTCAATGCATTTAGGCATATAGACATCGTCAAGATGATCTGCTGCAGTTCAAACCGAGCATCAGAATGGGGAAGAAAGATGATTTAAGTGACTTTGAACGTGACATGTTTGTTGGGACATGTTTGTAGGATATTTTCTTGGCACACTTTGTGCCCATTAGTACCAATTGAGCCACATGTCAACGCCACAGCCTACCCGAGTATTGTTGCTGACCATGCTCATCCCTTTATGACCACAGTGTACCCATTTTCTGATGGCTAACTCCAGCAGGATAACGCGCCATGTCATAAAGTGCGAATCATCTCATACTGGTTTCTTGAACATGACAATGAGTTCACTGTACTCAAATGGCCTCTACAGTCACCAGATCCAATAGGGCACCTTTGGGATGTGGTGGAACGGGAGATTCGCATCATGGATGTGCAGCCGACAAATCTGCAGCAACTGCAAGATGCTATCTTGTCAGTATGGACCAAAATCTCTGAGGAATATTTCCAGTACCTTGTTGAATCTATGCCATGAAGGATTAAGACAGTTCTGAAGGCAAAAAAGGGTCCAACCCGGTACTAGTAAGATGTACCTAATAAAGTGGCCTGTGAGTGTATATTTGGCTATTGACAAAATTATACCAGTGCAGCATACGACTTTGCAATAATTTTTCCTCCATCACACTTTATAAAACTAGTAAATCCAAAGAAACTCAACATAGTCAATAGTCAAGCAGTCTCCTACTCCCCCACCCCCTCTCTCTGTTCCTCTATTTTCAGCTCTACTATCAAAATAATACGATTTAGCCAGTCCATGAACAGACTGACCTCTATATGACTATTTATAATCTGCTAATATTGATCTGTACAATTCCATAATCCCTCAGGGATTGAATGCGTTGCCATTTATTCGCCCAGTTCTCTGATCCAGACCTACTGCGGCAAACAAAACCCAGATTCAAAGACACTCCATGACACATAATTTTCAGTGAGTGTCAGCCTGATTAATTGTCTCAGCACAGGTGGTCAGTCTTTACACCAGACCCCATGGCCAAATGTTAGTTCAACAGTCTGTAGCCGGCGAGAGATTGCAGTTTCATTAGCGTATTTGGGAGATGATGAATATCGTGTGGGCTGAAGGATAGCATCTACAGTTAAAGTCGCAATTACTAGGCCTCTTTTTAAAAATGTTTCCTAAACGATCATTAACAGAGCGAGGATTTTTTCACAGTATTTCTATAATATTTTTTTCTTATTTGTTTTATTTCGACTAGATTAAATGCAGTTTTACATTTTTTAAAACCATTTTAAGGTCAATATTATGCAACCCAGGCTCATTATTGATACGTAGCCCTATATACACTTCTGGAGATTGTGAAATACGTCCCAGGAGGTACGCTTTTTTGCAGTTTTTGTTTTCACGAATCCACCAGAGGCTGTTGTGTAAGCTTTTTCAGATCTCAAAGTTCTCTAGCGAGTGGCATTCGTACCTGCCTGTCTCACGTAAATCCACCAGAGGCTGCTGTCGACTGACTGACTAACCGACCAACCAACCGACCAACCGACTGATATCTCCACCCACCCCCTTCCCTAAACCCAACTGATAGTGTTTTCAAAAGCACCGATTGACCAGCGCCCACCCCCTTCCCTAAACCCAACCGACAGTGTTTTCAAAAGTAATCCAGAAAAAGAAAATCACCTGATTTTTACCCGGTTTTAAGATCTTACCACGTTCTCACCCTGATATTTACTTGTTTTTTTAAATTATTGCCTCTTGTTTTACCTGCTTTCTGGAAGCGTTCTTTGCCGGACTCAAACCCTGTCATCACGGTCAACTCCTCTCTGCGTCTCAAGTCTGCCAACGTATATGGCGACCTACTGGGCAAGCTCCTCATTTCTGGAGGAGATTCGCCATCAAGACCAAGTTGGGGATTACTTCAGAATACCAGCGCGATCAGACAAAACATTATCCAGAGGATGATAATATGTAGAACGACCATAAATGAGGTCAGTGTCGTGATCTCGTTCATTTCAAGTGCGCATGCGCATTAGCTCAGGCAACCTGAAAAAATGCAGATTTTGTTTCAAACATTAAGAAGCTTATGGGACAATAGTGGTCTAATTTTATTGGTGATTCTAAATACTGTATGTAATGTAATCATAAGCTTGGCAAACAGTTTTGGAGGATTTGCTGTTTTGCCATTCAGACAGGATGACCGAGCATACTGCCCGAGAGGCATTTTAAAAATGGCCGCCGAGTAAAATGACTTGCCTTAAAGAGACTTTGCTAATAATTAAAAAAAAAGCTTAATTTTAGGGAAAAAAAAACAATTGGGTGGTTTGCATTTCTGTTGTTAACAGCTATTATTTATAACATTTTTTTTTTTAAATTA
The DNA here is from genome assembly GCA_903798195.1 of Danio kyathit. Taxonomy (NCBI): domain Eukaryota; kingdom Metazoa; phylum Chordata; class Actinopteri; order Cypriniformes; family Danionidae; genus Danio; species Danio kyathit. Next base: position 75,218,749 of record LR812523.1, on the reverse strand, counting down.
AATGATAAGCTATTATTTTATATTATAATGCTTAATTAGTGACGCAGTAGGTAGTGCTGTCGCCTCACAGCAAGAAGGTCGCTGATTCGAGCCTTGGCTGGGTCAGTTGGCGTTTCTGTGTGGAGTTTGCATGTTCTCCCTGCGTTCGCGTGGGTTTCCTCCGGGTGCTCCAGTTTCCCCCTCAGTCCAAAGACATGCGGTACAGGTGAATTGGGTAGGCTAAATTGTCCTTGGTGTATGAGTGTGTATGGTTGTTTCCCAGAGATGGGTTGCGGCTGGAAGGGCATCCGATGCGTATAATATGTGCTGGATAAATGACCCCGGCATTATAAAGGGACTAAGCCGAAAAGAAAAAGAATGAATGAATGAACACTTTAGTTTAGGGACCAATTCTCACTATTAACTATATTAACGTCTCAAATAAATATCTAGTTAGCTGCTTAGTAATAGTAAGGTGCATTTACAGTGCAAGTTTAGCAATGGTGTAGGATCAAGGCAGCTGAAATAGCGAAAAATTGTCAATCTTATTGTAATATTCTGCTAATACGCAAGTATTAAATAGTAAAAAAAGTTGTTGCCTATCCAAGTTTTAGAAATAACAAATAATATCTTGACTTCTAGTTGATCTAGTTGATTTTTAGTTATTTAATTAGGACAGTCAGTTCTGACTTTGCTTAGATTAAAGTCTTGTCACGTAACAGAAATAATGTACAGAATAGAATATAAAGTCATGCTGCAGTGGAAAAAGAATGATTATTGTGTATGACTCCCATGAGCTTGGAGGACTGCATCCATACATCTCTGCAATGACTCAAATCACTAATTAATAAAGTCTGGAATGGCAAAGTAAGCGTTCTTGCAGGACTCCCAGAGTTCATCAAGATTCTTAAGATTCATCTTTAATGCCTCCTCCTCCATCTTACCCCAGACATGCTCAATAATGTACATGTCTGGTGACTGGGCTGGCCAATCTTGGAGCATCTTCTTTGCTTTCAGGAACTTTGATGTGGAGGCTGAAGTATGAGAAGGAGCGCTATCCTGCTGAAGAATCCTGTGATTTGTAATTAATGAGCAGCACAAATGTCTTGATACCTCAGGCTGTTGATGTTGCCATCCACTCTGCAGATCTCTCGCACGCCCCCATACTGAATATAACCCCAAACCATGATTTTTCCTTCACCAAACTTGACTGATTTCTGTGAGAATCTTGGGTCCATGCGGGTTCCAGTAGATCTTCTGCAGTATTTGTGATGATTGGGATGCAGTTCAACAGATGATTCATCAGAAAAATCTACCTTCTGACACTTTTCCAAATGATCAACTAGATGTAAGAAGCTTATACAACTGGGATTGATGACAAGACTTTTGTCAGGTGATGTAAAGCATTACCTATATTTATATTGGTGAACAAATAATCATAGTTTTTTTTGTTCGTTTTTGTTCCCTCATCCACTGATTTAACCCCCTTGCGTAACGCAGCATTAGACATTCATGCAGCTAGGAGATTACTGTACTGGGAGCAGTAATCTTTCAATACAATCCCATGATCATATTTGGATGGCTCTCGTTATCACTGCGTGTAGCTTTGGGCTCAAGTGGAAAACTTAAGATTGCGGCTCTTTTTATTGTTAAGCACCAAAAAAAAAAAAAAAAACCCAGCCTGCTGTCCTCCTTTAATCAATCAAAGTAAGGCTGTGTTGCATTATGCATGAGTACTAAATCTGTTATTCGTCTGAATCTAAAATAAAACGCTCCAAAAAGAAGAAGAAGAGCATTGTTACACAGAGCTGCTGACCTATATTCCACTGTATGAATGATTTCTGGTGTATTTCGCTTGTTTGAACTGAGGATTTGTCTATAAATCGGAGACTGCGTGTGTGTCCTGTCATGCTGATCTTTTTTTTTTAATTTACATGTAATGTCGCTATGAATTCATGCCGTGGCTCAGGTGGACCCGAAGGTATTTGTTATGGAGAGAAAAGCACAGCAGCTTCTCATTAGTCACGTCTGTGTCCAACATCCATATGAGATCCGTTCCTCGCTTCACAATAAGGCTACGTCTGAATCTGTGTCGAGATTAGCTATGCTGAGACGCAGCATTTCAAACAGGGAAAATGACAGGAGCGCTGTATATCTTGTGTTGTTAAAATTCGCCATGCTAATGCCTCCGAGCGGCACAATAATAAAAGATGCTGATTGTGTTTTACTGTCAAGACGGATGTTTCTAATTGCATTTCCAAGTAAATACTAAAGTAAACACTTTTTTTTTGTGAGTGTGTGCTGAATTAGAGAAAACCTGAAGTGTGACTGTATTCATTCATTTTCCTTCGGCTTAGTCCCTTTATTCATCAGGGGTCGCCATAGTAGAATGTACCGCCAACTTATCCAGCATATGTTTTACGCAGCGGATGCCCTACTAGCTGCAACCCAGTACTGGGAAACACCCATACACTATTTCCATTTTAGTTTATTCAATTTACCTATAGCGCATGTCTTTGGACAGTGGGGAAACCGGAGCACCCGGAGGAAATTCACACGAACACGGGGAGAACATGCAAACTCCACACAGAAATGCCAACTGACCCAGCCAGGACTAAAACCAGCGTCCTTCTTGCTGTGAGGCGACAGTGCTAACCACTGAGCCACTGTGTCGCCCGTATAACTGTATTGCCTAATATAATAGTCCTTAAAGGGATAGTTTAGCCAAAACTGTAAAGTCATCGTTTACTTGTCCTTTACTTGTTCCAAACCTGTTTGACTTTCTTTCTACTGTCGAACAATAAATAAGATATTTTGAAGAATGTTGGAAACCTGTAACCATCGACTTCCGAAGTATTTGTTTTTCCTGCTTATGGAAGTCAATGGATTTTCCGCATTATTCAGAAAGCCTTCTTTAGTGTGCGACTGAAGAAATCAAGCTTGTGTTCGCATGGGTTTCCTCTAGGTGCCCCCACAGCCCAACGACATGCGCTATAAGTGAATTGGATGAACTAAATTGGCCATAGTTATTTGTGTATGTGAGAATGCGAGAGTGTATGGGTGTTTCCCAGTACTGGGTTGCGGCTGTAAGGGCATACGCTATCTAAAACATATGCCGGAATAGTTGGCGATTCATTCCACTGTGGCAACCCCTGATAAATAAGGGACTAAGCCGAAGAAAAATGAAGAAAGCAACTCATAAAGGTTTAGAACCACTTGAGGGAGAGTAAACAGTAAATTTTCATTTTTGCGTGATCTATCCCTTTAATTAGCATCTATGGTTCCAAGAATAACTTTTGGAAAAAAAACTAAACGATTAAAAAATTAACACTAGGAAATTCTTCGCTTTCTCTACATTTTTGTCATTTTTGTTTTGCTCTGCAAATTACTGAAATTTAAAATAAAAATGAAATTTTTAGAGCATAAGATGGCAATTGCTGTTCACACATATAGACTTTTCCGGAAAATTACAGATAACTTACTTGAAAGAGATCATGTGATCTTGTAATGCTATTCTGGTAATTTTACAGGTATTTACAAATATAACTGTGTGAAAGAGGCTATTAAATATCAATAAATCAGTTAATACGTCAAAATAAACACCCTTCTTTTTGTTCACAACAAATGAACACATTTGTTATTCTAAACAATTATCATATTTTGAAAAGAAAATACATCTGTGACCCTGGACCACAAAACCAGTCTAATGTTGCATGGGTATCATTTTGTTAATAGATGGAAATTCATTGTATACAAAATGAGAGATTTTTCTTTTATGTGTAAAATCAGTCGAATATTAAGTAAAGATCCCAGCAAGCACAGGATGTCAACATGACGTCAGATTCGTCAGGCAATCAGACGTCAGGCAATGTCGGGGGACGTTACATTTTGTTTGGATAAGAAAATCGGGTTAACGTCTGAACCCAATGTCAGGCAAATGTCAATGTCCAATCTAAAATCAACCAAATATCAATGTCTAATGATGTTACAGCTTAATGTTGTGTGGAAATTACAACTATGACGTCTATCAGACGTTGGATTTTGATTGCCATAACTGATGAATAAATGTCAGTATTTGACGTCAATATGACGTTGGTTTAGGATGTTGGCTCGACGCTGGACTTTGGTCACTTTCCAACACAACCTAAAATCAACCAAATATCAATGTCTAATGATGTTACAGCTTGCCGTTGTGTGGACGTTATCACTATAATGTCTATCAGATGTTGGATTTTGATTGCCATACCTGACAAATAATTTGTATTTGACCTCGGTTTAAGGTGTTGGCTCAACGCTGGATTTTGGTCACTTTCCAACACAACCTAAAATAAACCAAATATCAACGTCTAATGATGTTACAGCTTGACATGTGTGGAGGTTACCACTATGACGTCTATCAGACGTTGGATTTTGATTGCCATAACTGATGAATAAATGTCAGTATTTGACGTCAATATGACGTTGGTTTAGGATGTTGGCTCGACGCTGGATTTTGGTCACTTTCCAACACAACCTAAAATCAACCAAATATCAATGTCTAATGATGTTACAGCTTGACGTTGTGTGGACGTTATCACTATAATGTCTATCAGATGTTGGATTTTGATTGCCATACCTGACGGTTAATTTGTATTCGACGTCGGTTTAAGGTGTTGGCTCAACGCTGGATTTTGGTCACTTTCCAACACAACCTAAAATAAACCAAATATCAACGTCCAATGATGTTACAGCTTGACATGTGTGGAGGTTACCACTATGACGTCTATCAGACGTTGGATTTTGATTGCCATATCTGATGAATAAATGTCAGTATTTGACGTCAATATGACGTTGGTTTAGGATGTTGGCTCGACGCTGGATTTTGGTCACTTTCCAACACAACCTAAAATCAACCAAATATCAACGTCTAATGATGTTACAGCTTGCCGTTGTGTGGACGTTATCACTATAATGTCTATCAGATGTTGGATTTTGATTGCCATACCTGACGAATAATTTGTATTCGACGTCGGTTTAAGGGGTTGGCTCAACGCTGGATTTTGGTCACTTTCCAACACAACCTAAAATAAACCAAATATCAATGTCCAATGATGTTACAGCTTGACATGTGTGGACGTTACCACTATGACGTCTATCAGACGTTGGATTTTGATTGCCATAACTGATGAATAAATGTCAGTATTTGACGTCAATATGACGTTGGTTTAAGATGTTGGCTCGACGCTGGATTTTGGTCACTTTCCAACACAACCTAAAATCAACCAAATATCAATGTCTAATGATGTTACAGCTTGCCGTTGTGTGGACGTTATCACTATAATGTCTATCAGATGTTGGATTTTGATTGCCATACCTGACGAATAATTTGTATTCAACGTCGGTTTAAGGTGTTGGCTCAACGCTGGATTTTGGTCACTTTCCAACACAACCTAAAATAAACCAAATATCAACGTCCAATGATGTTACAGCTTGACATGTGTGGACGTTACCACTATGACGTCTATCAGACGTTGGAATATTGATTGCCATATCTGACAAATAAATGTCAGTATTTGAGTTGGTTTAAGGTGTTGGCTCGACATTGGATTTTGGTCACTTTCCAACACAACCTTAAATTAACCAAATATCAACGTCATTATTGGACATCAAAATAACGTTGTCCTTAGACGCTGACTAGACATTAAATTTTGGTCATCTGAACTGAAATTGTTTTTCGAAATCCCTGGTAGCCTTTTGGGACAGTTTTTGGTAGCCCAAAATAAATTCAAGTGGCCCAAATAGCATTATTTACTAAATAAAAAGAAATACATACATTTGCTAAATATAAAAAAAAACTATGATGGCATTCATTATAGGCTACACACAAATAATGTGAAAACCTGCCCTCGCTTTTATTGTTTTTTTATTATTTTAACAACTTGGTATGGAAATTAGGGGTGTCAAAATGAATTGTTTCTTCGGTGCACCGCGATGCAGACGCAGACAATTCGGTATCGGTTCAGTAATAATCATTACCGGTTATTATGTACTGACGTCATTTATCTCATATGCACTATGTCGCCGTAGTTTACTACAGCGAGGGAGGCGAGCACGAGTATTTACAACCCTCCAACTACTTAAAGGGTCACGAAACACCAAAACACATTTTTTGAGCTGTTGACAGTCATATATGTGTCCCACGCTGCTATAAACACTATTAGGACACATATATTGCACTAAAGAGTGAAAATAGGTTGTTTTTGCGTTATTTTGAGCAAATTCGTTCTTCCGGTTTAAAACGAATTTTTGAAGCTGCGTCACGACCATGAGATACTTAGGTGTAAATCCCGCCGCAGAGTGGCTGTCTGTCTTTTCTAGGACGTTCTTACGTATCTGAGTGTGCAGTATTAATTCATGAGAAAGACGTGCTTCAAACCAATCAGCGCGCTCTATTGTGGATGACGTGAAACTTCATTAATATGCATGATAGCTCCGGAGACCCTTTACCAGTTTACACTGTTCAGACGGCAGAGAGACGCCACGTTGTGTTGCCAAAACAAGTGAAAGTACAAGAATTTCAAGACAAGAGTCGTAGGTGTTATTAGTGTGTTGCAACGAAGGTTTTGTTTTCATTTTCCCTTTATGAGAGAGCTGCTGGACTCACGTGTGGATTACAGTGCACGCGACAGAAACGCGTTTGTAAGGAACATTTTTACCCGAGAGCTTTTTCTCATCTGGAAATGGTGAAATCCTGATTTGCCGCTCGTCTTCTTTTAATAAAAAGACACAGCTCCAGTTTGATTGTCTGTCTACAGATTTGGTAAGTGTTTGCAGTGGACTGCCCTTTGTTTAAATGCTGCTCTCCGAGTGTAAACATGTAAACACAACCTATTCCCGTCGTGCAGGATTTTCGCTGCAATTTGTGACAGGATAGTCTATACACACACGGCTTCCTGACGCTACCTACCGAGTACATACGTTACAGAGAAATGCGGAGGATTTTTTTTCTCTTATTCGCTGTATCAAATCAGCCTCTGTGTGTTTGTTTTGCCTGTGAAACTTAGCACGTGCCCAAATGGAAACTCCCTCCTATTCAAAATCTTATCCTCTTTCCCTCCCCCGACACTCCCACACTCCCAGAGCTGGACACGCCCAACTTTCCTGACTTTTTTCAAAACAGAGGTGTGAAAACACCCTGCTGAGACAGGGGGTTTCGTGGCCCTTTAAAAACTCAGAAACTGTGCACAATTTCACTGCGTGTGTGTTTGCTGGACAGTGTTTCACTGACACTAACAGCAGAACCCCCTATTTCACGGCGAATAAGAGAATGAAAGTAATCTCCATTTCTCTCTCTCTCTCACTGTGGCCCATGAGTGCATCTGTGAAGAGCGCCAGCGTGTAAGAGCCAATTGCAGCCCTTTCTGTTGAGCCAATCAAAGGGGTGTAAGAAAGAACTTGGTAGACAAGGCTTAGAAAGCGAGCGGGATATTCATATTTGTTTATATTGTTTGCTATAATTGCTCGTGTTGTTTAAAGGTACAGTTTATATATCTGACTGTTTGTATTAAAGGATAAAATTGTATTACAAATAGTTTAAAACATATTTATACATTTTAATACAAGAATTGCTGTGCTGTGAAGAAAATATAAAACTGTGTATGGAAAGCATCGTCAATGCACCGTGATGCACCGAGATATTAAATTGAACCGAATCGATGGCATGATAATCGTAACCGTATTGACCGTAATGACCTACAACATACACAATCTGTTAGGGAATGCAAAAGCACTGAAATAGGCTATATTTTTCTGACCATTAAGATGGCCATAGGGTGGAATCATTTTTGGTGGCCCGACTAGAAAACATAATAGCCCCAGGACATCAGGCTAGCAGTTTTGCAAGCCCTGGAACTGCAACGTCATGTCAACAACCCGTGTATATGTTTTGAAATGAAGCGTAAAGGTTGCTTGTGTTCGTGCTGAAACTCATCCTACCTAATTTTTGCATGCACGCACGAAGCCTCTCCTCAAGATTAGACACCCTGTTGTGGAGCTCCTCGTAGTCAAAGGCCCCGATCTCCTCCTGCAGCTCACTTAGCACTGACGTCAGATTCTTGACCTCCTCTTTAAACTGCATTACCAATTTTGCATCGGCCTTGTATTCCTCCAACACTGGTATCATTGGCCTAAGTTCCTCCATTTTCGCTTTTATGGCCTGAAAGGTTAAAATAGGCTTGGTTCAGTAGGCATGCGTGCAAACGATCGCGTCCAAACACCCTGTCTTGCCCTCTCTTGTCTACTCTATCACAATACATATATATATTATACAAGTGGAATAGATGTAGAGGCGTAAAACAAGTTCTCAGTACACCAGCAATATGTGAAAAATCTCTCTTTATTTTTTGTTTCAATGCTTAAAATGCAAGTCTTACATGCTTCACATACAACAATAGTTTCGCTCGTTTCCAAATATCCAAATGTGCATTAACAAATCTGAGTTAGTAAAGACATGTCATAACATAAGAGGATCTACTCAACGGTAGTCTGCAAATAGTGGCATGCACAGAAAAGACTTGGCAAGGTGCTCTGTGTTTAAAATAAACTGAATGATGCGATCAGTTGACCAGTTGGAGATTACACTGGGATTGAACTTGTTCTTCAGTCTCTGCAGCTTTGATTTAATGCATAAAGTTAGCCCTGCAAGCAAGAAAACGAAATTGGGTTGAATAGCTAACTCGCTAGCCTTTCTAATACACACATTTGCACAGATACAGCTGAAATTATGCAACACATTTGATGATTTAAAGCGTACATTAATCGTAATTTGATAGGATGAATTTACACACAGATGCGTGAATGAAGTTGTTTGGAGATGATGGTTTCTATTCAAGTTTATACACCAAAAATAAAGATGCGTATAAAGAAAGAAACGACTTAGTTATTATTATTGAAACAATTACTTATATTCTTCCCAAGTTGGCATTTATTTAATTATAAAATACAGTGGAGCTAACAAATACTAGCACAGTTTGAATGCAGAGTTTCTCCTGTTTCAAGCAATCCTTCCAAATTCATTGTAATATGCTAACTTTGTGTTAAAAGAAGAATTTATTTTTATAAAGTAAATATACAGTAACCAGCAGAAATGAGTACACACCTTACAGATCTCTCTGTGTATCTGTGTATATATACCTTCTGTACCAAAGCCATGACTAGAACTAACCTAACTAAATAACTTTAGATCATGGTGCGAAAATTAGTAGACACAAGTTAATATGTTAGAGAAATTAAATAAATAAAACTTTAATAAAGAGGACAAACTACCGGTTAAAAGCTTGGGGTCCGTTTTTTTATTTATTTATTAATTTTATTTAATAATTTAAATAAAATCATTCTGTTGATCAAGGCGGCATTTATTAAATGTAAAAAAGTTAAATTGTTAAATACTTATTTATTAAATATATATATATTATATTATTATTATTATTATTTATTTATTATTATTATTTTTATTTATTTATTTATTTGTTTTACACAATTTTAATACATTATTTATTTAATACAATAAATTATTTAAATTCAAATGAGGTTGCAAAAATTATTTTTTTATTACATATTTTCTCATTAATTAACTCACTGAGGAAGGCATCGTGCTGAAATGTCTCTGTTTTGTATCTTCTAAGAATGTAAAAAAAAGCTATATAAAGTAATTATTTAACGAGTGCGAATCATGACCTTCTGAATGATATTATTAATTATTAACAAAAAAAATATTGAAACCTCTTTTAAGTTTAAGTGGTTTAACAATTTTCACTGTGAAATTAATAAAAATATATATTTTTAAAATAGGTACTCATTTATGCTATGCAATATTTACTATATATATATTTTTATATATATATATATATATATATATATATATATATATATATATATATATATATATATAATTTGTAAAAATACAGTCAATAGTTAAGACTGATTTATACTTTAATCGCACGTGTATCGTCCGGCGCAGCCTTTGCACGGTCGCATAGCCCACACCGTGGCTGACGCCGATGCGCACCTTTCAAAAAATGTAACTACATGTTGCAACAACGCATAGCACAAGCTCTGTGATTAGTCAGGTTGGTATCGGTGACGAGTATAGGCGGTGCTGAGAGCTGTGAGCCCAATGGAGTACTTGTACATTAAGGTAGCATTCAGAAAAAACAAAACACCTGCAAAAAAACTCGACAAAGAGGAACAGAAAAAAACAATTGCCAGCTAGTGTGTCGGAAGTGTTATTGCAGAGCAATACAAACAGCACAGAAGTATAAATGCACGACTACAAGCAAGGCATGTGCCTTAAGTCACGCCAATCACTCGACGCAAAAGTATAAATCAGCCTTTAAGGCTGTTTGTGTTGCTCTGTAATAATACATCTGATACGCTAGCTGGCAGTAAGTTTTTATGTTCCTCTGTGTCGAGTTTCTTCGTGGGAGTTTGTTTTTTCTGAAGGCTACCTTAATGTACAAGTAGCTAAAACTCGCTCATACAGAGGAAGGAACCAGCGGACGTGCAACAACTTTAATCATAAGGTAAACACAAAACAAACGTTTCCATCTGGAGCTCCTTCACAGGACTCCACACTTGTAAACCCTCACTCCATTGGGCTCGTGGGTCTCAGCAATGCCCACCCTCGTCAACGCTACCAAGCTGACCAATCACGGAGCTTGCGCTAGGCGTCGTTGCGATGTGTAGTTACATTTTTTTGAGAGGTGCACGTCAGCGTAGGCATCAGCCACGGCGAGGGGGTCTGCAACCATGTGAAGGCTGTGCCAAAGCATCGAATGCACTTGATGCAGAAGTATAAATCAGCCTTTAGTCTTGCTGTCCCTGATTTATTGAAATCTGGCTTATATCATTTTTATATTGCACTGGCATCATAAAGTGTACTCTTGTCTAAACAACTACAGAAAGAAAAATGCCTGTTTGGCCTCCATTTTTTAAACTCATTCTATATATTTTCCAGCTTGGACTGAAATGCCATGTTTGTATATTCTCGGCATATACCTGAACTTCTGAAAATGAAAAGCACTCTGATTTAAAGATCATATGATGTTGTATATGTTGACCTTTTCCAGAGATTGCATCCAAATATCTGATGCCTCCATGTAATAAATGTTTAAAGGTCAAGTCATAAATTGTTTGAGTAGTTTAAATGAACAAGAGGATGCAGCCTGTGCTGACCTGCCTGCGCTTTCTTGACCACAATATTCAGTTTCATTAGACCTAAATGTTCAACACACTATTTTTGTTTAAAAGATTTTGAAGGGCACAGTGATGTGGAAGGAGCTAACAGATTGTGCTAGATTGATCTATAAAATCTATGGCACTCCAGGAGCTCGATACATGCTACAAATTGCAATGCGCAGAAATCACAGTGCCTCTGTTTAGAAAACAATAGCACCGGCCTCATTAGCATGCAGATGCAATTGATGTCAGGCAGCTAACAATGCCTAAGATGGAAAAGCAGCTATGGCGCCAAAATGAATCACATTTTGTAATTCACTTCTTGTAGGGAAAATGCCTGTGGCGCCCACTTAGGATGAGAAAATCATTCATAACGTATATTGTGAGCGCACAGATGTGCAGAAAATGAAAATGCTCACTAGTTTATTAAAGAATGATTGGGTAATGACATGTTAAGGGGTTTAGTTCACCCTAAAATGAAACCCGTCCGCGTGTTCATCCACACCCCTAAGACATTTATTCATCTTCGTTCAACACTGATGAAGATATTTTTAAAGGAACACTCCACTTTTATTTTTAGAGAAAGGCTCATTTTTACAACTCCCCTAGAGTTAAACAGTTGAGTTTTACCATTTTTAATTTCATTCAGCTTTCATTAGCTTAGCTTAGCATACTTCATTGAACCGGATTAGACCATTAGCCTCATCACCAAAGAGTTAAGAGATACTTTTCCAATTTAAAGCTTGACTCTTCTGTAGTTACACTGTGTACTAAGACTGATGGAAGATTAAAAGTTGCTATATTCTAGGCTAACATATAGGAACTATCCTCTCTGAAATATATTCCGGTGTGATAATCAACAACTTTGATACCATCCCATGGCTACAGCCGGGACATTGATATTACGGAGATTCTAACTGGTGTTGCAAGTGTAGTGACTATTTTCAGGTGCTGCCTAATCAGTGTTGGGGAGTAACTAGTTACATGTAACCTCGTTACGTAATTTAATTACAAAATAAATGTAACGGTAATTCGTTCCAGTTACTGAGAAAAAATGTGTAATTAAATTACAGTTACTTATGAAAATGTTAAAGATTACAAATGGGGTTACATCTAAATATGGTGAATAATATTAATATTTTGCTTTGCCTGTTTTTGATATGTGCGATGCCTTCTGCTAAGGCCTTGTATTGAAGAGGTGCTATTCTGATGCTTTTGATTGGTTTTCTGGTTTGATTGCGGCGCACCACGTCTACCAATTACGTTTGCCAGCAGTTAAAATACTTTCGACATCAAAGGCTTCAATGTCGAACCTGAGGAAGCATCTGCAGGTATGTACCCTAGCCTTTCTTTATTTTATAAAAGCAAACGGTTTTTGTCATCATTGTGAGTGTACAGAAATAAAAACAGACCCTTTCATTTCGAATAATATATTATGACTCACAAAGTTATCAATTTGTGAAATTCAGGGCACCAGACTCCTCTGGCCAAATCGTATTGTTCACGTTAACATTGTTGGGCAGTAGCATCGCTACTTTATAAATCAAAAAGCTTTTCACAGTAGTGAAGCTATTTTATTAGTGAAGTAGTGCAGTAGCGTTCAAACAAGCTACATTTACTGATCGCGGATCAATAAGTGATGGCACCGATATTCACAAGTAATCAAAAAGTAATTAGATGTAATCAGTTACTTTACCTTTATAAAGTAATTGAAAATGTACACTACTTATTACATTTTAATTAGGGTCATTTGTAATCTGTAATCTATTACATTTCCAAAGTAACCTCCCCAACACTGTGCCTAATATTATTGTGCCTTCTGTAGCCAGGGTATTAGCGAGAAGCTAATGGTCTGAGTGAATGATCTATGCTAAGCTAAGCTAAAAGTGCTCCCTCCAAACCTGAAGACTGGCTAAAATGGTTTTAAAAATGGTCAAACTTAAATCTTTAATTCTAGGCAAGTCTATTTTAAGTGTTAATTTGATTAATTTCTGTCTCTCCACTGAAAGTATTTAATTTCTAATGATTAACAAATGTTTTATAGGTTTTGAATGAAATGAAGGTGACGGAGTCTGAGTTTCTTTCTTCTGTTGAGCAATTGACATCCATAGTAGGAATTACAATCTACTATGGATATCGATAGCTACCGGTTTCCAACATTCTTTAAAATATCTTCCTTTGTGTTCAGCAGAATAAAGAAACTCAAACATGTTTAGGGAGAGTAAAATGATGACAGAATTGACATTTTTGGGCAAACTGTGCCTTTAAATATGAAAAGAAAACTGTTTTTGTGGTTACAGATGAAATATATGGCAATGACAATGTAAAAATCTAAATGAAAATCATAGTACGCACCTTGTATTGCTTGGCGATATTCTGCTTGTGGCTTTCCTCCACCTGTTTGAACTTGGTTTCCAGTCCTCTGAGCTGCACCTCCATTCTTTGCACATACTGCAGGTCTTTCTGGGTCCTCTGGTCAAGATTCTGGATGGACTGAGTCATATTCTGGACCTGAGAGACAGAGAGAAAGAGAACATGAGAAGAGTCATAAGTAGGGCCAGACAGAATCTGCAGACATTTTGGGCCCTATCATACACCCGGCGCAATGGGGCGCAAGGCGCGACGCAAATGTTGTTTGCTAGTTTCAGCTCGATGCAAGAGTCGTTTTTACATTTTGCACCATGCTGTTTAAAGGGCACCTATGGTGAAAAATCTACTTTTCAAGCTGTTTAGACAGACATATGTGTAGGTATAGTGTATAGACCGTCATATTGTGGTGATATTAGCACACTCAGTCCTTTTTTTCAATTTAACAACATAAAAACGGTGGACCAATCGGAGCGGTTTTGAGATCGACCGCAACTTTACGTAGGAGTGCGGTCCCCCCGCCCACCAATATTGATTGACAGGTGCGCATTACCATATGCTCAGTTTGTTTTCACGTCCGCCATTTTCAGCGTGTGAGTCAAAGCGACGTCACCAAAGAAACACCCTTGCTCTGTTTTTAGATGTAAGGCTCATTGAGCTCAACATTCACCACGTTATCGCTCTCCTCGCCGCCAGTGTTTGTGAGTTTTGGTGGGTTTGCATACATGTGTACTTTTCATTGCGTCTTCCTTAAACTTCAGCGGTTTGCATTTCCCGCGGTCACAGAAGCTCCCTGTCATCTTAACTAGGTGCAGCTGGAAAGTGCAAGCGCATTGCCTTACGTGCGCGTCCCTCCATTGAAAATAACAAACTAACGACGCGCAGCGCCATGCATTTCGCGGTGTCGCGGATGAAAGTGAGGACCGGGGGGGATTGGGTCACTATTCTGCCTTACTATTCATTTTAAATAACATGCGAATGTGCGCGTCTGGTGTGCCGTGTCGTGGCTCTGAGCGGCGCATCCGGTGTATGGCGCCCTTCAGTTATAGCCTCAAGCAGGTCGTACACCAGAAGAGCAGCGGCATGCATTTCTGAATTCTAAACATAAGTTTCTATCGGGACACACACCGGCACCGCAAGTCTCGGTGCACAAGCTCGGAGCTTTAAACTAGCACACAATTGGCTGTAAAACTATACAAAGACACAAATGATTTTGTAGTCTCTGCTTGGTCTGTGCCCGAGTCGTACATGTACAGCTGAATGCTTGTCCTCTGACTCATGTTGCTTCTCTCTGTCTGTTTCCATAGGGAGCTCTTGACTCCGCCCCCTTGTTAAGTTGGGCGGAAGTCGAAACTAATTTTCATGTGAAGCAACACGCCCCTAAAACAGCAAACTGTGTACACACTTCCAAAATGGCACTTTTTAACACATCATAATAAAAAAATCTGAATAGTGTTTTGAACTGAACCTAAACTGGCACACTCAGAAGAACCATAATATTAATATTACATCTTAAGGGTTAAAATAGGTGCCCTTTAAATAGCAAATACATTTGCGCTCATATGTACTCCCATAGGCGTTCTGGTCTAAAAAAGGAGGTGTGTTAAGGCGCATTGCTGGCGCGTTGCTATTTTGAGGAACTTAAATAGACTGTTCAATAGACCAGCTAAGAGGAGGTCTAAAGTCCAGCGCAAAGCGCGTTAGATGTGCACCTCGCTTAAACATTGCTTAATACACACAGGAGAGCAATACGCAAATATCTTTACAAATGAAAAATAATTAAAGGACTAAAATTACAAAAATTATTATTTTCTACATAAATATAAAAACCACTGCTTTCATTCCTTCTTCATCTCAGGGGGCTTTTTCAGTTTATTCATGACAATTTGCTTTTGTATAATGTTATTATTAGCAGTATTATTTATTATATGCATATTTATATTTGTTTTATTAAAAACACGCTAAGATTTGACCACCTGTCAGGTTTTAGACATTAGGGGCACAGCATGTGTATTTGGATATAACTCAGTTTTTTGACCACACTTCATTATTATTGTTCATTTATTCATTTGCTGGAAATTAGAACTGAATTTAGAAATAGTTTTGAAACAACTCTTTGCGCTTAACAAACAAAATTAATTATGTAGGCTAATGGATGTCTGTGCGTTCAACACGTTTCCTTATCCACGGAAGAGCGTGAAAGTGAAAGTAAAGAATGAGGAGGCTCATCTCTCATTCTCGCACTGCAGATGCTCTGTTTAATTGTTTTCTCGCTAGTGAATCGCTCAGTTATTCCACTTACAAAGTCCACCATGTAAATAGAAAATGCGCTACGGCATGACGCAACTGACTCTTAAAGGGATTGGGAGATGAGACTCTGATTGGTTTATTCTTAAAACACACCTATAACTCATTAAGAGAATAAGCTCAACCCTGTTAGACCATGCGCCGCGGCGCAAAGCGGAATTTTCCATCCTTAAAATAGCAAAAGTGGATTCCCTTAATGCTTTTGCGCTCTGCGCTTTGGACTTTGCGCCTAGATCGTTAAACTAGGGCCCTTTATGCTATTTCAGCGGAGAATTTTGTAAAAAATCTGCGGATTTATGCAGAATGATTTTAGGAGTCCTATAACTAAAATATAATTAATATAAGAAATAAAAAAATAATACATTTTTAGCTTTTATTTAATGTTTACAATGCAAATCCAATTAGATCCACAAAGCAAGTCTCTTACATAATATATCTACTAAAAGGCAGAACATATTACTTTACAAACTGTATTATAAGTAAATCATATGAACATTTTAATATTATTATTATCACAAAAATATTAGTGAAATGAATTTAAAAACTGAAAAAATATAAATTTACACACATTTACACAAGTAAATACATTGACTCAATGATGGGCTAAAAATCTGCAGAAATCTGCGTGCGCAGATTCCTTGTGGGCCTAGTCATAAGTATGGCCAGACAGAATCTGCAGTCATTTTTTTGCTATTTCTGCAGAGAATTTTGTAAAAAAAATCTGAAGAATCTGGAATGAATTTGGGGGTATTGTAGCTAAAAACTTAATATATGAAATAAACATAATACCTTTTTAACCTTTATTTAATATCTACAATGCAAATCCAATTATATCCACTTATTTGGTAAACAAAGCAAGTCTCTCGTATAATATATCTACTAAAAGGCAGAAAATAATACCTTACAAACTGTATTGTAAATGAATCATATGAACATATTGGTCAATAATATTACTGAAATTAACTTAAAAACTGAATAAATATAAATTCACACACATTTACACAAGACTCAATGATGGGTTAAAAATCCAGTGACGGGTGAAAACCTTACCTAACATGCACCGATTGTCCAGCCAGAATTTTTTTTTCCTCCTAATTTGTTCTAGATTTGCATATAAATTGCACTGCAATGATTTTATATTACAAAGTGTGTAAACAGAACATTAGAGAACAGAGACGGAGCACAGATGTCCCAACAGACATACTGGCAGCACCCACAGAAATTTACCAAATTTCCAAACCAAATAACTTCTGTGATTCTGTGATGTTTTCAACTGACATTAAATTAAAATAAGATATAAAGTAACTCATGTTTAGATCACTTATTTTTGTCAAATTCAACTAGTATACAGCTAGAGTAAATATCTCATTAATTCATTCATTTTCTTTTCATCTTAGTCCCTTTATTAATCAGGGGTTGGCACAGCGTAATGAACCGCCAACTTTTCCAGCATATGTTTTACACAGCGGATGCCTTTCCAGCTGCAACCCATCACTGGGAAACATCCATACACACTCATTCACACACATACACTACGGACAATTTAGCTTACCCAATTCACCTATCTATAGTGCATGTCTTTGGGCTCTGGGAGAAACCGGAGCTCCCGGAGAAAACCCACGTGAACACGGAGAGAACATGCAAACTTCACACAGAAACGCCAACTGACCCAGTCGAGGCTCGAACCAGTGACCTTCTTGCTGTGGGGCGATCGTGCTACCCACTGCGCCACTGTGATGCCGAAAAATATCTCAGACCGCGAATTATGTAGCCGGAGGTAGAGGTAGAGGTAGAGAACAGCGCACACAGCGGCCTCTCGTGGATTCACGAAAACAAAAGCTGCAAAAATACAAACCTCCCAAGACGTATTTCGCGCTCTCCAGAAACGTCCACGGGACTACGTTTTCAGAATGAGCCTGGGTTGTAGTAAATAGTACTTTCTTTATGATAGTACTTTCTGTCTGTATTAAGTATACTTCAAAAATAAGTACTTTATTTGTTCATTGTTTAAAGGCAAAATTTTTTTCGAAAAGGCTGTTTCCAAACCTGTTCTTCATGAGCAATTGTACAAATTTGGATACTCTGCCCTCCAGTAGTTGTTTTGGATGTTGTTCTCCTCCATTGATATGAGATATGAATCAATAAAGAAGGCGGAGTTCTAGAACACACCCACTGATTGCATAATCGCCACAGGTGTTTAGGAGCCAAAGCAAACTCCCCTCAGAAAGTTTGAACTCAAAATGAACTCAAAATGAAGTTTGTTTTGGCTGGATTTTATTTTAAATTTCATCATTTCAGTTTGTTGTTCAATTTAGATACCAGAGCAGCTGCTTTATTTACAGCAAACACAGAAGAAATGCCATTATAAGTGTTACTATTATTATCTGCCACCTACAGGCAGAGAGTGAATCTGCATTTTTATTCAGCCTGTCTACTGTTTTTGTTGTGTACAAGCATGCTTTTACGTAGAATAGTTTAAAAGTCAAATCATATATTTAGTTTATATTTTGCTGTATTATGCAGTCTAATTAATGCTTTTTAAAAATGTAAATTGACAATTGGAATCAGACGATTTTTGCTGTGAAAAATCAAAATCGGTGCATCACTACTGAAAAGATTTATTAAAGGCATCCGTTGTGCGGTTTAATCTGTCAGTAGGGCTTTGTGTGGATTATTTTCAAAGGTTACTTTTTCCAGAAGCTGTCTCAGTTGCTTGGTCCTGGCGTCCCGTGAGCACATGGTCTGCTGAGGAGCCACAACCGTGCACACACACCTGCCCTCGCTGTCCTGCGCCGAGCTGTACACCTGCCACGACTCCTCAGGGTTCGCAGGCAGCACCTGGGATAAACAAAGAGAAAGAAGGTCAGTGACTGATCGCCAAGTGTTTTATAGGAAGCAGCTTTGTAGCAAATTTATCCTTTCTGCCACTGCAGTCTTCGAGAAGGTTAATTGCCTGAACACTACACAAGGGTAGAGCAAAAGAGTTTTTGGCCAGTTGATGCTTTTTACCGTGCAAGAACTTCAAAACAGGCATGAGTTTGCCCAAACCTTTGTTAGCCAACTAAGTTTGCAAATTCTGTCGTTCAACTGAACATTCGCAAACACCGTCAACAACTTTTATGATTGGTACCACAGCTCTCAATTTGTGGTTATAAAGCATAGTTTATTCCTAATGTGACATGGACAGATCGTGAAGGTGACCAAATTAGCTATAGAGCCGGATCAGTGTCAAAACAAATACAAATAAAAATAAAGTTTGTAAATTCAAAACACGATTCAAAAATACACAAATTAAATTCGCAAACTCAAGACATGAATCATGAATATGCAAATCCTATTTGTGAATTCATTACACGATTCAGAAATACACAAATCTAATTCGCAAATTCAAATCATGAATCATGAATATGCAAATCCAATTCGTAATTTCAACACACGATTCCTAAACACACAAATCCAATTCATAAATTCAAAACAGGATTCATGAATATGCAAATCCAATCTGTAAATTCAAAACTTGATTCATGAATATGCAAATCCAATTTCTGAATTCAAAACACAATTCAGAAATGCACAAATCCAATTTGCAAATTCAAAACAAGATTCATGAATATGCAAATCTAATTTGTAAACTTAAAACATGATTCATGAATATGCAAATCCAATTCGAAAATTCAAAATACAATTCATAAATACACAAATCAAATTCGTGAATTCAAAACAGGATTCATGAATATGCAAATCCAATTTGTAAATTCAAAACAGGATTCATGAATATGCAAATCCAATTTGTCAATTTAAAACATGATTCATGAATACACAAATCCAATTTGTGAATTCAAAACACGATGCAGAAATACACAAATCCAATTTGTAAATTTAAAACATGATTCATGAATATGCAAATCCAATTCGTAAATTCAAAACACGATTCATAAATACACAAATCTAATTCGAAAATTCAAAACACAATTCATAAATACACAAATCCAATTCGGTAATTCAAAACAGGATTCATAAATACGCATTTCCAATTCGTAAATTCAAAACATGATTCATGAATATGCAAATCCAATACCCAAATTCAAAAAACGATTCATAAATGCACAAATCCAATTCATTTGCCGAAAATATTTATGATTTTTACTTCAAGAACTGTGTGTTTACAGATTTACAAACTGGATTTTGTAAATGTGAGTTGTGCTGTGCATGTATGGATTTTATTCTGTAAATGTATTTTTTTCTGAGACTGATCTGGCTCCATAATTAGCAAGCTACCATGCAGTACAATTCCTATCTTTCATTGCATACTGGCACACATTACATTCTGTGTCTTTGTTTGGAGATTTAAAGTGCTGTTTTGAAGAGTGTACATGTGTGTATGTCGATCTCAAATGTTACATTAGCAAAGGCTATCACTCCACCACCTGCATGATGTCACTGATGGTATAGTTAATGTAGTAGTAAAGTAGTAGTGTGCCTCCATGGTAACATCATTTAGCTGGCTGACTCAGTTTTGTGATAAAAAAAAAGTTACATTATAATTGTGATGGGGAGTATATTTAACAAATATATTATAAATTACTAATAAATTACCTAATAAATCAATTTTATAATGAATTTACTAATATATTTTAAAATAATTAATTTAAAAAATTACCTCGAAAAGCTATTCATATAATAATAATATTAATAATAATGCATATTATTAATATTGTTATTATTATTATCATCATTATTTGTATAATAGTAATAATAATAATAATAATAATAATAATAATAATAATAATAATAATAATAATAATTCATTCATTCATTTTCTTGTCGACTTTGTCCCTTGCGGGGTCGCCACAGTGGAATGAACCACCAACTTATCCAGCACGATTTTACCCAGCGGATGCCCTTCCAGCTGCAACCCATCTCTGGGAATTTCATACACACTCATTCACACTCATACACTACGGACAATTTAGCTTACCCAATTCACCTGTACTGCATGTCTTTGGACTGTGGGGGAAACCGGAGCACCCGGAGGAAACCCACGCGAACGCAGGGAGAACATGCAAACTCCACACAGAAACGCCAACTGACCCAGCCCAGCCAAGGTTCGAACCTGCGACCCAGCGACGTTCTTGCTGTGAGGCAACAGCACTACCTACTGCGCCACTGCGTTGCCCATAATAATAATAATTATTATTATTTTATTATTATTATTATTATTATATGAACAATAATGATATTTATTATTATTATTATTATTGTTATTATTATTATTACTATTATATGAACAATAATGATATTATTTATTATTAGTATTATTATTATTATTACTATTATATGAACAATAATGATATTATTATTATTATTATTATTCTCATTATTATATTAACAATAATGATATTATTATTTATTTATTGTTATTATTATTATTATTATTATAAATTGATAATATGTTTTGTAATATACATTTCTAACAAACCAATATGCATGATATTTTATGGCAGACCCATTCAAAAAACATCTTCATACCTTGGAAGTTTTTTCAGTGTTACAATAATAATTATATACAGAAATGTGCTACAATGTATACAATAATATTCAAGCAAACACACACACACACACAAATAAAATACATGAATGTACAGAGATATATGGTAAGAAATGAAATGAAAACACATACAAAAATTATAAGTCTATAAGATGAGCTAACCCCCAAACAAACTTCTTTGTTGATCTGTGTATAATCATCATGGTTTTTGTTAACAGACAATATAGAATTAAATACTAGTAAAAATTCTTATATTAAAGAAGAAATAAGCTATTGTAATTTAATTTTAAATAAAAAAATATTTGTTATAATGCTTATTAAAACAGTAAACGTGCTAGCAAATCAGTATGTACAGTGCTCAGCATAAATGTGTACAGCCCATTTTGAAAATTAATATTTTGATCCATTTCTCAGTGAATATAGGCAATGTATTTTGCTGGATTTAAACAAAACAGATTTATTAAATAGATATATTTATTAAAATAATATTTTAGTCACCAAACATATTTAAAAATTGAAAGATAATACAATTAAATTCATGCAAAATATTAATAATAACAAAATAATTTGTATAATTAATTATACATTATATTAACTAATTAATTAATAATATTGTAATAACTTAATTTTTACTTTTTTTTTTTGCTTCTCTTGATTTTTCCTCTTTTTTTAATTTGTATTTAATATTTTTCTATAACATATAAATTTGGGTGTACTAGTTTTTAAACCGTTATTGTAAGTTATTTTGTTAGATACTTATATATGCTGAGCACTGTGTCAGTAAATTCTAACTAGGCCAGCAAATCAAGAACATAAAACAATTGTATTATTAAACCCTGCTACAGTGTTAATGAATTCTTCATTACGTTCACCCACTCACTCCCATTTTGTTTCTTCATGTCCATCAGGAGCAGAGCAGTGTATTAGTGGTCAATATATACTGACAGAACACATTTTTCCAAGGATTTTCATAGTAGCTGCTTTGATGCGAAATGATCTTTTTCTCGAAGGGGATTTTATGACCCAGTGGCTTTACATAAAAGAGCCATCTGGAAGAGAGAGCGTTTCCGTATGTCTTGCCCTAATCCTGAGTAATCTAATGAATAATCCATATTCATATCCAATGTGGACAGAAAGCACTTTTTTATTAAATTCAAAGGAATGTCTTTGCAAATCTGCCACCACCGCAATGCTGAATTCAGATTATAAAACTGTATTTTTTTATTGTCTAAGAATGTATTATAAAAAAAAAACAAATAAAAGAAATCACATCTTTATCTTGCTCACAAACAACTGATTAAACAATATCGATTTTACCTCAGGATTTCTAAGATAGCAGGTGACTGATAATAAAATGAGCCAATACTATAAACACACTCAAAGTCAATAATTTCCCCGCTGAGACCCATTTTCACCTGATTGCGCCGTTAGAACCAGAGGAAACAAAGGTTTTTGTAAATTGGAAGAGCTGCATAATATTGGATATCAATTTAAATTAATAACACTGTCACAGTCGGGTCAACTCTAGCCAGATGGCTCCTATCACATCTGTCCCATAAACTAACACCTTCTGATGAACCCATGTAATCTTGAAATGAAGAAAATGAAAACAAAATCACCAAACGAATTAAATATATAATATATATGAAGAGTTTAGATGCAAAAACCTCTAAA
Organism: Danio kyathit; assembly: GCA_903798195.1. Taxonomy (NCBI): domain Eukaryota; kingdom Metazoa; phylum Chordata; class Actinopteri; order Cypriniformes; family Danionidae; genus Danio; species Danio kyathit. The sequence goes on along the minus strand of LR812523.1, from coordinate 75,195,660 downwards.
AGCCGTATGAAAAAAATTCATTTTTATCAGGCTCCTGTGTGTTTAGCAACATCACTTTTATTGGCAAAGAATAAGTCCTTTTATTGGTTTTAAAGTGAAATATTTTAACATAAACAAAGGAGGCTGAGAAAAAATGTTCCTTTTGATTTGACCTCTTTTTAAAATTTGTATTTAATATTTTTCTATAACATATAAATGTGGGTGTACTAGTTTTTGGACTGTTATCACAAGTTATTTTGTAAGATAAGCTGCAGATTTGACTTCAGTACTGACTAATCTAATGTATATGCACAAATATAATTGTGTATAGCTTCCTATTAAAAATATAATTAAAAAAAATAGATTGTGAGGGGTGTACTTATATATGCTGATCAATGTATGTGTGTGTGTGTATGTATGTGTGTGTATACACAGGGAGTGCAGAAATATTAGGCAAGTTGTATTTTTGAGGATTAATTTTATTATTGAACAACAACCATGTTCTCAATGAACCCAAAAAACTCATTAATATCAAAGCTGAATATTTTTGGAAGTAGTTTTTAGTTTGTTTTTAGTTTTAGCTATTTTAGGAGGATATCTGTGTGTGCAGGTGACTATTACTGTGCAGAATTATTAGGCAACTTAACAAAAAACAAATATATACCCATTTCAATGATTTATTTTCACCAGTGAGACCAATATAACATCTCAACATTCACAAATATACATTTCTGACATTCAAAAACAAAACAAAAACAAATCAGTGACCAATATAGCCACCTTTCTTTGCAAGAAAACTCAAAAGCCTGCCATCCATGGATTCTGTCAGTGTTTTGATCTGTTCATCATCAACATTGCGTGCAGCAGCAACCACAGCCTCCCAGACACTGTTCAGAGAGGTGTACTGTTTTCCCTCCTTGTAAATCTCACATTTGATGATGGACCACAGGTTCTCTATGGGGTTCAGATCAGGTGAACAAGGACGCCATGTCATTAGTTTTTCTTCTTTTAGACCCTTTCTTGCCAGCCACGCTGTGGAGTACTTGGACGCGTGTGATGGAGCATTGTCCTGCATGAAAATCATGTTTTTCTTGAAGGTTGCAGACTTCTTCCTGTACCACTGCTTGAAGGTGTCTTCCAGAAACTGGCAGTAGGACTGGGAGTTGAGCTTGACTCCATCCTCAACCCGAAAAGGCCCCACAAGCTCATCTTTGATGATACCAGCCCAAACCAGTACTCCACCTCCACCTTGCTGGCGTCTGAGTCGGACTGGAGCTCTCTGCTTTTTACCGATCCAGCCACGGGCCCATCAAGACTCACTCTCATTTCATCAGTCCATAAAACCTTAGAAAAATCAGTCTTGAGATATTTCTTGGCCCAGTCTTGACATTTCAGCTTGTGTGTCTTGTTCAGTGGTGGTCGTTTTTCAGCCTTTCTTACCTTGGTCATGTCTCTGAGTATTGCACACCTTGTGCTTTTGGGCACTCCAGTGATGTTGCAGCTCTGAAATATGGCAAAACTGGTGGCAAGTGACATCTTGGCAGCTGCACGCTTGACTTTTCTCAGTTCATGGGCAGTTATTTTGCACCTTGGTTTTTCCAGACGCTTCTTGCGACCCTGTTGACTATTTTGAATGAAACGCTTGATTGTTCGATGATCACGCTTCAGAAGCTTGGCAATTTTAAGAGTGCTGCATCCCTCTGCAAGATATCTCACTATTTTTGACTTTTCGGAGCCTGTCAAGTCCTTCTTTTGACCCATTTTGCCAAAGGAAAGGAAGTTGCCTAATAATTATGCACACCTGATATAGGGTGTTGATGTCATTAGACCACACCCCTTCTCATTACAGAGATGCACATCACCTAATATGCTTAATTGGTAGTAGGCTTTCGAGCCTATACAGCTTGGAGTAAGACAACATGCATAAAGAGGATGATGTGGTCAAAATACTCATTTGCCTAATAATTCTGCACTCCCTGTATATATAACAAAATTTTATATGCTAACCACACTCATATGATATTTACCAACATGGAAGCTATCCTATTTAGTAACTGGTTGAGTTATTAAATAAATAGCCTAATAAAGGTTTAAAATAACCCAACAAAGCATTAAATATGTTTAACTTAACCGTTGGGTTAATTAAATAAATTTTTTTAGAGTGTACGATACAACCAAGCCGAAGAATTCAGATATTTGCATAGTTTAATATATTCAGAACAGATTTTTCCAAGTCTGAGTGGATATTTTAAATTTCAATTAACATATCCTGTTGTAAATAAACATGTTTGTATTTTAACAAGAAGATGAACAAAGAAAATGAGAAAAAAAAGCACAGTCAGGTCAACTCTAGCCAGATGGTTCCTATCACCTCTGTCCCAGACACATCTTGAAATGAAAAAAGAAAAAAAAATTCACCAAACAAATTTAATATATAATAAATATAACAAAGTTGTACACTCCTGTACAGAAGATGAGATGTTATTATCTGCCACCTTTTGTGCTTCTACACTACAATGCAGTGACATTTTTAGAAAAGAATGACATCTCTATCAATGCACAATATAAAAAATCTATATCATTGATGCCAAACACAACAAATAGTTAAAATAAAGTACTGTTATAAATTAGTTGTAGCACTAAATCTGATATATAATAAATACTGATAACTAAATAAAAGGTGTACGGTAATACAATGTTACAATTTATAAGACTAATCACGCTCATTTGATATTTAGCAACATGGTAGGTAGCCTATTTAGTAGCTACTACCATACTATGAGACTATAAGTCGAAAAATTCTGATATCTGCATAAATTTATATATTCAAAACGGATTTTTTCCAAGTCTGAGTGGATATTTTATATTACAATTTAATTAACATACCCTGTAAATAATAAACATGTTCGTATTTTAACTAGAAAATAAACAAAGATAATGAGAAAAAAAAAATGCAGTCAGTTCAACTCTAGCCAGATGGTTCCTATCACCTCTGTCCCAGAAACTAACATCTTGAAACGAAAAAATAAATAAATAAATAAATAACAATAATCACCAAACTAATTAAATATATAATAAACATAGCAAATTTGTACACTCCTGTACAGAAGATGAGATGTTATTATCTGCCACCGTTTGTGCTTCTACACTACAATGCATTAAGAAATATAAAAATCTACATCATTGATGCCAAACACAACAAATAGTTACAATATAGTACAGTTATAAAATAGTTATGGCACAAAATCTGATATATAATAAATACCGATACCTAAATAAGAGGTGTGGGGTAATACAATGTTACAATCTATAAGACTAACCACACTCACATGCTATTTAGCAACATGGTAGCTATCCTATTTAGTAACTAATGGGTTGAGTTAGTTTTACATTGTCTTGTTTTTTTTTTTGGGGGGGGGGAATATGTTGTTGAATGTTGTTGTATTTTGCACTGTCTGTATTTTGCACTATCTGGAGCCAGCACCTAAGCTTTTCACTCATCATAGCACACGTGCTGCTGCTGATGTGACAATAAAAGTGATTTGATTTGAGTTATTAAATAAATAACCCAATAAAGGTTAAAAATAAACCAACAAAGCACCAAATATTTAGCCCAACTGGTTGAGTTATTAATAAATAACCCAATAAAGGTTAAAAATAATGCAACAAAGCATCAAATATGTTTAATTCAACCACTAGGTTAAATAAATATGACATTTAGCAACATGGTAGGTCGCCTATTTAGTAGATACTACCATACGTGACTATAAGTCGAAAAATTCAGATATTAACATAGTTAAATATATTTAAAACGGACTTTTTCCAAGTCTGAGTGGATATTTTATATTACATTTCAATTACATACCGTGTAAATAATCAACATGTTTGCATTTTAACTAGAAGATAAACAAAGGGAATGAGAAAAGGAAGCACAATCAGGTCAACTCTAGCTAAATGGTTCCTATCACCTCTGTCCCAGAAACACTTTGAAATGAAAAAAATCACCAAACTAATTAACTATAAAATAAATATAACAAATTTGTACACTCCTGTACAGAAGATGAGATGCTATTATCTGCCACCTTTTGTGCTTCTACACTACAATGCATTAAATGCAGTGACATTTTTAGAAAAGAAATATAAAAATCCATATCATTGATGCCAAACACAACAAATAGTTAAAATAAAGTACTGTTATAAATTAGTCGTAGCACTAAATCTGATATATAATAAATACTGATAACTAAATAAAAGGTGTACGGTAATACAATGTTACAATTTATAAGACTAATCACGCTCATTTGATATTTAGCAACATGGTAGGTAGCCTATTTAGTAGCTACTACCATACTATGAGACTATAAGTCGAAAAATTCTGATATCTGCATAGATTAATATATTCAAAACTGATTTTTTCCAAGTCTGAGTGGATATTTTATATTACATTTCAATTAACATACCCTGTAAATAATAAACATGTTCGTATTTTAACTAGAAGATAAACAAAGATAATGAGAAAAAAAAATGCAGTCAGTTCAACTCTAGCCAGATGGTTCCTATCACCTCTTTCCCAGAAACTAACATCTTGAAACGAAAAAATAAATAAATAAAAAAATAACAATAATCACCAAACTAATTAAATATATAATAAACATAACAATTTTGTACACTCCTGTACAGAAGATGAGATGTTATTATCTGCCACCGTTTGTGCTTCTACACTACAATGCATTAAGAAATATAAAAATCTACATCATTGATGCCAAACACAACAAATAGTTATAATATAGTACAGTTATAAAATAGTTATGGCACAAAATCTGACATATAATAAATACCGAAACCTAAATAAGAGGTGTAGGGTAATACAATGCTACAATCTATAAGACTAACCACACTCATATGATATTTAGCAACATATTTAGTAACTACCTGGTTGAGTTATTAAATAAATAACCCAATAAAGGTTAAAAATAACCCAACAAAGCTCCAAATGTTTAATTTAACTGGTTGAGGTATTAATAAATAACCCAATAAAGGTTAAAAATAACCCAACAAAGCACCAAATATGTTTAACTCAACCACTGGTTTAAATAAATAACTCAACGTTTTTTAGTGTACTACCAGGCTATAAGTCGTCCGATATTTCAGATATTTGCATAGTTTAATATATTCAAAACTGACTTTTTCCAAGTCTGAGTGGATATTTTATAGCATATTTCAATTAACATTCAATGTAAATAATAATTATGTTTGTATTTTAACTAGAAGATAAACAAAGAGAATGAGGAAAACTCACGCCAGTGCTCCTGTCCGGCACACCCGGAGGTGCCACGCTTAACTTGGTGCTATTCAGACCTACAAGAGAAGGCAAGGTTTGCGACATCCAGTTGGTGATCATCGCCATCGTGCTGAGCACTACTCCAATTTTCAGCAAAGGCACCGACATCTCTGCTCTCCTCTTTCCCAGTATCCTTCATTATACACATTCCAGTAGAGAACTGTGCGGGTAACCTGCGCGGCTGACTGGGGTTACGCGCTCCTGCGAAGCTCCCGGGGTAAATAAATTAATCTCAGGCATTTCTACGCGCACTATCCTATACAGCAAACTTTATAATTGCGCTTTGTGGGGATGAGAGGATGCTGCTCTGTCTTCTCTCTCCACGCGAATAATGACGGCAGTTCAGCGGAGCATCTCGTCTCATTGGTTCCGCGCCCCGCCCACCCGCTCTCTATACTGCTGAAATATTCATAAATATCACTAAAGCCTCCTCCCGGCGCTTGACGCACGGACATACTAAATCACTTAGCACGTACAAAGTTTTCTCGTGGTCTCACGATACCCACGCTGTCAGCAATATTTAAAAGACAAGACTGCTTTTGAAGCCTTAAAGATCATTCATTTAAGAGGGGTATCTTAATAAGTCATAACCTACAAAATTAATATTTAAAACATTATAATAATGCTAGTTATTATAGGGCTGCGATATATTGGAAAAATCTGACATTACGTTATTTATTTTTTTCCTGCAATACAGTTGAAGTCAGACTTATAAGCCCTCCTGAATTATTATGAAATATTTTTCAACACATTTCTAAACATAATAGTTTTAATATCTCATTTCTATTTACTGATTTATTTTATCTTTGCCATGATGACAGTACATAACATTTTAGTAGATATTTTTCAAGATACTAGTATAGTAAGTTAGGGTAATTGGGTATAACGGTGGTTTGTTCTGTAAACAATCGAAATAAAATATTGTTTTAGAGGGCTAATAATATTGACCTTCAATAGATAAAATAAAATAAAAATAAGACTTTTTTGAAAAAACAATATTAAAGGAAATACTGTGAACAATTCCTTGTTTTTTAACCATCATTTGGGAAATATTTGACAAAGAAAAAAATTCACAGGAGGGCTAATAATTTTGACTTCAACTGTATATTGCAATATAAATACCATTTTACAGATGACTTTAATAGCTCCGTTTGGAAAAAAAAATCATTCAAATTTTAGACTTTTAGAATTTTAGACTAGGATTTTTTTTTTCCGAATATGACAGTCAAACAGATTTTGACTTGCCTTATCAAAAAAATTAGGACAATTTAATACATTTAATAATATAATAATAATTTAGTTTGAATATTTTTTTTATCAATTTTTTAAAAATATATCCATTCACAAACCCTATAACTCTTACCAAGAATACAACAAAACATAGCTGTCAATTACTTCAGTCTACAATACTACTACTACTACTACTACTACTACTACTACTACTACTACTACTACTACTACTACTACTACTACGAATAATAATAATAATAATAATATTGGCCTTAAAATGGTTTTAAAAAAATGAAAAACTGCCAAAATAAAACAAATAAGACTTTCTCCAGAAGAAAAAATATTATAGTAAATACTGTGAAAAATTCCTTGCTTTCTTAACCATTTGGGAAATATTTGACAAAGAAAAAAGATTCACAGGAGGGCTAATAATTTTGACCTCAACTGTATATTGCGATATAAATACCATTTTTAACAGAGGACTTTAATAGCTCCGTTTGGAAATAATTCATTCAAATTTAGTGTCAGGGTTTCTGCAGATTTCACCAAGTTAAATTTAAGACTTTTAAAGACATTTTTAAGACCATTATGTATGAAATTTTAGACTTACTCAGGGCTACTTGCTGAGGATTTTTTTTCCAAATATCCCAATTCAAACAGATTTTGACTTGCCCTATCAAAAATGATTATTGTTTAATACATTTAATAATACAATAATAATAATTTTGTTTGAATATTTTTTATATACTGTATTCATTCACAAACCTTATAACTCTTACCAAGAATAGCACAAAACATAGCTGTCAATTACTTCAGTATACAATAATACACTGTAAAACCAAAAAAGTTTAGGTAACTCAAACCATTTGAGGAAACCGATTGCAACAAACCATTTAAGTTCAAAAACTAATCCTAATGAGTTCTGTGAACTTAATACAATTGAGTAAATGAAGCATTTTGAGCACAGTAAAACCCAATAAATGAAGAGAACTCAAACCAACTGAGTACTGTAAAACCCAACAAGTTAAGGCAACTCAAACCGTTTGAGGTAACCGATTGCTATAAACCATTTGAGTTAACCTGTTAGGCTTCACTCAATTTTAAGGATTTACACCTACCTAACTTTAAACAGTAACAGTTCCTGACTCCAGTAAGCTACAAACACAAACTGGGTATCATTGGAAAGAAGACACTTTGAGCTTTACTGTGGTAAAAGGGGAGTTATATGTTAAAAAACTAATCCTTATGAGTACTGTGAACTTACTCCATTTAAGTTGAAGTAATGAGGTATTTTATTAACTCATTACCTTCAACACGGAGTTCAAAACTCTTTTCACATGAGTAGAATTAACTTTGTCAATTTTGAGTTAACTACACTCCTTTTATTCGATAAAGTTGACTGTTGTGTTTTACAGTGTGATAATAATAATAATAATAATAATAATAATAATAATAATAATAATAATAATAATAATAATAATAATAATATAATTTAATAATAAAAAATAAAGGTCAGGCCAGTATCCTCAGCAGTAAATAAATGGAGAACTTTCAAGCAAATATTACTGTAAGGAAAGTAATTAAATGCTATTTTTAAATAAAAAGTTAAACGTTTTATTGAGATGGATTGTTGGTGATTGTAAGGGTGTTAATGGCCAGATTGGATAGCTATAAATGAAAATTAAGACCTGTTAAAAAAGATTTAAGACCTACAACACAACATTTCAGTAGATTTAAGACTTTTTAGGGCCTAAATTTTAGCTTTAAGACATTTTAAGACCCCGTGGATACCCTGTAGTTTGATTTGGTCACGATTTGCATAAATTAAACATTTCAATCATTGATAAATACAACAGATCAAAGACACAAGTCAAATAAACAGTGCTTTGCCATTTTCTTAGGAGTCGTAATAGTGAACTATAGAAATGTAATAATCAAATGTGAAATACTGTATAGTCTTCATCATATTTACAATTCTATAAATTTAATCTCATTGAAGTTACAAACTATAAAAAAATATTGTCTCTGAATTAGGCATGGGCCGGTATAAGATTCTGACGGTATGATAACCTTGGATAAAAATATCACGGTTTCACAGTATTGTGATTACTGCATAAAAATATATTCTTTTTAAATGTCTGGTTAAAAAACAAAAACTTTTTTCCCGCTTTGAAAACAGTATTCGTATTTTTTTTGTCAGGCTAAATAATTCAAATGAATCATTGAGTTCTGCTGTCTTCAATTTAAAACAGCATCTTTGGATATTTTTTTGTGCTGGAGATGCTGTTGTCTTAAAAAACAAACAAAAAAAAGTAAATAAAAATATTACACATACCTTAGGAACGGTATTACAGAAAATTTTGGCAGTTTTAAAACCTTGACTTTTCCAAACTGCGGTATACCTTGAAAACGGTTATCGTCCCATGCTTACTCTGAATGCTTTAAACTCCGCTGAAATCCTCACACAATCACAAGCCTTTAAAAAACACATGCAAATGATAAATGTGTACTCTATTGAGGTTATACTTTTTAATTGTGCATGATCCTGTTATGTGACTATTGTGTATGTGCACACTGCAATATCGAAACTATATGCAAAAAATCCAGTGTTAAATATACAGTGTTTATTTTTTTAATTGTTTTTTTTTTTCAGTGTTAAAACCGGAGTACATTTTAATCCATGAGTGTTAAAGAGCATATATTTAAGAGTTTTTTTTTTTTTCAGTTTTAAACTTTTAACCCAATATGAAGTGTATTTCCCACAAGTGAGGGGAAGTCCAGTTTTTTTACTCAAACCGGTTCTTTCAGACAAACAGTGATCAAACCAGCATGTTTTATTTAAACTTGAAACATGTACTGTTGCATTTTAAAATTCAAAGAGTTGAATGTATTGAAATTATTTCTGAAAAGATTAATGAACATTTAATAAATTAAAACTATTTTCAACATATTTGATCACTGTTATCTGTCACACACTCCAATTGATAATATATGTAATATATTAACACTTTAAAGGGTAACACATACTCCAGTTCGATGTAAGAATAAACTCTTACTGTGTTAAGATGAACTCTGTGAGTAATGTACAAGTTTCACACTTTAGAAAGTGATATTTTAACTCCAAAATGGAGGCAGTCATACAGTATGTACACCCAAGGAGTGTTAAGTTAAACTCAATTTGAGTTAAATGTACACAGATTTTTTTTAGCTGTGTACTATAGATTGAACAGCCCCAGTCATTATGTACAAAAGTGTGATGGCAAAGTTTTCAGAAATAGATGCTTGCAAAAAAAAAAAAAAAGCTTGACTATGAAAACCACAGCTAATTCCTATCAGTAAATTTTGATTGATTAAGAATGGTCTTAATTAACAGACATTGTTTATTAACTGATTGATTAATTGCTTGATTAACCCTCTGAAGTCGCCGGGTCACACCGGAGTGACCAGCGTTTCATTTTTCTTAGTGCAAAAGACACTAAGAATACTCTGTTGATTTTGTTCACACAAATAAGTGTTACACATCATTTGAATCTGTTAGGTGTCTACTTTTTATGTGTACACTTACAATAACAACAAAAGTGTGCTTTTGCAAAATAAGGAAAATAAACAGTGTGTGCGTTCTTTCTTTTGTCTCTCCACAAACTGTTTTTAGTAAAACATCACTAAAATGAACTGAAACTCCACGAAAACAAGACGCACAGACATATATATCTACAGTGCATCCGGAAAGTATTCATAGCGCTTCACTTTTTCCACATTTCTTTACACACGTTCTTCTGTGGAGAGACGACAACCTTACAGAAGGACAACCATCTGTGCAGCAATCCACCAATCAGGCCTGTATGGTAGAGTGGCCAGACAGAAGCCACTCCCCGCCTGGAATTTGCCAAAAGGCATCTGAAGGACTCTCAGACCATAAGAAACAAAATTATCTGGTCTGATGAAACTAAAATTGAAGTCTTTGGAGAAAACCAGGCATCGCTCATCCCCAGGATAATACTATGCTGTGGGGATGTTTTTCAGCAGCAGGAACTGGAAGACTAGTCAGGATAGAGGGAAAGATGAATGCAGCAATGTACAGAGACATCCTGAATGAAAACTTGCTTCAGAGTGCTCTTGACCTCAGACTGGGGCAACAGTTCATCTTCCAGCAGGACAATGAGCCAAAGCACACCGCCAAAATATCAATGGAGTGGCTTCATAACAACTCGGTGAATGTCCTTGAGTGGCCCAGCCAGAGCCCAGACCTAAATCCTATGGAACATCTCTGGAGAGATCTGAAAATGGCTGTCCACCGTCGCTTCCCATCCAACCTGATCGAGCTTGAGAGGTACTGCAAAGAGGAATGGGCAAACATTCCCAAAGACAGGTGTGCCAAGCTTGTGGCATCATATTCAAAATGACTTGAGGCTGTAATTACTGCCAAAGGTGCATCAACAAAGTATTGAGCAAAGGCTGTGAATACTGATGTACATGTGATTTTTCAGGTTTTTTATTTTTAATAAATTTGAAACAATTTCAAAACTCTTTTTTCACCTCGTCATTAAGGTGTAATGTAAGGGGTATTGTGTGTAGAATGTTGAGGAAATAAATGAATTCAATCGATTTTGGAATAAGGCTGTAACATAAAAAATGTGGAAAAAGTGAAGCGCTATGAATACTTTCCGGAGGCACTGTAAACTGGCCATAGTGTATGAGTGTGTGTATGGGAATGGCATAAAAACATATGCCAGAATAGTTGGCGGTTCATTCTGCTGTGGCGACCCCTGATAAAAAGGGATTAAGCTGAAGGAAAATTAATGAATGAATGTTGTCCCGATGTTTACTACATTTCTTAAAAGTAATAGTACCAAAATGTTTTTTTTGCAGTGATGCCATAGAAAAACCTTTTTTTTTGGGCTCCACAAAGGACCATTCAGTTATTATATCATTTATTTATTTTTGATAGGAAGAACACTAAAAAAAAACAACCTTTTAAAAATCTTATCTGAAAAGGACAAGTTACAGTTGAAGTCAGAATTATTAGTCCCCCTTTGATTTAGATTTTTTAAATATTTCCCAAATGATGTTTAACAGAGCAAGGAAGTTTTCACAGTTTGTCTGATAATATTTTTTCTTCTGAAGAAAGTCTTATTTGTTTTATTTTGGCTAGAATAAAAGCAGTTTTTAATTGTTTAAACACCATTTTAAGGTCAAAATTATTAACCCCTTTAAGCTATATATTTTTTTTGATAGTCTACAGAACAAACCATCATTATACAATAACTTGCCTAATTACCCTAACCTGCCTAATTAACCTAGTTAAGCCTTTGAATGTCACTTTAAGCTGTATAGAAGTGTCTTGAAAAATATCTAGTCAAATATTATTTACTGTCATCATGGCAAAGATAAAATAAATCAGTTATTAGAAATGAGTTATTAAAACTATCATGTTTAGAAATGTGTTGAAAAAAGCTTCTCTCCACTCAACAGAAAATGGGGAATAAAATAAACAGGGGGGCTAATAATTCTGACTTCAGCGGTGTGTGTGTGTATATATATATATCTTGAAGTTCATTCTGGAACCACTGACGCCAATAAAGAACATTTATTTTAAAGAGTGCATCACTGCTCATCGGCTGAATACAGCATGCAGTAGACAGGCAGGCAACACATTATTTATGTGCTAGAATAAATAACCACAATTTGCAGTGATCTCTGATCATCTCATTAAACTCTAAACTATCAGCAGATGTTAGATTAAAAAGATAACTCACTCATACACACTTTTTATTCTCGAGCCAGTTCTGAACAGGGGGTTTTATCAGGATAGAACAGACACTCAAATTGATTTGACATTATTTAACCAACAGAGGGCAGTGCAGGTTTCATTCTCATTTAAACATGATTTTTTCCTTAGACTAAAGTTCCAATCAGACCCCCCCACTCCACCTGCACCCCCATTCCCAAACCATACACCACTTTATCTTCCAATCAGACATCTTTAGTTCACATACTGTAGACACATTCCTAATGAAGTGCAGACAAATTAGCTCTTCTTTCACACAGACTGAGTCTAAGAGTATCCTCCTAATTACCTGTCCTTTTTCATGCACTTTTTCAGGTTACACATACACTCTCGGAAATAAAGTTACAAGAGCTGTCACTGGGGTGGTACCTTTTCAAAAGATAAACATTTGTACCTAAAGAGTCCATAATTGTACCTCAAATGTGTACATTATGTGTACCTTAACATTTAAAGAGGTACACTTTTGTATTTTTTAGGTACTAATATGTACCCCTGAGGTATTAATAGGCACCCTTTAGGTACAAATGTGTAGCTTTTAAAAAGGTACCACCCCAGTGACAGCTCTCATACCTTTATTTCTGAGAGTGTACAGTACTGTGGGTCACTGATTTTGCACAAGAAAATTCCTTCCTGTGCAGGTAAATAAATATATATCAAGTCTCTCACACCAATATGATATATATAAAAGGCACATTTTTAGGCACTATATGTACTTTTTAACGCACTAATATGGACCATTTAAGGTTAAATATGTAGCTTTTGTACTTTAGCTCCTGCCTTGTGTTTTGTTTTTCCTGAAATAAAACTGGTTTTATTCAAATATTCAGTCATCACTTGCTTAAACCCATTTACATCAATTTATTCTAGCAAAACTGATTATTAATATGGGTTAAATAAGGTAGAGCAAGCTATTTAAGGTAACAATAGCAGGTTAAAACATTTTAAGCATTTATTAATAATGGATGAAAGACTTATTTTGAATAATTAAGTACATACAATCTATCTAAAATAATGTTTCACTTCTTGAAAAAAAATTGTACTCTGTAATATGGAGTGCTACTAACTACTAAAAAGTTATAATATTGTAATTATAGCAAGGGCGTAGATTTGCTTTTGATATTGGTGGGGACCTAATTTGACACCAACCCTGCCAGGTATAAAATTTAAACGTAACCTCACATTTAAAATGTAAAGTTAAATGAATGTCTGACAAAAAGGTAGTTTAATAAAGACTTATTTGTGCATAATCACCTACCACCGCATCTGAACACATTTTTGCAAGTATAATATTGCCATTTATGCACTTTATGCTAAAAGATGACTTTACATGTCCATGTTCTTTTCTTTCTCTCACATGTTCTGTTTCGCACTTTAAAAAAAAAAACTTTAATAAATAAATCAAATACAATTAGAAATAAAAACAACATTAAGTCAAACATGTGTTATGGTGCAAAAGTAAATTTATATGACTTTACTTTGACAAGGAATGAATGCAGCCTTCTGGAAAGGGGGAGGCATATGACACAATAACCATTTTATCTCGATTGTTGTTTTTCATAATCATCGTGGAGGCCAAAATCGAAACTAATTTTTTATTAATTGCACATCCATGGTTACTTTTATGGTGGACTTGTAGCGAACTTGACTTCGAGGCTTTTCTTTGAAATGTAGCTGCTTATGTCCATGTCTCACATAAGTCTTGCACAGTAAGCCTGACTGGAAAATTTCGACAAAGCATACTTTTTTTGTTTTGGAGGTGATTTAATTATTGGTGGGGACATTTTAAGAATTTGTGGATATTGGTGGGGACATGTCCCCTTTGTCCATGCTGATTCTACACCCTTTAATTACAGAATAGGAAAATCCAATTTTTTCCCAGTGATTCATAATTTGGTACAAAATACAATCACGACAGGCACTAGTTTCAGATTTTAAAAGAAATCTAGCACCATTTTGGAAATGTTTTAATTATTGTACTAATATTAAGTGAAAACTGAAATAATAATAATATGAAACAACACATTTGGTTTTGGAGTTTGCATGTTCTCCCCGTGTTCGGTTTCCTCCGGGTGCTCTGACTTCCCCCACAGTCCAAAGACATGCGCTATAGGTGAATTACATAAGCTAAATTGGCAATAGTGTATGAGTGTGTGTGAATGAGAGTGTGTATGGGTGTTTCCCAGTATTTGGTTGTGGCCGGAAGGTTATCCGCAGCGTAAAACATATGCTAGAATAGTTGGCGGTTCATTCCGCTGTGGCAACCTCTGATAAATCAGAGACTAAGCCAAAGGAAAAATGAATAAATGAATGACATTTGTCTTTTGTGCAAAAATAACCCACAATGAATAAAAAAAGAGCCTAAATGATTATACACTCTCAGAAATAAAGGTACAGGCTCTGTCACTGGGGCAGTGCCTTTTTAAAAGATACATATTTGTACCCAAATAGTCCACAGTGGTACCTAAAAGGTGTATATTAGTACCCAAACGTACCTAAAAAGTACCTTTGTGGTACCATTATCCACCCTTCAGGTACAAATATGTACCTTTTGAAAAGGTACTGCCCCAGTGACAGCTCCTGTACCTTTATTTCTGAGACAGGGATGAACAATCATTGCATTATATTGTGATTTTCATTGGTTTATAACTACACACAAGGCACTTATAGTTTCAGAAAACTAACTCAGTTAAATGAATCATCCAATGAATCACAGATCTAGCAGGATTTAAAACATGTTTTACGCAAAACAGCTGGTGTAGGACATAAAAAGAAGCATGAATGAACGTGCTAATTCAATTTCCTGTAAGTCTAATCACCTTGCCCCTTTCAATAGTTATTACAATTTGATGAACTCACCAGCAGAGATTTCCCCACAATGTCAGAGGCTTAAGGGAAAACTCATTTCTGAATAGAGAGAGCATCGTCGTGGAGTGTGGAGAAAGCAATTCACTTGCTATTCTCGTCTTCCAAGTGAGATTGTAGAGTGTCAGAGACAATCACAGCGTGTGGATAATGAGAATACACTGCACAAGCAAACCCCACAGTGCTTTATCGTCAAGAATAATCATACAAATGATAAAACCCATCTCTCTCGCACTGCTAAAATGCATTTATCCTCAACCACCAATTCACAATAAAAGTTACTATAAAATAACCCTTCTAGCCATGTGCCGCTATAAACCTCAAGCTAGAAGAATACCCCGTTGTGTTTTTCCCCCCTCTACAATCATAATAGTATTAATAAACAAATTAATAATCACAAAATAAGCTTATTATGAGCATATCTGCCCAATTATCCCTCTGAAAATGGCGTTTGTAAACCTACTTGGGTGAGTTCGGTGCCCATCAGCACCAGGAGGGTTAGACTCAGGAGCTTGTTTGCATGCTGCATCTTCCGCCGCTGATGCCACCTGATCCGGGGATACAAAAAATCACATGCAAGGCTGTTTCTCCCGTGCAGCTGTCCGGCTCGATGCTTCCTCTTGAACGGATCTTAACCCAACGTGTTTTAATTCAGCGGCAGAATCAGGTGAAGATGAGATTTGGGATGGTTTTGGCTTTGCATTGTTTTTTCTTAGCTCATCTCAGCTTCTCGACGCCTCCTCTCTGGACCCGATCGCGAATGAACAGGGATGAACAGGGAAAGCGCCGTAAATATTACTTCATCACTAGGACAAACTTGGCTGGTTAATACGAGAGGGAGTAGGTGTGGGCAGGAAATTTGACAAGCGGGGCCAAGCGGCGGTGCTGAACCGGATGTGACACGGGATGACGGGGGGAAATTCGAAAGAAAAGCGCACCGAGGGAGCGGAGGAGCTGCGGGAGTCCGAGCAGGAGAGAACCCCGTGATCTGATCTGCTCTCGAGGCTGGACTTGAGCTCTCAGTGCATCATTAGGACGATGATGAGGATAATACAGTTTACTCGAAGATAATATACAATACGTACAGGGCATAAGGAGAGGCGAGAAATCACAATGCAAAACAACCCAAAAGCTGAAACAAGATTATATCAATGGATCAGAAGAACTTTACACTCAAAAATTTCGTTTGTTGTTTGTTTAAGGTACATATTTAAAATGAGCTGAATCAACACAATTCTTAAGTTTTTTTGGGACAACTTGAGTCTTTTATACTGATGTACTGTACTGATGTACTGATGACGCAAACACCAGAAAAAAAATCTAACTGTTGGTAAAGTAAGAGTGTAAAAGCCATTTTTCAGGTGATGTATCAAAAAACTAAAATATGACTAAAGCATACAATAAATGCATCACAAATCAGTTAATTTTAGTTCAATTTGGGTTTATTATCAGTAATGAAGTAATCCAGATAATTATTAAACACGCACACACACACACACACACACACACACACACACACACACACACACACACAAATGTTGCCTAATCACTGGCCAGTAGCACTACTTGAAAATAAATTTTGCTCTCCTTTTTTTCTTGCTTGAAAATTTCTCAATGACCTTTTGGTTAAAGTCAGTCATCTCAGTCACCAGTCTCTACTCTATTGACAGCATGGCCAATGCATTCAGCCTCTCTTGCGTCATGCTGTTTGAAACAGCAAACACGGAAATAGTAAAAGGCATGACTTACATCACAACCTGCCAGCCAACTCCGTTTGTCATAACAAGTGCTGGAAAAGCCCCGAATTCTTGATTTTTTTTTTCTTCATCCAAACGCCTTGTGAACGGATATATTTGCAAAGATACAACAGAATTTTCCTTCATCTCGAGAAATTGCATTCTAAGCTCTTTGGTGAGAATGGTCCAATCACATAAGGCCAATCATATAAAAACAAATATGATTCGTTCTAACAACAAAAATGGGAGGGTTCGGGATGCAGAGCGCTGCGCCCCAAAGACAATTTAAAACCGGCCAATTAGAGCTTATCGTCATATCACGTGCATTGCAAAAGTTCGTGTACCTACATAGACACCCATTAGTCCGGCGCCCCACACACAAATGAAAAAATATTGTTCATACATTTTTTTTCAATAAATGTTAGTATGACTACAATAAATGTTAGAATGTTATAATTAAATCAATTTATTTTGTTAATATTTGTGATAATAAACATTAACATATTAAAGGGGTCTAACTTGAAGGGGGCGGCGCCCCAGCGCCCTCTATTGACCAGCCCTCACTGCTCAGTACTTAGCTCAATTTATTTTTTATTCTACATAGCACAGTATGTTTCTTTCTTTCTTTATTTATTTATTCATTCATTCATTCATTCATTCATTCGTTTTCTTGTCGGCTTTGTCCCTTGCGGGGTCGCCACAGCGGAATGAACTGCCAACCTATCCAGCACGATTTTACGCAGCGGATGCCCTTCCAGCCGCAACCCATCTCTGGGAAATTTATTTATTTATTTATTTATTTATTTATTTATTTATTTATTTATTTATTTATTTATTTATTTATTTACTGGATAAACACATTTGGATGTGTTTGCATTATTATACATTATTATACAATGGATTTATTTGCATTATTAGCAATATTTTTATTTCTATTAATAAAATTTATTTTCTATTAAAAAGCATTTTATATAAAATGTTCTCAACATTACACTCAAAATCCAACAATTATTGTGTTCGATTAATTGGTGTCCAACAGTGTGTGGCTTAATTGTACACTGTGAAAAATGCAGGGTTCCACACAATTCATTCATGTTGTCCCAACACAAATTGATTAAGTTAACTTAACACTTTCAACAAATTTATGTGGATTGAAGATAAAAAAATTAAGTTGTCCCAGTTAAATTTCAAGAATTGTGAATTTTAATTGAGTAGTTTGAACAAGTTTAAAATTTTTTTTTTTTTGCGTGTAACACCCTGTTACAACTAACCCTATGTAGTGTTTTCCTCAAAACTAGCTATAGTAGTCACTGTGTTAGTGTGAGAGTGTATGAGTGTTTCCAGGTGATGGGTTGCAGCTGGAAGGGCATCCGCTGCGTAAAACATATGCTGGATAAGTTGGCGGTTCATTCCGCTGGGGCGATCCCTGATTAATAAAGGGACTAAGCCGAAAAGAAAATGAATGAATGAATGAATGATTTATATTTTTATTGATTAGTCATTCAGAACTATGACATATGTGATTTTATTATTATTATTATTATTAATATTATTAATAATAATGGTATTATTATTTATGGTATTGTATAATGTTATTAAGTCACGGCAATATTTGTTTTTGTTTTTAAATTGTACGTTTTTGTATAATGTATTATTTTTATTACTGTATACTGTATATTTTTATTACTAGTTGAATATAATATACTTGACAATTAAATTTATAACCTAACTTCAACCCAACAGTTGTGTTTGTTCATATTTTACCCAAAATTGGTGTTGAAATAAACCAGCATTTTTTAGAATGTAAAAATATTTATATAAGCACAATGATTTAAAGCCTGCCTAAACCGGAGGTTGCTGACTTTTATTTCAGTATGTTGATGTACTTCCAACTGAAACAGAATATTGGGTAGGGGGCGGGGCTTTCTTTTTGTGCATCATTCCCTTTTGGCAAACTAACGGTAAGAGGGGCGTGTTTACAAATATTGTGGCTGAAGCCGCCAAACTAACATCATAAGAGAAGAACCGGCACTTGACACTTTGATCGAAAATAAGCTAATAAATATGTTTAGAGTGGATTAATTTGCACTTATTAGTTGTTCACCTAAAGAATAACAATGTGCGCTAGCAAAATAAACATCTTAATTTTGATTCCGCACAGACTTTAAATTCTGAAGTCTTCACCAAAACAACAAATACAAGCAGGATATTAAAGTTTCAACATCCCCTTTAATCAATAGAAATGGCCTTAAATGCCATGGTTAAGGTTTCTCCATTTACTGACAGTAATTGACTGAGCCAAAAGAGCGTTGGGCTAAATGTCATCACCACAGTGGCCTCAAGGAGCACAACAGTCAAGAGCAAACTCCTTGTATTAAAGGTCGAATTAACACCTGCTGGTGCACGACTACAACAAACAGAATCAGCAAACAGTCTTTGTTTGAAGACCACTTTATACATTTACATATGTAAACACTAGGTAAATAAATTAACAGGATAGTCGTTTTTCATCACACGGGGCTCCATGAAGGATACCGAGAGATCAGGGACCTTCAGTTAGATATTGTGGAAAATCGAGTGATGCACTGGCGTATAGTCACATGCATATAATCACACATTAATTGCAACTGCTATGTATAACGCTACACTAACTCTCTCACTAGACTAGTGATTCTCAGCCAGAGGGAATTTATAAAGTTATTTATAGATGACTTCAAAAAATGTGTTTTTGAACTGTAATATTGCAGGGGGCCTTAAATAAGAAAAAATATTAAGTATTAATTATAAAAAACAATAAATACATATACATACATACATATGTGTGTATGTATGTACACATTTAAAGCCAGAATTATTAGCCCCCCTTTGAATTTTTCTTTCTTTTTTAAATATTTCCCAAATGATGTTTAACAGAGTAAGAAAATTTTCACAGTAGGTCTGATAATATTTTTTCTTCTGGAGAAAGTCTTGTTTGTTTTATTTTGGCTAGAATAAAAGCAGTTTTTAATTTTTTAAACACTATTTTAAGTACAAAATTATTAGCCCCTTTAAGCTATATATTTTTTCTGATAGTCTACAGAACAAACCATCATTATACAATAACTTGCCTAATTACCCTAACCTGCCTAGTTAACCTAATTAACCTAGTTAAGCCTTTAAATGTCACCTTAAGCTATATAGAAGTGTCTTGAAAAATATCTAGTCAAATATTATATACTGTCATCATGGCAAAGATAAAATAAATCAGTTATTAGAAATTAGTTATTAAAACTATCATGTTTAGAAATGTGTTGAAAAAATCTTCTCTCCGTTAAACAGAAATTGGGGAAAAAAATAAACAGGGGGGCTAATAATTCAGTGGGGCTAATAATTCTGACTTCAACTGTATATAGTTTTTCATGTTTAATTAAGGACTGTAAAAAATGATATATATATATATATATATATATATATATATATATATATATATATATATATATATATATATATATATATATATATATATATATATATATATATATATACAACAGTTCTGTCTGGTTCTTGAATCTAATTGGCTGATAGCCGTGAGATGTTAAAGTAATATCAGCCCTGTGTCGAAACGCCAGTTTCAAGTCAGCCATCCCTACAATTGGGTTCTTTAAACTCACCTTCAGTGGACTCTCGTTACAACTTTCCTTAAAAAAAGCATGTAAAAAAGTAAAAATCCATTACCTTTTTTTAAACTGCACATCATATGAATATACCTTTTCTTAATTATGTCAAGCTCTAAAAAGAATTTTTAGGCAAAAAAATACAACTTATTGTTACTCAGAACATGACTTTCTTTTGAAATATTTGATCTTGAATAGTTTTTTTATGATTTATTTATAATTTTAACAACCATCAAGAACAGAGATGGAAAAGAAAAAGGAAAAAAAAAAATAGAATGTAAAAAACAAACTGTATAGGTCCACTTAGATACATCAAAAACACTGTAAAAAAAATTAATTCGTTAATTCATTAATTTTTCTTCAGCTTGGTCCCTTATATACAACATAGGCTGATTCTGAAAACGTAGCCCCATATACATTTCTGGAAATCACGAGTTATGTAGCCAGAGGTACAGTATGTATGGCTGCATTTCGTCTTTAAAACAAACGCTACGGGGCGGTATGACGCTGTTCCATTTCGCGCTTACCAGCTGACCGCTTACCTCCGTGTGGGCGGCTTTCCTGCTGTTATCAGTTTGTCCAGTTAGCTCGCCATGTACGTCGGTGAACTTGAGACGCAGAGAGGAGTTGACCACAATGACGGATTCGGGCCTGGTGAAGAACGGTTCCAGAAAGCAGGTAAGACAAAAACAAAAGCCAAAAAATAAAATAAACAAGTAAATAACAGGGTGAGAATGTGGTAAAATCTGAAAACATGGTAAAAATCAGGCAAGAGCTTTTCTTTTTCTGCATTGCTTTCGAAAACACTGTCGGTTGGGTTTAGGGAAGGAGGAGGGTGGGTGAGTCAATCGGTCAGTCAGTCAGTCAGTCGACAGTGGCCTCTGGTGGATTTATGCAAGAAGAGCATGTGCGAATGGCACTCGCAAGAAAAATTTGAGATCTCAAAAAGCATACACAGCGGCCTCTGGTGGATTTGCGAAAACAAAAGCTGCAAAAAAATGTAGCTCCTAGGACATATTTTGCGCTCTCGAGAATTGTATATAGGGGTATATTTTTTAGAATGAGCCAGGGTTGCTAATATATCTGGGGTCGCCACAGCAGAATCAACCGCCAACTATTCTGGCATATGTTATAAACAGCGAATGCCTTTCCAGTCGCAATCCAGTACTGGGAAACACCCATACACTCTCACATTCACACGCTACGACCAATTTAGTTCATCCAATTCGCTTATACCGCATGTCTTTGGACTGTGGGGGAAACCGGAGCACCCAGAGGAAACCCACGCCAACACATGAAGAACATGCAAACTCCACACAAAAATGCCAACTGGCCCAGCCGGGATTCGAACCAGCGACCTTCTTGCTGTGAGGTGACATATTAAAAAATAAATAAATAAATAAACTAAAAAAAGTAAAATAACTAAAAGTAAATAACTAAATGAGGGACAGATGCCTACATGTACAACCAGAATCAGAATCAGTTGTATTGCCAAGTGTGCTTCACACACACAAGGAATTTGTTTTGGCTACAGAAGCTTCCAGTGTACATAAAGTGACATGTGACAAAAAATAAATATGAAAAAAAAGACGATAAACATTAAACATTAAACAGAGATGCAGTTAGTTAAAGAATCTGAATGTTGAGTTGTATGTACAGATTTGTTATAAATATACAGATCATAAGGTGCTGTGTACAAATGCGTGTGAGAAAGTATTGCATTGTATATTGTTATAAGGTGCTGTGTACAAGTGCGTATGAGAAAGTATTGCTCGTTTATTGCACAGTATGGGAATATTTAACTGTTCATGAGGTAGATGGCCTGAGGAAAGAAGCTTTTCCTGTGTCTGGCTGTTTTTGTGCTTGGTGCTCTGTAGCGCCGACCAGACAGTAACATTTCGAACAGGTAGTGTGCTGGGTGTGAGGCGTCCAGAGTGATTTTGCGAGCCCTTTTACTCACTCTGGAAGACTACAGTTCTTGAAGTGATCTCAACAGTTCTCAACAATCTCAATGTTAAAAGTCAAGGCAATAAAAAAAGGTTACAAACTGTTACTAGGTATTATATTCTGTATTTGAATATTGTTAAATATACGTAGTATTTGAATATTGTTATTCACTGACACTAACCGTCTAGTTTACCACAGTACAAAACTAAGCACATCAGCTTGGCTCTTTTAGTCACACTTCAGAAAGATCTTCATTTGTGTCTTAAATGTGTACTGGTGCACTCTCAGTTCCACAAGTCCTAAGTCTGTCTCCATTTGTGGTTCAGTCTTCAGTGAACGGATTGCTGTGAAACTTCTCCAGGGTGTGTGAACTGGTGATATATAGGACGTGTGTGGTGTGAAGGGTGCGGATGAAACCATCTCTGACACACACAGATTCCCGATCCACTGCTGTCAGTCTGTGATGCAGGAGACGCTCGGCATCCAACTGAGCTCCTCAGCACGGGTTGGAAAACCACAGCTCTATTTGTGGATATAAATATACAGTATATTCTCTTCATCTAATCTCTGTTCTAATAATAGATACCGAATGGATCCAATAGCATAAGCGCGCTCTCAGAAGAGGCTATACAGCAAACAGTTTGTTTTTCTGCTGCAAATACTTGAACCAGACTTACAAATGAATGCATAAATAGACTACCTCCTAAGGCAAAACGAAACCCTTGGGAGATTTCGAGACAAGCTTGGGGAGATGTCCCACTTTTCAGTCTCTTGATTCTGAGATCAGTTGAAATTCACAATGTGCTTTTGTTTTTGTTTTTTTCTTCAATACCTTGGCATCTGCTGCCATTATCTTTGCTTTTCAACCAGATTTTTAGGGACTAAGTAACTTGTGTAATCATTTCTCAGATTCCTACTTTGTTTATGCAAGAGGTTTATTATGACCTAATTGTGTTAAGAGGTACTATAGAGTGCATCGATTCAATATGTAAATTGTTTTTTGATATTTACATAGTAGGTGTGTTTTAGGTAAGTGCAAATATTTTCAACCCAGGCTAATTTTGAAAACGTACTGCTATATACATTTCTGGAGAGCCCCAAATACATCCCGGGAGGTACATGTTTTTGCAGTTTTTGCGAATCCACCAGAGGTCGCTGTGTACGCTTTTTGAGATCTCAAATTTCTCTCGCGAGTGCCATTCATGCCTGCTGTTCTCGCGTAAATCCACCAGAAGCGGCTATCGACTGAATGACTGACCAATCGACTGACTCACCCTGCTCTATCCATAAACCCAACCAATAGTGTTTTCAAAAGCACCGATTGACCCACCCACCCACTTCCCTAAACCCAACTGACAGTTTTAAAATGCAATCCAGAAAAAGAAAAGCCTAAATTTTTACCATATTGTCAGATTTTACCACATTCTCACCCTGTTATTTACTTGTTTTATTTTTTGTCTTCTGTTTTTCTCTTACCTGCTTTCTGGAACAGTTTTTCACTGGATTTGAACCCCGTCGTCATGGTCAACTTCACTCTCCAACTGTCTCAGCAGGGTGTTTTCACACCTCTAGTTTGGAAAAAGTCAGGAAAGTGGGCGTGTCCAGCTCTGTTTAGGTGGGAGTGTCGGGGGAGGGAAAGAGGGAAGGATTTGCAAATATGGGACTTTCCATTTGAGCGCGCAGATGCAGGGGAGAAAGACAGTGACTGTGTTTACATGGACATCATTAATCGAATTACTTGCCAAATGATTAATTAGTCGACTTTAACTGCAGTTTGGCACTTTCACTTTTTATTCAGGAACATTTCCTGCATGTCCCCCGTGACAAACGAGATATTGAAAGCGAGGAACTGCTGGAGAGTGGAGTTTTAATGATATGTTTGATACCGCACGGCGAATGGGAGAAAAAAATCCTCCTCATTTCTCTGTAACTTATGCACTCGGTAGGTAGCGTCAGAAAGCCGCGTGTGTATAGACTATCCTGTCACAAAATGCGGCGAAAATCCTGCACGACGGGAATAGTTTGATTGAGGTGTTTACATGTTTACACTCGGAGAGCAGCATTTACAGCGATCTTTCAGTCTATAATATTGTACTATAATATTGCAGTGATATTAACATACTGTAAACTGAGTAACTAAATCATTTTGACTATGGTATGTCTTTAAAAACTGAAAGAGCACTGCTGACGATACGAACTAACTTTGCCATCTGGATTAAACAAAGGGCACTGCTCTCACACACACTTACCAAATCTGTAGAGACAGGACAATCACACTGGAACTGTGTCTTTTTTTAAAAGGAGACGAGCGGCAAAACGGATTTCACAATTTACAGATGCGAAAAGCTCTCGGGTAAAAAATGTTCCTTACAAACGTATTCTGTCGCGTGCACTGTAATCCACATGTGAGTCCAGCTGCTCTCTCATAGAGGGAAAATGCAAACAAAACCTTCGTTGCAGCACATAAATAAACGCAGCACATTAATAAATGCAACACTGACGACCCATGTCTCCAAATTCTTGTTCTTTCACTTGTTCTGGCAACACAACGTGGCGTCTCTCTGTCGTCTGAACACTGTAACAATTAAACAGTCTCCGAAGCTATCATGCATATTAATGAAGTTGCACCGCATACACAATAGAGCGCGCTGATTGGTTTGAACAAAGTCTTTCTCATGAATTAATGCCGCACCCTCAGAGACGTCACGATGTACTCGCAGGTACAGACAGCTATTCTCCACACTGGATTTACACACAAGTATCTCATGGCCGTGATGGAGCTTAAAAAATTCGTTTCAAACCGGAAGAACGAATTTGCTCAAAATAACGCAAAAACAACCAATTTTCACTTTTTAGTGCAATATATGTGTCCTAATAGTGTTTATAGCAGTGTGAGACAGATATATGACTGTCAACAGTTTAAAAAATGTGTTTTGGTGTTACGTGACCCTTTAATTTCACCGACGTACATGGCGAGCTACAAACTAGTAACAGCAGGAGGTCCATATGGAGGTAACCGGTCACCTGGTAAGCGCGAAAAGGAATGGTGTCATACGGCCCGTATAGTGTTCATTTTAAAGATGAAATGTATATAGGGGGACGTTATGTTGAATATTTTCCAGAACCAGCTTTTTTCAATTTATGATCACAGGAATTACACCTAGAATGAAAAGATTGCGTTTGTGACCATATTTGGAATGGTTGTGCATATTGATAAGCACTGCTCTAGCGCTACACAGCTCGTATCAGTGCCCCACACCTCAGATGTTCTCTGAAATAAACGTGCAATATAATCATACTTCAGTTGTCCAAAAATATTTGTTGTCAGAAATACAAACATATTCATCAAATTTCACAATATACACGTTAAACTAACTGAAGATTCAGTGGGCACTGAATAAATTTATAATCCATATTTCCTGAATTTTGCATTCTGACGACAAACTTTGATGAGATTAGATGCTCTGTGCCTGGTTGTACTACCTGGTAGCTATATAATGTCTGTCTCATTTTCAAAATAAGAGTCCCACATAAATAGTTAGTATAAAACAGGCTTAGATACATTTTAAAATTCATTCATTCATTTTCCTTTGGCTTAGTCTCTTTATTCATCAGGGGTCGCCACAGTGGAATGAACCGCCAACTTATCCAGCATATGTTTTACACAGCGGATGCCCTTCCAATTGCAACTCAGTACTGGGAAACATCCATACACACTCATTCACACACACACACACACACACACACACTCATATTTAGTTTATTCAATTTACCTATAATGCATGTCTTTGGACTGTGGGGGAAACCGAAGCTCCCGGAGGAAACCCATGCCAACACGGGGAGAACATGCAAACTCCACACAGAAATGCCAACTGGTCCAGCCGGGACTCGAACCAGTGACCTTCTTACTGTCAGGTGACAGTGCTAACCACTGAGCCACCGTGTAGCCTATTTTAAAATAAGGAGGGATATTATTCTTATTATTGTAATCTTATTAGGAAATGTTGTGGCCAATCAAACGCTACCTGGGTCATGCATATTAATGATCCTGTGTGTTTTGTTCCTGTTTTTTGTGGCCTGTTTTCACTGGGATTTTACACACATGATTTACATGAGAATGAGAAAATAATTACGTTTGAGACTCATTGTATGTCTTTGTACTGAACTCTTATTATTTAACTATTCTTAGACATATCCAGATTTCCATTGTATGACACCTTTAAGTCTCCTCTAGCTGCCTCCTCACTCTTCTTTAGTGTTACATGTGTTGTCTCTTTTCAAAAGAGGCCGGAGCTACAAACGCCTATGTGTCAGCATAGTGGCAGATTCAAAAACAAGACTAACAGTCTATTCTAATGAGGGAGAGATTGTCACTAATGGGCGGGGCTTTCCTCCTCTGATGACACGTACAAAGGGACAATGTCAATCAAAGTGTTTCTGCAGACATGTGTCATTATAAAAAAATGTAATTAATACATTTTTACCATCAGAAGCTGGTTATATTCACAGACTGGTGCCACACAACTGTATTTAAACTTCTTATAAAAGTGATTATTGCATAATAGGTCCACTTACTAAATCCCATCAGTTACTAATCATTGCAGTTTGTCTGAAATGCGTAGCTTTGCATTTAATCTCTGTTGTGCTTGGCCTATTATATTCTGCTTACAAATTATTGTTGTCATGATCACCAGCAATCTAACCCTTAAAGATTGCTGGGATTTATTCACTTTCACTCAGACAACAATGCCGTCACCATACGGACTACAACTCCAACATGCACCTCGCACACACCAGTTCCTGTTTCATATTGACTACACAGGATCGTTACTGATTACATGGACTTTAAAAGCAGCACAGACACACTCATCAGGGCTGAGTCTTGTTTATCTGTTTTAGTGAGCATTACGATGTGTTTTCCTTGCCTTGCCTAGCCGTGTTAGACCCTTGTTTTGTTCTGTTGTTTACGTAGTTTGCCGCCTGGACCGATTTCTTTGCCTGTGACCCGACTACTCTTTTTGCTTTACCTGTATACCGGATTGCTCCTGTGTTTGACCTTTGCCTACCTGACCATTCTCTGTTGAATAAATACTGCATTTGGATCCATAACTTTATCGTCCAGCATCCTCACATTACAATTATTATTATTTTTTTTTTATTAGAATAAACAAGCATTAACAAGCACAAGCTAACATCTTCAAACATGTTTGCGTGAAATGGAAAGTAGAATCAATGGGCAAATGAAGGCTTTGAGTGACTTGTAGATTAATCATAGCTCAGTGAAACACAGACGAACACTCATTATTTTTTCAGATTGGACATTGATTGATGCCTCTAGAGGAGTGAGATTCAACATCAACCACTTTCATTTACAAAAACTTCAAGTCATGCTGCTTTCCCACACATCAATTTCCTGCAGCTTTTCGCCCTGCCATGCTCATCATTTAACATCTCGGTGAAGAGATCTCAGTTTGTACAAGTGCAGAATTCCATAATTGAAGATTCTTTTCCGCGGTTGCTTGGTTACTTGTGCTTTCAGAGGGGTCCTTTGTACATTAAAGGGATAGTTCACCCAAAAATGAAAATTCTGTCGTCATTTGCTTACCCTTTACTTGCTTCAAACTCTTTGAGTTTCCTCTGCTGAACACAAAAGAAGATATTTTGAAGAATGCTGGAACCCTGGAACCCATAGATGAAACATGAAAACCATAGGGTTGTAACAATATTAAGGAAAATTACTGTTTCCCAGTTTTGATTTTTACAGTTTTTTACCGTTAAAATCAAGGCCATTTTTTTCTGTGTATACTGTTAGCGATTTTTTTTGTAAATTACACAGTATTTTAATGTAATATGAACAGTATTTTACTGTATGACAGTTATGCAGTATGTGTTTATACTGTATTTAAAAAGTTGCATTGTAAAAATGACTATTTTACAGTAAAGAGATACAATACTGAAAATACATATACAACAGGATAAATGGTGATGTAAATGTAAATACAACATTTTTGCTGTAATTGATTTACAGTAAGTTACTGGTGAACTGCTGCCAATAAGTTACTGTATAGATTCTACAGAAAATTGTTGACAGTGTAGTAGTCAACACAGGCTCACTATGAATATGTACCCCTGTCTTCATTTCTGGAGAGTGCGAATTATGTAGCCAGAGGTACGTATGGCTGCATTTCATCTGTAAATGAATGATACGGGCGATATGACGCCGCCGACCGCTTCAGTTCCTTTTAACACTACCAGCTGACCGCTTACCTCCGTACGGATGGCTTTTCCGGTGTTACCAGTTTGCCAAGTAGCTAGCGGTGTATGCCAATGGACTTGGTACACGAAGCTGACTGCGATGATGGGGTTTGAGTCTGACGAAGAACAGTTCCAGAAACTAGGTAAAACAAAAGCAAAAAATAAATAAATAAATAAACAACAGGCTGAAAATGTAGTGAAATCATACAGCCGTGACGGCTTTTCTTTTTCTAGATTGCTTTTAAAAACACTATCGATTGGGTTTAGGGAAGGTGGTGTGTTGCCCTGGGATTGGTTGGAGTGACTCAGTGTGTCCTATAAAAAGTGAAAACGGGCGTGGGGCAAGTGTGGTTTTGTGGGTGTGGTTTTGTGCTTGGTGTGCTATAAAAACTATTTGTGTTGCTAAGTGTTATTGTTGATCGTGTTTCCCGTGTTGGTGTGTAAATTTTGACTCTTTGTGGTATATCCATCGGTGTTTCCCCCTCCTATTATTTTGTTTTTGGTTTGTTTGTTTGTTGATATTGTAAATATTGAATTCTGTACACGGTAAGAGGCGGTAGGGATTGGACGCCACCCTTTTCTTTTATGTAAATATTTTCTCCTGTTTTTGTACATATATATATAATAGTCATATAGTATAGTCAGGGAGGTAGGGGTAGAATTTAAATTTTTTTATTTCTGTTATTTTGTTAAGTGTAGTTAGTTTCATTTGGGTGTTTAGTTAGAGTGTACTTTTTGTTTATTATTTTTCTGTGGGTCCTCTTCGAGGTAGTTGGCTTCACGTTTTTTGGTGATAAAAAAAAAAGAAAAAGACAAATAAACGGACCCGACTCCAAAGGGTTACAAAAGGGATTTTTTTATTTGTTTGGTGTTCTTTTATGTTGCGGCCTTGTCCCTAGACCAGGGTTGTAACAGGTGGGTCGGTCAGTCAATAAGTCAGTTAGTCGACAGCAAGCTGGCCTGGGGTGCGTTTCCCAAAACCATCGTTAGCCAACTAAGGTTGCAAGTTCCGTCGTTACAAACATAGTTCTTTGATTTGCCGTTTCCCAAATCCATCGCTCCAATGAACATTCGCAAACTGCGTCGCAAACTTGACCACTTGCAACTACACCTCTGGAGCTGTAGTTAGAAACATAGTTCCTGGCTGTGTTCTATTCCCACTTATCCCCCCTATGCCCTATTCATGTAGAACATTCTAGCATTCAATGTTGGAATTATTATTAAAAATAAAAAAGCATTAAGTTAATCTCTCTTAGGTGTAATTTGCTTTCAAAGTATGTTTACAGTTCAGTTTTAGCGATCTTCATGTTTACAATTGTGCTCCCTTCGCAGTGCACTTTTAAATAATAGGTCACCTATAGCTTTTATCGTGAGGCTGTGTTCAAAATGACATCAATGTTTTCAAAGCGGAATTTACGTTACGTCTCCAAAGCTTGTGAAAACAAAAAAAAAAAAAACATAGCATACGTTAATTCTTTTAATTTATAGTGGGTTATTTATTATGTATATGTACTGTATATGATCTGTTGGTTAGAACATTTCTGCAGTGGTTTGCATGTGTCAAAAAGTAAAAGTAGACTTTAAAAAAAAAAGAAAAAAATATCCTACTTTAATAATCATCATCATCATCATCATCATAATCATTATTATTATTAATAATATTATTAAAGTAGGATTTTTTTTCATTTCCTAATAAGTAATAAATATTACATTTCATTTTTAATAAATAGCCTCATTATTTATATGATTTATATATGACATTAGAATACATGTTAGCTTTTGTAAGTGATTTTATGTTTTAGAATAGAATATGTAATGTTCAACTTCTCAATAATATTAGTAAAGCAAACACAGGCCCTATATGTGCTGTTTAAATATATTTCAATGAATGTGGAAAACGAGTGCATGTTTTTACCAAAACTAATATTGGATTTTATTTTAAATGCGTGTGCGTGTAAAACAAAATAATTTGCACAAAGAAATGATGGGGTTCTTCTCTAAAGAAGTTGCTACTCCACCCCGTTTAGAGCATCATTATGGGCGTTTTACATTATAACTAACGTGGTTCAAGCGATGGATCTGCGACAGAGAAACTAGGGGTTTTGGGAAACACTCGTCACTACATCGTTCTTTTCCCAAATGATGCATCGTACTAGGATAGTTGTTTGGGAAACGCACCCCAGGTCGGCTGAAGTGTATATTGCGCCCTCTGGTGGATTTATGCGAGAAGAGGACATGCGAGAGAAATTTGAGATCATCAAAAAGCGTACACAGCGTCCTCTGGTGGGTTTGCAAAAACACAAACTGTGAGCAGACGTACCTTTAGTTACGTATTATGCTGTCCCCAGAAATGTAGACCTAGGTACCTATGGGTTGGTAGTATTTATTTGGAAGTGAGTGGTTTTTACTTCCTTCAAAATATCTTCTTTTGTGTTCAACAGAAGAGAGAAACTCACAAAGGGACCGAACCACTTAAGGGTGAGTAAATAGGGTCTCCATTTTTGAGTGAACTAACCCTTTAAGATTGAAAAACCTGCAGTGGAATAATACGCTATGGGAGGTGGATTTTCAGGAAGTCTTCAAACAGAGCAGTTATTCTACCATTACAACAGAGAAACGACTGGAATCCAAAGAGATCCTTCAAAAATAGAAGTGTGAATTAAAATCATGCTGGGACATGCATCAAAAGGAGATCTTATTATCTCTCTTATCCCAATCAGTCTTCAGTGTTCGGTGGCACCACAGAGCAAGATTAAAACACTCTTTTACAGTCTCATTAGAGGACCAACCCTTTACTGAAACAATGGCAAGGCTAACTAAGGCCTAACAAGTCTGCAAGATCTAAAACACAAAGGATAGGAGTATAATGAGTCTTTGTGTGTGTGTGTGTGTGTGTGTGTGTGTGTGTGTGTGTGTGTGTGTGTGTGTGTGTGTGTGTGTGTGTGTGTGTGCGTGCGTGCGTGCGTGCGTGAGTGCGTGCGTGTGTGTGTGTGTGTGGCAAAATAGATGGCCAAATTAGCCCATCATGTGCTTTTATCAGGTTTCACATTTGCAAGAAAACATCCAAAGGGTTAAAAATCACTGTTTTTCATCTACTTTGCACTGACATTTTGACAAGCATGACTATGCGAAGTCTTCAGAGAAAAGAAAACTCGACTTCTAAAATAAATCTTTGGCTCATTTGTATTCTGTAAAAAAGTCCCAGTATCAATAATAGCACACAATGACTAGTGATTCTGTCTGTAGTAATGTTGCAGCGAGCTTCTCTCATTCTCTGGTGCTGGTATGTAAATATTGCTTGTGCTCACACTTGTGCACACATACAGTAACTTACAAGAGAATGAACAGGATTTGTTCTTTGATTACAGCAGAATAACAGCTTATATATACTTAAATACTGATAATGAACCTATATTAGAAACTGCTACTTTCTATTTATTAAGTTTTTACTGAATTTACATTTCCTGTCTTCTGGTAGTAGATCCATCCATCCTGTCATCCAGCCATCCATCCATGCATTTATCCAGCCATCCATTTATTCGTCCGTTAGTCCATCCATCCATCTGACCATCTATCCATCCATCTATCCGTCCGTCCATCCATCCATCCTTTCGTCCATCTATCCGTCCATTGATCCATCCATCTATACATCCATCTATCCATCCATCCATCCGTCCGTCTGTCCATTTAGCCATCTGTCCATCCACCTGTCCATCCATCTGTCCATCCAGCCATCCGTCCATCCATCTGTCCATCCACCCATTCATCCATCCATCCATCCTTCCATCCGTTCGTTTATTTATCCGTCCATCCATCTGTCCATCTATCGATCCATCAAATCAAATCAAATCAAAATTTGCCCATAACTGATGATTCATATGTGTTTCCAAATTGCACCATGTGACCTTCTTTCTAAATTAACTGTGCAAAAAATGTACTTTTCTTGACAGTTTTAGTTATTTAAAACAACACATTGTATAATAAATAATGGTCACACTTTACAATAAGGAACTAACATGAAGTAAAAATGAACTTGTACAGCATTTATTAATCATACACTATAAAAAAAGATGACTCAACTCAAAATTGTAAGGCAACTTGTTGCAGAGTTTTTTTTTAATTGACTCAACTTTCAACCCAAGTACTGCACTTCACTCAATTTAAGTTGAGTAAACTCAAATATGCCTTGAAGCTGGTTGACTTACAATTTTAAGTTGAGTCAAATTTTTACAGTATAGCTCAACATTATTCATTCATTCATTCATTCATTTTCTTTTCGGCTAAGTCCCTTTATTAATCCGGGGTTGCCACAGTGGAATGAACCGCCAACTTATCCAGCATGTGTTTTACGCAGCGGATGCCCTTCCAGCTGCAACCCATCTCTGGGAAACATCCATACATATTCATTCACGCTCATACACTACGGACAATTTAGCCTACCTGTGGGGGAAACTGGAGCACCCGGAGGAAACCCACGCGAACGCGGGGAGAACATGCAAACTCTACACAGAAACGCCAACTGACCCAGCCGAGGCGCGAACCAGCTGTGAGGCGACAGCACTACCTACTGCGCCACTGCGTCGCCACTCAACATTATATGTATTATAAAAAAATTTAATTATGCTTGTTAACATCCATAACAACAATCATTGACTGTATTTTTATGAACTATAACATTTAAAAAAGTTTACTAAATACTGTAATAAACATATGTAATATACATATGTAATATATATTTGTTCTTCATAGTATATACATTAACTAATACAACCTCATTTGAAAGTGTCACCAAAATTATTTATAATAAATAAGTACAATAACAGAAAACAGTAGCAGTACTTTACTGTTTTACTATTGTAATATTAATTTTATTAATAAGATTAATAATTTATATATATATATTAGGGGTGTAACGGTTCACAAAAATCACGGTTAAGTTCGATACGACACAGTGGTGTCACGGTTCGGTATGTTTTCGATACAGCAAAAAAAAGAAAAAAGCCAGAGGATTTCTCTGATTGAAATCTTTTTAATGTATTAAAACTAACATCATAAAAGCATGATCTCTCTTCTTTTTTTATTTTTTATTTTTACTTTGAACAGTGATATAAAGCTATACTTCTGGGGTTTCTGCTTAGCAGCAAATACAACAAATCCTTCTTTATACTCAAAACCAAAAAGCTGCTTATAAAAATAAATGTAATATTTTAGTAGTTAAACAAATAAAAAGAAAAGAACAATTTAGTTTTTATATGGAACTCAGTTTCAATCAATTTTTAAGCAATTTTTTATTTTCAGAAAGTGTCCACCTTTTCTTCAGACAGCACAGATCTGCTTGATTTGACTGTCACCTGCCATTTCAGTGGATCTGAAAGCAGGAATTATTATCTGACTGAAATGGGCTTATGAAGGAATAATGTAACGGGGCTCTATTACATTTAACATTTTCTTAAAACCCGAAATTTCCACTATCGATTAAGGTCTCATATCCACAGCTATTATTGTACCGATCGCCTCGGTGATTTGTTTTGCCCTGTTAGAATCTGTAGAAATTGCCTGTCTGAATGCTGCAGGGATAGTTGCATGTAATGCGCGTGTCTAGTTTTCATCTAATTCCAGTAGGTGATTCTGTGATGTCAGTAGCTATGTTTCCATCCACCTATTTTATGCGCATTTTGGAGATGTGCATAAATAACCAGTTGATGGAAACGACATGATGCACATACATTTTAAAAATGCGCATAAAAAACATGCGCATAAATGAGTAGGATAAACTTTTTATTCGATAAGAAAAGATGCGCATAAACTACGATGAAAACACTTTTACCACACAAATTCCAGTGTGCGGATTAAAAAAAGTCATGTGATTTTGTTATAAAAGATCATGTGATGATAAAAATGTGTGTAAATGGACAAACCAGCAGGCTGAGCACATTATAAACCATCTGAAATGTTGTTTTTGTCATTCTAAAATGCCTTACCGTTTAAGTATTAGTGTTATTATATTATTAATGACATCTAGAATCAAGAGCCTGGATTACATTAATGTTAGCCATTTTGCGAGCTAGTGCAGCGTGTGCCTGACTAGAGTAGCCTAGTGTTTGGAGGTGGGCGGGGAAGGCAGCATGTTGCCTGTCACGTCCAGGGTCACGCCATTTGGGATGCCTTGTTGAGTGTTGTTGCACTGAAAACATTATATTCCGTACACTTATTCTCTTTTATCTTTCTAGAAATTTGTCTGAATCGTTCGGTTTGTAATGCGTACCGAACCGAAGGTCTCGTACCGAACGGTTCAATATAAATACGCGTATCGTTACACCCTGAATATATATATATATATATATATATATATATATATATATATATATATATATATATATATATATATATATATATATATATATATATATATAAATCCCCTGATTAAACCTTTCAATATCAAAAGTTTTAGAGCAGAAATCTATTTCCATATAAATTTCATAACACAATTTATAAAGGTGAATAAACCTAAACTGCTGCTGAAAATATTATATAAGATATTTTATTATAGAAGATATTTTGAAGAGGGTGATGCAGTGGCGCAGTAGGTAGTGCTGTCGCCTCACAGCAAGAAGGTCGCTGGTTCGAGCCTCGGCTGGGTCAGTGTGCGTTTCTGTGTGGAGTTTGCATGTTCTCCCTGCATTCGCGTGGGTTTCCTCCGGGTGCTCCGGTTTCCCCCACAGTCCAAAGACATGTGGTACAGGTGAATTGGGTAAGCTAAATTGTCCATAGTGTATGAGTGTAAATGAGTGTGTGTGGATGTTTCCCAGAGATGGGTTGCGGCTGGAAGGGCATCCGCTGCGTAAAATCGTGCTGGATAAGTTGGCGGTTCATTCCACTGTGGCGACCCCAGATTAATAAAGGGACTAAGCCGAAAAGAAAATGAATGCATGAATGATATTTTGAAAAATGCTGCAAACCTGTAACCATTGACTTCCATGGCATTTGTTTTTCCTGTTATAGATGGTCAATGGTTACAAGTTTTCTGCTTTCTTCAAAATATCTTCTTTAGCTTTCCGCAGAAGAAAGAAACTAAAGGTTTATAGCCACTTGGGTGAGTAAATAGTACGTTTTCATGTTTTTTGGTTGAACTATCCCTTTAAAAGACCTTTGCCTCCATTATGCTGTTCTTTAGGGAAACAGACAGCATCAGATATGTTCAAACTTTTACTTGCTGGAAGTAACACGAAGTGAACCTGTTATATTTAATAATGACTAACAGGCCTCCTGCATATTTATAAGGTCGTTCCACACTGACTGCTCATTCACAGTATCTCCAATTTTAATTGCAAATCCAAATTAGTCATTGAAAGCCTTCCGTTAACACAACACGTACACACGGCTCCCAAATGCGCCGTGACTTGAGTCATAGGCTGTCATGTTGGCTGCCAAGAAGAGGAGGATGGCGCTCCAGATCTGACTGTGGCCGACCATCTGCCTCTCTCTAATCCAGAAACCAAACAAGAACCTCACTCTGGTTCCTTTCCTTACCCACAGTGCACTGCTGCTGAGGACATGAAGGCACTGGCAACTTCGTAAAGAGCGGATTAATGCAACTCCTCCCAGCAAATGAGGTTCAGATCTTGACTAGTTGCATTATTATAGCCTCATTAGTTGGTTTAAAAAGCTTGAGGTATTATTTTAAAGGGATAGTTCATGCAAAATTGTTAATTCTGTCATAATTTATGGTCCCTTTACTTGTTCAAAACCACTTTGAGATTCTTTCTTCCGTTGAACACAAATGAAGATACTTTGAAAAATGCTAGTTGTTGGCAGGGGCAGCATAACAGCACTGTGGCTTCATAGTGAGAAGGTCGCTGGTTCCAGTACTGGCTGGGCCAGTTGGCATTTCTGTGTGTATTTTGCATGTTCTCCAAGTGGTCTGATTTTCCCCACAGTCCAAAGACATGCGCTAAAGGTGTATTGGGTAAACAAAATTGGACGTAGTGTAAGAGTGTATGTGAATGCGAGAGTGTATGGCTGTTTCCCAGTACTGGGTTGTGGCTGGAAGGGCATCCGCTGCGTAAAACATATGCTGGAATAGTTGATGGTTCATTCCACTGTGGCAAACCCTGATAAATAAGAGACTAAGCCGAAGGAAAATGAATGAATGAATGAATGAATGAATGGTTGCTGACACCCATAGACTTCCATAGTAATTATTTTCCTACTATGGAAGTCAATGGGTTCCATCAACCAGCATTCTTCAAAATACCTTCTTTCGCATTCAACAGAAGAAAGAAACTCATAAAAGTTTAAAATCACATGAGAGAGACAGCGAGTATGTAAATGATGCTGGGTTATATTGACATCGCTAAATGCAAAGAATTAGATGAACAGTATAAAAGCATTGTGACGATGGCGGTGGTGACGACATGGAGACAGATTAGATCCAAGTGCAAGAAGTTTAATAGTTCTCAGCAAACAAATCCAAATCACCACGCTAACTCTTAGTCGGTAAGCATGCAAGTTCAGAGTAACAAACAGTAAGTCCTCCAAGGCAGTCAAGGCAAAAACAATAATCCAAAAATCAGTGGTCAACAAAACGGGCTCAAAGGTCATAACAGAAAGGCAGAACAAAACAGTGAGAAAACGCTCGGTAAGGCAGCAGATACTGGCAATACTTTGCACTGAGTGTTTGGTGTGGCCAGGTTAATATCAAGCGGCAACCTCCGGGAAGCCAATACGGAAGTAACTAAAACTGCAATTTCATCGACTCGCCTGGGGGGCTGGCTCTAGGAAGTCATTGCTTTCTTTCTGCATTGGTAAATTGGCCATTTTTACAGCTGATAAAAACATGTTTACAGCCTGGTACAAACGATGGCTTTAGTGCATATAGCTATGATTACTCTTCATGACAACTCTGAGGGGGGTGAATTTTTTTATAACTCATCCGTTTAGTTTTTATTAGGTTATATTAAGTTTGCATAATTAAGGGCGTGGCCACTTGAGTGACAGCTAGGTCTCGCTGGTCGCTGTCTCGTCACCTCAGCTGATTCTGGCTAATTAGCCGCTGAGCTCGGCATATACATCGTATTTTTGTTTTGTTTAATGTTTCTTTACACCGTCATTTGCCTTTTGGAATTATTTCCTGCAATTATCAGATGATATGGCATGCTGTGTGGACTTAATTGTGCTTACAAACCGTTCAAGTTGCCTCCATTTCACAGGTGAGGGAATTTATATGCTTATATACCATCTCTATAAATGTATTTGTTTTATTTAAGATCATTTATCATTTAAATGTTCTTTAGACCAATATTGCACTCCAGAATCTGAAAGATTGATTAGTTGTAGGCTCTAGAACAGTCATCTGAAGCGTTGTCATACAGTGTTAGTGCTGGATTTTATAAACAGCCTTGCATTTACTAACACAGACTATACAGTATCTGAAGTGTTTGATAGTAATTCACGTTTTCCTCCTGTCGAAAAACGTCATAAGAACAATGTTTAGTGGCTCAATGTATTACAACAGTGTTTTTAAAAGTCTAAACACTTTATTGATATAGTGTACAACCAAGCACGTGTGGTCAGAATACAAACGAGTCGCAGGTGATGAAGTATTAAGCGTTCTCCCAAAGTAATAAGTCTGTTTTAATCCAGGTCTAAGCAAAATGCTGAGAATCCAGCATGCGTCTGTAGCTCCGCTCACTCTCCGTCTCTTTGCCCTTATTTGGTATCCCGCGTTTGGTGCAATGACGCGCAGACAAAATGGCGACGGTTGGCCGCGTTGGACGGTTGTAGCTTCTTTTGCAGTGTTCAGAAACCTATGGGTGACGTCACGAATACTACGTCCATATCTTTTACAGTCTATGGTTAATATGACCTACAAAAAGGAAGTGACCAATGAAGAACTGGCAGTCAGAATTCAGGTGAGGGCTCTCTCTGCTGGCTGAATTTTTAAAGGGCTGGTCCACTATGATATCATATTTTAAACTTTAGTTGATGTATAATGTAGCTGTGTGAACATAAACAACATTTCTGAATGTAAGACGCTCAAAGTTCAATGCAAAGGGAGTCATTGGCTTTTACAGTGTTAGCTTAGCAAAGCCTACAGCAAAATTTGGGGACTACAAAAAAAATACATCCGGGTTAATGAAGTCATAAACCCTTCAGGAAACACGCATTCACCCCGCACAGGGAAGGGGCGTGGCCAGAGGCGCTGTAATGTTATAGCAGAGAAAGCTAAAATGCCATCCAAACGCTGCTATTTCCACAGAGCTTCTTCTGTTTCTGTATTTGGGCTTATAAAGGACACGACACAAAGAGAGAAGTGCTTACAGTTTAATTGTATTATGTTCCAGAGAATTATAAAAAATATATAAAGATAGCATTTGACAAAGGAGAACTTCCAGAATCTCTCCCAGTTCTGTGCTGGATTCAGTTAAAAACTCCTCAAAGAAGGAGCAGCTCCAACCATAATAGCTGAAGCTGTGAACTGTGAGCCACAACCTGTAAGTATTTTATTTGTTAAAATTGATCTGCTACATGCACAGTTTCTAGCATTAACGGTATGTTGTAGACAGGACTTCAACAAGGATGTACACAACGGGATATGCTGTTTGGCACCGCTAACAATTCAGCTACAAATCCGTCAAACCCCTGTAAACACCCACAATCTTCACCAGCGCTGCAGTGTCTCTCTATGCGGACGCTTTCCCTGCGTTCTACATCTCAAATAACAAAACATGCAAAAGATATGTGAATGTTTCATATTACTTACACATGCTTATAACCCGAATATATATGAAAGACACTTGTCAGATTTTATTTTAGAGAGCAGGCGTGAGGTTCAGCTGTGTGCTCTTCATTTTTCTGTCTGATTCAGGCTCAAACTGATATGGCTAACAGCTACTCTGACTGAAGCCTCCTTTCCACTGCACACGACAAACAACAAGCAACAGACCGGAAGTCATTCATTTCCAATGGAGAGTAGTCCGGGAGCTGCGTGCAGTTTCAATCATCTCCGTATGCAGAAAATTCGGATGCGTTAAAATATTTGAACTCCTGCAACTAGACCGTAGGCGACCAGCCGACCGGATGTGATGTATTTCAGTGTCCAAACAGGTCCATGCATGCTAGATGAAAACATTCTATTCTTAAATGAGTAATAAAAAAATATTATTTTTAATCTTGTCTCCACATTCCCTGCAAAATTTTTTTACCAGTCTATGATGACTTTCTAATATTCATTCATTCAACCATGGTGAACGCACGAAAAATAAAGGCTCTTGCTTTTGCACTCCTTTATTTCGGACACCACCGTGAGAATCAGCTTCCCATGGTGCTCGACAAAACTGAATATTCTGTGCGACTGCCACAAGGGGGCGTATTCCGACAGTCGTGTCCGAATGTCATGTGCAGCGGAAAGGCTGTTGACAGTATTTACACAGCAGAGGCACAGCGTGTGCTAGTAGAGGCGTGGCGCTTCCTGGTGATGTGGAGCCGATCCACAGCACATTATGTTAGCTGACCAATCAGAGCCTCTTGAGGGCATGCTTTTGGAGGAACTAGGAAATATAACAGTCGTTTTCATGTTAGCTGAGTAGCTATGTATAATTGTAGGGCCTCGCACACGTAATACACAATTATGTAGTGCGTTAACTTTAAATTAGCTCAAAGGGAATATAACAGAACTTAAAGCGGCTCCAAAAGAATCGACTCTCTTGAACTGAACAAACGACTCGTCCAGCGCTCGTTTGAACAGACAAGGCTGTTGACTCAAAAATGAATATTACTATTCGAACTAAAGTAAAACACTTTAATATTTAAGCAGGGTAACAAGATCTAGGTATAAGGCATTAGCTTAAAAGTATACACAGGTCACTTTCCTTTCAATACAAAAGAGACTTTATTGACTACGAACAAACTAACAAAAACACACACACACACGCATTCATACTGGTTGCAGACAAGGAATAGAAGGAAAGAAGAGTTTAGGAGAGATGTGATGTAAAACCTCAAGATGTAAAACCTAACCAAGCGAACCAAATAATCAATTCAACCTTTACTGTGTCTTAGACAGGGTTATCTATCATTTAACATGATTAGCAGATCATACACCAGTTCAGCAATGGATCTGGAGATGTACTTGCGTTCCGTAGTGATGTGGGGAAGTCCTTCTGTGGAGCTCGATTCCCATTTGAGTTCGCTGGTGGTTAGTTTGGTCTTTGAAGTGCTGCTGAAGTGAAGTCCGGTAATTTAAGTTGAAGACGGCCAAACTGTTGTCGTGTTGACGAGTTTCGCGACGCAACTTAACTAGACTCTCGACGGAAAGAAAAGAAAGAAGAGTAAACGGGAGATGGGGAAGTTTGAGGCTGGTCTCAACCCATCTTAACGTCCAAGTCCAGCTGGACTGGACCCGGAGAAGAGTTGTCCTGGACAGCTGCTGCTGCTTCGCTGCCCTTTTGCCGTTCTGCTCCTCGCCCAAAGAATGTTTGGAGAGATGGGTTTTATCACCAATGTTTCCGGCCCCTAATAGAGCTGAATGAATAAGGCATTGTCTGTGGATCTGCGTGACAGTCCTTGATGTTAGCACATGTACTTTGGCGTGACTTACTCACATGAGCCATGGTGCTCAGACATATAGCATTAAGCATACAATTTTAATATGAACATGATACATTTTACATATCTATAATTAAAAAGGAATGAAAGGGAAAGGATTTCACTCATTCATCTCAAATAACATACACGTAATGGTACGTTTGTTATAACTCAAAGCATAATGGGTTATCCATGATTAATGCATTCTTAACATATACAGGATTCGGGTGTTATACAAGAGCAATAATATTACATTTCATTAAAAGTCCGCTATCATCATTTTGAGGATGATCTGATGAACTTTAATGTTTGGTGATAGTTTTAAATTTCAGAGGGGATTTTGATTCTCTGTTTTGGAGCAAAGTCAGTCAATTCTCCGTCTTGCATGGGGGCTGGAAAACCCCATTTCCTGAGGTCAAACACGAGCTCTTTGTTAAGAAAATTGTGTTCTCGTGATCAGTTACCCGTTCGTCTTGAGTTAACTTGATCAGAATAGTGGGTCCGATGACACTTAACTGGTGATGATGAACCAGTCATGGGGCCCATAGCCGCAAGGCTTCAGCTTCCT
Source organism: Danio kyathit (assembly GCA_903798195.1). Taxonomy (NCBI): domain Eukaryota; kingdom Metazoa; phylum Chordata; class Actinopteri; order Cypriniformes; family Danionidae; genus Danio; species Danio kyathit. The sequence goes on along the minus strand of LR812523.1, from coordinate 75,153,716 downwards.
GCTCTGTACTGCAACAAATATGGCCTGACCTTCTGGTTTTGGTCAGAGACCAAAAATGGCTCTCGATCAAGGTGATTCTGATCACAGGTGTCGACTCAGTTATTGGTGTCTGCATCGGTCAGTCCCCACAAATGAAAGTAAGATATATGAAAAAATAACGTGATTTTCCACAAGTGAAGCATGAACACACGTTGATTTGCATCTTATAAACACAGCCAAACCTTAAAAATACACTCTGGACTACTCCTTTAATGACAAGCACAGATGAATTGTTCACCATAAAACTAGCAATGTGAGCTAACAAAATCATGTAGTCAGTTTTGATTTCATTGATTGATTCATTCATTTTCTTTTTCGGCTTAGACCCTTTATTAATCTGGGGTCGCCACAGCGGAATGAACCACCAACTTATCCAGCACATATTTTTACGCAGCGGATGCCCCATCCCATTCTCTGGGAAACATTCACACACACTTTTTCACACTCATACACTATGGACAATTTAGCCTACCCAATTCACCTGTATCGCATGTCTTTGGACTGTGGGGGAAACCGGAGCACCCAGAGGAAACCCACATGAATGCAGGGAGAACATACAAACTCCACACAGAAACGCCAACTTAACCAGCCGAGGCTCGAATCAGCGACCTTCTTGCTGTGATGCGACAGCACTACCTACTGCGCCACTGCGTCGCCCACTTTTGATTTCATCTGTACTTTAACATCAGTAACACACACACACACCATTTGGGATGTTGAAAAGCTGAAAGAAAAGTTTCGCTTCCAGACTACTTGACCATCTGTGGAGTTTGCGTCACGCTTCATAATTTGTTCACAGATAGATGGTGTAATGATTTAGACTATGTTCTAGACTGACAGTACTGTAGGGGGTGAGCAGGCATGTCAGTTGTTCATCTAAGAAACAGCTCGCTGGAGCGCAGTATGCCTGGAAGCTGTTACACACACTCGCCGGCGGTGCAAACACAGGCCCCCCATCACTTCACAAGAAACAGAAATAGGAGACAGAGGAAAACAGCCATAATGTGTCAAGCTTTATGGACTCAAACATAGATCGAAGGCAGGTTAAGGCATAAACAAAGCCGCATTCACAAATTACATTAAGCTTTGATTTGACAACAGAGACTTGGTGTTGTAGTTACAATTGATCATAAAACACTCCGTAAGTGAGCACAACATTCCCCAGTAGTGCTACTACTAAAGGCCTGGGAGCTATCAGCACTTTAAAAGAGGAACAATATAAGCAACTAGTGTTTTCTTTGTGTTTCAACTCTCGGGTGAAAACATCAGCAATAACATAAGCAGCAGAATTGCATTGTTCTGAACGGTACATCATTTTTATACGCAGGCATAGCCAAGAAGCTCGCGACGCAGCCAATTATCCTGCGTTTTTCTGGGTTGTGAACAGAAAGGTCACTATAGCTGAATTGTGTGGTGTGAATAGATTGGGGCGGATGAAGGATGAGAGGCTTTCACTTACAATCTTCTCACAAGTCAAGTGTAAACAACAAGTCGCGCTCGATACTCCCATTTCTCCTGAATACTTCAATTCTCCTGCCACTCGGTAAAAGCATTAAAAGCAGGAGGAAAAGACTTAGGTTGTTTGGATGTCAAAGTGGTGCAGGTCAAACAGCCAGAGATTTTGTATATAATTGGAAAAGCTTTCATGCTAAGCTTGTTCCTCAAAAATAAATTAATAAATCAAATGTTCTTTTTAAGGTGCATTTTTACATACACTGTTAACGATTTTTGTAAATTACATAGTATTTAACTGTAATAGGAACTGTATTTTACTGTATGACAGTTATGCAGTATGTTACTGTATTTTAAAGTTGCATTGTGAAAGTTACTGTATGTTTATGGTGGCTTGAGAAAGCCAACATACTGTTATACTACATAAACTTCTTCTTCTTCTTAGACTATCTCCTCCTAGACCGTTCATACTACAACCACCAAACTAACACCAAAACTCCAAACTGGTCTGACTCGGGTTGTTATATCTTTTAAAACTGATCCGACTTACAGTTTTCTGAAAACTGACTTGGAAAATTCAGAAAAGTCCCATTGACTTAACATTGAACCAAACTTTCTGACCTCATAACTTTGTGCCAGACTGTCATACAGATTAATGTTTGGCTCATTTAACTCAGACTAGCTATCTGCCAAACAATGATGACCTTTCAACTTACTAGCCACACCTTAGCATCCACTTACGGCACCTTAGCAACTGTCCCATAGACTTCCATTGTAAAAAAAAACTGCCATTGACTTTACATTGGACATAATAACAACATACCAATCCATACTAGAAACATACTAACAAACATACTAATCATACTAGGAACATGCTAATTCATACTATACACATTCTATCAACATGCTAACTCATACTAAATTTATGCTAACAATATGCTAGTTTATACTAGAAACATGCTAGCAACATGCCAATTCATACTAGAACCATGCTAACAACATGCAACTTTATGCTAGAAACATGCTAGCAATATGCTAATTCATACTAGAATCATGCTAACAACATGCTAATTTATGCTGACAACAAGCTAGCAACACACTAATTCATACTGGAACCAAGGTAATTTATGTTAGCAACTGCCTAGTAACCACTCAGAACACCTTAGCAATGGCCTAGCAACGCCTTAGCAACCACCTAGAACACCATAGTAACCACCTAGCAATGCCTTAGTAACCACTCAGAACACCCTAGCAATGCCTTAGCAACCGCCTAGTTACCACTCAGAACACCTTAGCAATCACCTAGCAACACCGTATCAACCACTCAGAACACCCAAGCAACCACCTAGCAAGAAACATGCCAATCCATACTACAAACCTTCTAACCTATATGTAGTTATCTATCTATACCAAGCATTTTAAACTTCTTAAAAACTACTTCAGTTATTTAACTTTTAAAGTTACTTCAAACTTTCAGACGAGGCTTTCTCAAGCCACCATAAAGTTTGTCTACGAACTTTACTTCTCTAGTTATTCTTCCGTCTTCTTCTTCTTCTGAGACTAATTTCTATATGCATCTCCTGCTAGACCGCTCATACTACAACCACCAAACTAACACTAAACCTCCAAACTGGTCTGACTTGGGTTGCTATATCTTTTACAACTGATCCGCTTTCGGTTTTCCGAAAACTGACCTGGAAAATTTGGAAAAGTCCCATTGACTTAACATTGGACCAAACTTTGGACCAAACACCCGGAGGAAACCCACGCGAACGCAGGGAGAACATGCAAACTCCACACAGAAAGGCCAACTGACCCAGCCGAGGCTCAAACCAGCGGCCTTCTTGCTGTGAGGCGACAGCACTACCTACTGCGTCTTTTAAATTCATATATTTAATAGGAAGCTATGCAATATTATATTTGTGCATATACATTAGATTAGTCAGTACTGAAGCCAAATCTGGAGCTCATCTAACAAATAACTTAGGACGTACTCACACTATCCTATCCGAACCGTGCCCAGGCCCGTTTCCCGGATCGTTTGAGAAGTGTGAGTGCTCTGAACCGGGCTTAAGCACGGTTCACTTGGCCGGCCCTGGCCCGGTTGGAAGAGGTGGGCCTGAGCGCGGTTCACTTGGGCTCAGGCGCGGTACGCTTGCAGTGTGTGTGCACGCGTGCCTAAGCCCGAAACTGAAAGCGAGACGTGACTTTTAAGAGACTGTATCATATGGATTAATTAATCATTCGTGCTGTTCAATGAACGAAAACTGTCGTAGTTTTTTAAAGGCGCAAACCCCTCACTGCACGTCAGCTGCACCTTCAGCAAACCTCCTAATTCCTGCAGCACGAGGACTTTATGAGCGTCAAAAGTGGCTGATCTGTTCGGCGAAATATTTGACTGCGTGTCACCGCATATCAAACGATATAACTAAAGAAATCTCCACTGTGCTGAGCGAGAGCGCTTCTCTTCCTAAACTGAACAGCGTGTCATCGATGACTTAACCCTGCCCAGGCCTGAATGTAATGTGAGTGCGGGCCGTCGGGGGAGACGAGAGGGGGCACAAGCGTGCTTTGGCCCGGTTCAACGCAACTGTACATAGTGTGAGTGCGCCCTTACAATAACAGCCCAAAAACTAGTACACCCAAATTTATATGTTATAGAAAAATATTAAATACAAATTTTAAAAAAGAGGAAAAATCAAGAGAAGCAAAAAAATTGAAAAATTAAGTTGAAATTTTGCAGGTCGTAATTTATTTTTTTAGCAATATTTTGCTTGAATTTAATTGTATTATCTTTCTATTTCTAAATATGCTTGGTGACTAAAATATTATTTTAATAAATATATCTGTTTAATAAATCTGTTTTGTTTGAATGCAGCAAAATACATTGCCTATTGTCACGATCACCAGCGATCTTCTCCCCTTAGATCGCTGGTTTACTTGCACAAACACCCATGGACTACAAATCCACCATTATATGAACTACAACTCCATACATGCACTCCAATCACACACACATGTTCCTCATCCTGACTGATTGCACACACACCACCGGAGGCTTGTCAAAGACTGATTACACACAGTACATAAGCAGCACACACACTCACTTCATTGGCGAGTCTTGTTATCTGTTCACAGTTCCAATTCTAAGCGTTTCCTTGTTTTTGTTCCTGCCGTGTGTTGACCCTAGCCTTGTTTAGTTGTTTCTCCATGTCTGTTGCAATTCTTGCGACCATCTGCCTACTACATTGACTTCGATTCTGGATTCCCCTCACAACTCTGTTTGCTCCTGTATGTATCTTTGCTTGCCTGACCATCCCTTTAAATAAACCTGCATGTGGATCCGCACTCCAGTTGTTCACCGTCTGTCTATCAGTGTGACACCTATATTCACTGAGAAATTGATAAAATTATTCATTTTCAAAATGGGGGGGGGTACTCAATTATGCTATTTAAATGTTTTAAAAGCGATTCATGAAGTGAAATGATTGGTCTCTGCGAGAATTATTTGCAACAGTATTACCTTTAATCCACAGTCAAATGGTCCAGAGTGAACAAATAATATTTCCGAAACAATTCATCAAATTGACAGATCTGCCTGAAACGGTTTCCAGCTCCAATCAGCACAGTTCCACAGTTAAAACACAGTTTTCATGCCAGATATCATTCATTCATTTTCCATCACCTTAGTTCCTTATTTATCAGGGCTCACCACAGCAAAATGAACCGCCAACTATTCCAGCATATGTTTTATGCAGCAGATGCCCTTTCAGCCGCAACTCAGTACTTAGAAACACCCACACACTATGGCAACAGCCATATCACCCTGCAGCCCAAGACCGGTTACTCACTGAAGCTAAGCAGGGCTGAGCCTGGTCAGTACCTGGATGGGAGACCACATGGGAAAACTAGGTTGCTGTTGGAAGTGGTGTTAGAGAGGCCAGCAGGGGGCGCTCAACCTGTGGTCTGTGTGAGTCCTAATGCCCCAGTAAAAGTGAAGGGGACACTACACTCTCAGTGGGCGCCGTCTTTTGGATGAGATGTTAAACCGAGGTCCTGACTCTCTGTGGTCATTAAAAATCCCATGACACTTCTCGTAAAGAGTAGGGTGTAACCCCAGTGTCCTGGCCAAAGTCCCTCAATCGGCACTTACCCATCATGGCCTCCTAATCATCCCCATCCACCGAATTGGCTCTATCACTGTCTCTTCACTCCACTAATAGCTGGTGTGTGGTGAGCGCACTGGTGCCGTTGTCCTGTGGCTGCCGTCGCATCATCCAAGTGGATGCTGCACACTGGTGGTGGTGTGGAGAGACCCCCCTCATAATTGTGAAGCGCTTTGGGTGTATGGCCATACACAATAAATGCGCTATATAAATACACATTACATTACATTACATTACATTACCCACACACTCTCACACTCAACCACTATCGACTCAAACCAGCAACCTTCTTGCTGTGAGGCGAGCGTGCCGCCTCATGCCAGATATTTACTCTGAAATCCACCAATACACCGGCAACTGTGTTTGCAGATAATCCTAATGAAATAAGAGGCTACTTGGGTATAAGCTGTAATTTACTAAGCTGTAATTTATGAATGTTTTCAAAAGTGCACTTGGCAAAAATGTCAACCTAGACGCAGCAATTTTCACCTTTATGATTAGAAATGTGTAATTGTAAGTTGTACTTGATGTTCAGAATTGCATTGCTTTTTGAAGCCACTGATTTGTAAGATGTTTTCACGATTGGTCTGTTTCCTCATTACAACAAATGTCCTCAAATGCCTGTTGAAGCCTTGTTTGAAGAAACGGATGGAAATTTATGCAAGAACACGAACGACCAATAAACACTTTTATTTCCTGGGATGCTCATAATAAATTGGACCATAAATAAAGGCATATCGTCACAGACATGACCTTGCAGCTAATGCACATCGAGAAGAGATGATTTGTATAACAGTTTCATGTTACGACCACTTTTAGAATACTATGCATTTTTTAAAAATACATGTACAATAAAGCATGCTTAGAAACCCAAATCAGCATCATTAAAGCTAGTTTAATAGGCATTACATTATGTGTAAAAATGACATTTATTTAACTGTGCATGTAATGAAATAATTATTGTTCATTATGACATTATTGTAATGTTTCCTTTTAACAGTGTAATTGCACAAATAATTACTGAATATTAAAGTACAGTATATTTTAAATGCACGGCATGCTGGCTCAGTGGTTAACATTGTCACCTCACAGCAAGAAGGTCGCTGATTTGAGTCCCATGTCATTTCTGAGTTTGCATGTTCTCTCCGTGTTGGCGTGGGTTTCCTCCGGGTGCTCCAGTTTCCCCCACAGTCTAAAGACATGCGGTACAGGTGAATTGGATGAACTAAATTGGTCATAGTGTATGAGTGTGTGTGTAAATGTGAGTGTGTATGGGTGTTTCCCAGTACGGGATTGCAGCTGGAAGCTGCATCCACTGCGTAAAACAAAAGTTGACGGTTCATTCCGCTGTGGCGACCCCTGATAAATAAGGAACTAAGCTGAAGGAAAAATAAAAAAAATATTTTAAATGCATTAAGCTGCAACATCATCATCAGAAATGTGTATTTTTAAATGACAACTGTATAAAAGATGACAAGATTCAACAGAAATGTCCGATATATTTTGTTTGACCATAAATCAATCAATCACAGAATGTATTCCAACTGTGGAAAGCACAGTTTTTGGTGAACACCATGAGCTGCTAAATGTCATTAGGGCTGTTTACAGTTGAAGACAACATGATTAGCCCTCCTGTGAAATTGTAATTAATTTTCAAATGTTTCTCAAGTAATTTTTAACAAAGCAAGGATTCCTTTTTTCACAGTTTCCTATTGTATCTTCTGAAGAGTCTTATTTCGGATTAATAAAATATATATATATTTTAAAATGTTAAAAACTGCTAGGGTCAATGTTATTAGATTTGTATTTTTTTTATTTGCGATCGGCTACAGAACAAACCAGCCTGATCTCACAAGAAAACGTAACTGTTTTACTTTTTGTCAGTTTAGTGCCTAATTCGTACAAATTCGTACGAGTTCAGTCATATAAAAATGTACGATTTTAAAAAGGGGCGTGGCACCAAACCCCACCCCTAAGCCCAACCATCATTGGGTGATGAGCAAATCGCACTAAATGGTACGAATTAGATCATACAAATTCATACGAATTAGCCACTAAATCAAAAAGTTACGAATTGCTGTGAGATTGCGTTGAACAAACCACCGTCCACACGTCCAATGGCTTGCCTAATTAATCTAACGTGTTAACCTAATTAACCTATTTAAGCCTTTCAATCACACTTTAAGTTAAATACTAGTACTGTTAACATGGCAAAAACAAAAGAAACAGAGAGGGGAAGTAACGAAGTACAAATACTTCGTTACTGTACTTAAGTAGATTTTTCTGGTATCAGTACTTTACTCCACTACTTATTTTTTTGGGAACATTTTACTTTTACTCCTTATTTTTTTACACAAATATCTGTACTTTCTACTCCTTACATTTTTTAAACCACGGCCGTTACTTTGATTTTATGTGTTTGGTGGCGCGATCTATATTCATTCTTGTCAGAACGCATTTTTGATGCAGTCTTTTTCCTCATTGCGCGCCTGCGTGCTGCACTGCGCGGCCTTTTCAAGGCTATCGCGCACCGTACGTGGGCTAGTTTAGGAAGATTACTATGAGAAAGGCAAGATATGTTTTACACAGCGGATACCCTTGCAGATGCAACCCAGTACTGGGAAACACCCATACACACTCACATTCACACACACACACTTATACACTACTGCCAATTTAGTTACCTGTTATTCCAGCCTGATCTCACGAGGAAACGTAAGTATTTTACGTTTTGTCAGTTTAGTGGCTAATTCGTACGAATTCGTACGGATTTAGTCGTACGTAAATGTACGATTTTAAAAAGGAGGCGTGGCACCTATCCCCACCCCTAAGCCCAACCGTCATTGGGTGATGAGCAAATCGTACTAAATAGTACGAATTAGATCATACAAATTCATACGAATTAGCCACTAAATCAAAAGTTATGAATTGCCGTGAGATTGCGTTGGTTATTCACCTACACCGCATGTCATTGGGACTGTGGTTGAAACGGTTACTTTTTACTTTTTTACTTTTGGACATTTTTGAGGCGGTACTGCTTTACTTTTACTTAAGTACAAAAGTGTAGTCAGTACTTCAACTTTTACCAGAGTCGTTTTAAACAGGAGTATCTGTACTTCTACTTACAGTTGAAGTCAGAATTATTAGCCCCCTTGAATTATTAGCCCCCTTGTTGATTTTTTTCCCCAATTTCTTTTTAACGGAGAGACGATTTTTTTAACACATTTCTAAACATAATAGTTTTAATAACTCATTTCTAATTACTGATTTATTTTATCTTTGCCATGATGACAGTAAATAATATTTTACTAGATATTTTTCAAGACACTTCTATACAGCTTAAAGTGACATTTAAAGGTTTAACTAGGTTAATTAGGTTAACTAGGCAGGTTAGGGTAATTAGGCAAGTTATTGTATAATGATGGTTTGTTCTGTAGACTATCGGAAAAAAAAATTGCTTAAAGGGGCTAATAATTTGGACCTTAAAAAGCTTCTTAAAAATTAATAACTGCTTTTATTCTAGCCTAAATAAAATAAATAAGACTTTCTACAGAAGAAAAAACATTATCAGACATACTGTGAAAATTTCCTTGCTCTGTTAAACATCACTTGGGAAATATTAAAAAAAGAAAATAAATTAAAAGGGGGGCTAATAATTCTGACTTCAACTGTAAGTAAAGGATGTGTGTACTTTTGCCATCTCTGATTATAAAACTATTATGTTTAAAAAAATGTGTTGAAAACTTGTGAAATATTCAAAACTAAGCATTCAAATTTCACAGGAGAGCTTATAATTTTGTCTTTAACTGTACAGTATGTGCATCTTCAAATGTATTCAATCATTATTGCTTATTGGTGTGTGTGCTCCATTTCTTTTTAAAGCCGAAACAGATTTTGCAATGACTTAAGAGTGACTAGTGATGACAATTTGCTTTACTTAAATTTTTCTTTTTTTCTGCCATCAAAACTAAGCATTTCAAAAAGCCAATGTGCATTATGCATCCTCAAAAATCTCTCTATATCTGTCTCTATTGTATTCAACCCCCGAAAATAAAGATAAAATAAAACTGCTAGGAATATTGTGCTGAGCTCTGCTCCGCTTTGCTCTCTGAGCCCCGGTAAGCTCTGAGTTAAAGCCTGATCATTAATGTACATTTCTAGTTCAACGCACTCTATTATGGATTGAGCTGTCATTGTTCCTGGTGTTAATGCGTTCCGCTCATGTATAATAGAATACAGCCGAGTCTTGAGCCAGAACCAGCTGCCAGCTGCATTACATCAAAAGCAGACTGAAGTGGAGAGCGACTGCACCTCTGTGGATATAATGTGTGTCACCTGCACGGCCAGGGCTAAATGCATGCTCTCGCAGGGGTCTACCACAATCCTGACGTCATAATGCATTGACTTTCATAGTAGGTCACAATAGGGACTGATGAGCTTTATGCACCTGCTTGAAAATTGCTGTTAATGTTTTAGTCTTGTTAAACGGATAGTTCACCTGAAAATGAAAAGTCTCCATCATTTACTCATGCTTTGTTTTGTTGAACAGAAAAGAAGATCATTTAAAAAATGTTGGAAACCGGTAACTATTGACTTCTATAGCAGGAAAAAAATGGCCCCACTTTTTATTAAGAGGCATATATACTTGCATCAAACATATATAAATATACAGTCACCGGCCACTTTATTAGGTACACCTGTCCAACTGCTCGTTAACGCAAATTTCTAATCAGCCAATCACATGGCAGCAACTCAATGCATTTAGGCATGTAGACATTTTCAAGATGATCTGCTGCAGTTCAAACCGAGCATCAGAATTGGGAAGAAAGATGATTTAAGTGACTTTGAACGTGGCATGATTGTTGGTGCCAGACGGGCTGGTCTGAGTATTTCAGAAACTGCTGATCTACTGGAATTTTAACGCACAACCATCTCTAGGGTTTACAGAGAATGGTACAAAGAAGAGAAAATATTCAGTGAGCGGCAGTTCTGTGGGCGCAAATGCCTTGTTGATGCCAGAGGTCAGAGGAGAATGGCCAGACTGGTTCAAGCTGATAGAAAGGAGGCAACAGTAACTCAAATAACCAGACGTTACAACGGAGGATAACGCGCCATGTCATAAAGTGCGAATCAACTCAGACTGGTGTCTAGAACATGACAACGAGTTCACTGTACTCAAATGGCCTCCACAGTCCCCAGAGCTCAATCCAATAGAGCACCTTTGGGATGTGGTGGAACTGGAGATTCACATAATGGATGTGCAGCCGACACATCTGCAGCAACATTTCCAGTACCTATCTGCACAGGCTAGATCGCTGGTGAACAATATTAGTTAAGGCCACTTAGGTTTCCAACATTCTTCAAAATATCTTCTTTTGTGCTTGAAAGAACTTAATAAAGAACTAAATAAAAACTCAAACTGATGTGGAACAAGTAAGGGGTGAGTAAATGATGAAGGAATTTTCGATTTTGGGAGAACTGTCCCTTTAAAGTGTCCACATTTTGCTGTTGTATTTTAATATGTAGAAGCTGTGACAAGTCTTGGGTTAGTTTAGCAGTGTGTCGTTTTTATTTCTAAAATGTTTTAAACAATAATGACAGACAAACAACGAAAAGATGGATAGATTTAAAATAAAAGAGAGCGCTATTGTTGGAGGATCAAGCGTTGACAGATAATATAATAGTTGTACTTTAAAAGTGGATTTGCTTTCACAGAAAACAGCATCTTCTAAGCATGTTGACAACAGACATACACAAAAAGAAAGAATGTCTCAGCTACAATTATTCAATTCAGTCCATCTTTATTTCTATAGTGCTTTAACAATGTAGATTGCATCAAAGCAGTTGATCATTAAGTTCTAGTAAATTGAGACTGTGTCAGTCCAGTTTTTAGAGTTGAAGTTCAGCTTCAGTTCAGTTCAGTTCAGTGTGGTTTCATTTTCACAGCTGAAAGTCCAAAAACTGAAGAGCAAATTCCTCAATGGGCAGCTCTACAAGTCCCAAAACCAAGCCAGCCAGTGGCGACAGTGGCGAGGAACAAACTTCACCAATTGATGAAAGTGAAGAAAAAAAAAAAAACCTTGAGAGAAACCAGACTCAGTTGGGTATGACCATTTCTCCTCTGGCCAAACTGCTTGTGCAGAGCTGCAGTCTAGGCGCCAGAGGCTGGAGAACACTGGATGTCCATCGAGGATAAGCTGCAGGTGTGAGTAGGTCACAGGTGGGGGTTCAGGCTGGCCCACGAGATCACTGCGGAGACTCGTCTGTCACTGGGATCTTTCACAATTAAGCCGCGGACTCACACTGGACTTTACTCCCCATAGACTTCCATTCATACGCACGCGAATGCGTCAGACCGGAAACGCAGGGTCATGCTTCGAGTTTCGCAGGTTGCTGCGGTGCAAAGTTCAAGCTTGGTGAACTCTGACCTGCGAAATCGCATCACTTGACTGCGTGAGAACAATCCAGGATCAAAACATGACCTCTCTGAACTTAAATTTAAAACATAGACCAATCGCTCGCTTTTTTAATGTCTAATGATCTTGTTTAATCCAGCCCCTTTTCGCAGCGCCGTACAGAATTACAGAATTTCGCAAGCTCAAACTCTAGTGTGACTGCGGCTTTAGTGTTGGTCAGTTTGATTTCACAAAGTAGGACATGTTCCTGGATCAACATTCCAAACAGCCAATCAGAACAGCCAAAAGCACCTGAATTTAATTTAATTGAATACAGCAGTTGATCTTGTTGCACAGACATGCTGGATTCACCTGATCCATTCCTTGGCAGTTCGTGGGTCGTTCACTGGGCCTGTTCCCCTTCGCAAAGAAACTTTCCAAAGACGTCTGTCTGTTTCTAACTCAGTTTGCTGGTTGGTGTGTTAAATTTGGGCGCTCAAGTGACCGAAGTGTAAGCGAGAGAATACAGTCATTTTTCAAAATAAAAGATTTTTTTAAATAAAAGATCGTTAAGACTGAAATAATAAATAAAACTAAAATAATTAATGTTTTTTGTGGGGGCTGGTACCAATTGATCCACAGACCGGTATCGGGCCCGGAGGATGGGGGCCACTGGTTTAAACAAACAACAAACGTCATATTTTGAGAGTAATATATATTTTCTTTTTTAAAATAATAATAATGTCACTTTTAGACGGAGTCCTTCAGTCTGAGTAAATCCATTATTCAGTGATTGCATTATCTAACCACTCTATCAAAGGTCTAATAGGATTACATAGGGAAGCTTTTACAGATAACCCAGACACATCTGAAGACAATCCATCAAGACTATCATTTTGCTTGATTCTGACACCTTTTCGATCACAGCTAAACAGAAGGATTTGGCATGGCCAGGATGTTTCCATATTTTTGCGCTGTTACCTGCGATGTATATGTTAGGACAAATCCCACTCCATGCTAACAGATGGCTCCTGTATGGGTGGTCGTAGAGTGGGTGTATTTTCCTGTACTCATATGATGAGCCTGCAGAAATGATTGGCTGACGTCCAGAGAGCTGAAATGAAAACTTCGGTCACTTCAGAGACATCATCTGACCTCTGAAATCATGTGGTTTGGTCATTGGTTTGTTCACTGATATAAATAAATGCAATCAAATGCCTTTGTTTGAAGCACCGAATTGATATTCACTGTATGTGAGAACACGAACAAGCAAACAACAAAAAATCACCTCATGGGATGCCCATATTAAACTGAATCATTCATTTTCGGCTTAGTCCCTTTATTAATCCGGGGTCGTCACAGGGGAAGGAACCGCCAACTTATCCAGCACATGTTTTACGCAGCGGATGCCCTTCCAGCTACAACCCCTCCGGGAAACATCCATACACACTCATTCACTACAGACAATTTAGCCTACCCAATTCACCTATACCGCATGTCTTTGAACTGTGGGGGAAACCGGAGCACCTAGAGGAAACCCACGCGGACACAGAGAGAACATGCAAACTCCACACAGAAACGCCAACTGACCCAGCCTTGGCTCGAACCAGCAACCTTCTTGCTGTGAGGCGACAGCAGTACCTACTGCGCCACTGTGTCGCCTAAACTGAACCATAGATTTACATAAATTTCACTGAAAAGACAGGTATTAGAAGGATGAGTATGATATTGTATGAAGTTGTTAAAATATGCTACTGCTTGTTTATCATAAGGGTGTGGTAATTTTTTAAAATTATTTTATTCTATTGAAAAATTGTGTCTTTTTAGAATGAAATTTGTTTGGTATAATTTGTATCTTAATTTTAATACATATTTTGTCGGTCCGTTATCTACAAAATAAACAAGACAAACAAATAACGTTTTAGGAGAAATTAATTACTTTCAAATTCCATTCAGCGGCCAAAACAAGATGGAGTAATGTCTATTTGTTAACTGTATGACCAAAATAAAACAGTAGCTTAGCCTATTTTAAACTGTATTTTGCTGTTAATGAAAAAAAAAACTTCCATCGTGCCATTGCAGTTTCATTTTGATTCATTTAATCAAATCGTTATACCACAATGAGCCAGGACAGGCTTTCTAAATGTAAAATTTTCATGCAAAGATATTGCGAATCCGATGGGCATTTTACTTTGTTGTAAAAAATGCTTGAAGAAAGGGACGCTATGGATATTTGTAAAGGTAAAATGCTTATTGGATTATATATATATATATTATTAGACCCCCTGTTTATTTTTTTCCCCAATTTCTGTTTAATGGAGACTTATTCAACACATTTCTAAACAAAATACTTTTAATAACTCATCTCTAATAACTGATTTATTTTATCTTTGCCATGATGACAGTAAATAATATTTTACTAGATATTTTTCAAGACACTTCTATACAGCTTTATAGGTTAACTATACAGGTTAACTAGGCAGGTTAGGGTAATTAGGCAAGTTATTGTATCACGATGGTTTGTTCTGTAGACTATCGAAAAAAAAATGCTTAAAGGGGCTAATAATTTTGTCCTTAATATGGTGTTTAAAAAATTAATAACTGCTTTTATTCTAGCCGAAATAAAACAAATAAGACTTTCTCCAGAAGAAAAACTATTATCAGACATACTGTGAAAATGTCTTTGCTCTGTTAAATATCATTTGGGAAATATTTAAAAAAGAAAAAAAAATCAATGGGGGGCTAATAATTCTGACTTAAACTGTATATATATGGGGTGACGCAGTGGCGCAGCAGGTAGTGCTGTCATCTCACAGCAAGAAGGTCGCTGGTTCAGGTGAATTGGGTAAGCTAAAACTGTCTGTAGTGTATGTGTGCGAATGAGAGTGTATGAGTGTTTCCCAGTGATGGGTTGCAGCTGGAAGGGCATCCGCTGCGTAAAACATATGCTGGATTAGTTGGTGGTTCCTTCTGCTGCGGCGACCCCATATTAATAAAGGGACTAAGCCGAAAAGAAAATGAATGAATAAATATATGCAGGGAGGGCCCATATCCTGCAGGTGCGCCCACGCAGTTTGCGCTACGCCACTGCTCTCATATTCTTACTTTTTTCATTTTCTTGCCAGGACAATAATGTTATACACATGTGACAAACAGTGTAATCTTAAATCAAAATTCTGTGTCCCACAAATTCTATATACAGTGTAATAATTGTTATGACTGTACTGTTTTCCCTTAAATATTTCTCAAGTTTGAATATCACTCAAAATCAATATTTTGTTTGCTGTTATTTATTTATGTGTAAAAGCAGTATAATGTGCATGCAACCAGTTGTTATAGGGGTTTGACAATGAAACTGAAACACTTTGGTTACTCGTGTCAATGCCAAACGTTGGTTTCAATGATGCCAGCAGTAAAAAATATTGGGCTGTGGACAACATGAAGCATGTATTGTGCTCTGATGAGTTTACCTTCACTGTCTTTCCAACATACAGGAGAGTTACAGTGTGGAGAAGCCCCAAAGAAGTGTCCACCCAGACTGCTGCATGCATAGAGTGAAGCATGGTGGTGGTTCTGTGATGATTTGGGCTGCAATATCATGGCTTTCCCTAGGCCTAATATTGTGCTAGATGGGCGCATCACTGCCAAGAACTACCCAACCATTATCAGGATGATAATGCACCAATACACACAGCAAGACGCTGTCTGGTGACAGAGTGGATTAATGAACATGAAAGTCTAGCTGAACATCTTCCATGGCCTGCACAGTCACCAGATCCAAATATTGTTGAGCCACTTTGGGGTGTTTTGGAGGAGCGAGTCAGGAAAGGTTTTCCTCCAGCAGCATCACTTACTGATCTGTCCACTATTCTGCAAGAAGAACTGCTCAGAATCCCTCTGGCCACTGTGGAGGACTTGTATCGGTCATTCCCAAGACAAACTGATGCTGTATTTGCCGCAAAAGGAGGCCCTACACCATACTAATGAATTATTGTGGTCTAAAACCAGGCGTGTCAGTTTCAACCCCGGTATAAAATATTAATAATAATCTACATACAACTGTAAAGTCTTACAATTTTCTGTCACCTTCCATCTGGTTTCCTGCTAAAAAGTCCCAAAATATCCCCTCGACCCAGAATAAAATGAAAATAAAACCCTAATCTGTTCTATGAATCTGTCACCAGATAACCTAAAACATGATGTCTAGGAAAAGAGCAGAAACGACTAGAAAAAAATGCCAGATTTCCAGATAAATGGATTGTCTGTCACATTTGCGTTTGTGTCTCGCCTTGTATATCGAGCATCTCTAAATGTGGACCCCGCGCATCTCCTTAATCACTCTCACACCTGACACTCCCCCCGTCGTCATGGCAACATGATCCAAGTGATCTTTCTGCATCCTCTTGAGCGCTGCTCTCTTTTCTCCGAGCCAAAGTGAGATCTAATCAACACTGTTTGTGAACAACTATTTATGATGTTTAGCAATTCACCGTAGGCACAGTGTTTTTACATTTTTAAAGCAAGAACTGAAGAAATAGAGAATATCTGAAAGCATCCTTTTAAATCAAATACTCCAGCCCAGTGTTTCTGGGAAAGATGCTATTTATAGTCTGAATTTTCCTAGTTTGTTGTTTGTTTTGCAACGGAAACCAAATTTTTTGAGCACAAAATTGTGGCCAAACAAAAAATACAAATGCATAATGGCCAAAGATGAGTGTATTCATTCATTCATTTTCTTTTTGGCTTAGTCCCTTTATTAATCTGAGGTCGCCCCAGCAGAATGAACCGCCAACTTATCAAGCATATGTTTTACGCAGCGGATGTAGTTCCAGCTGCAACCCATTACTGGGAAACATCCATACACACTCATTCACACACATGCACTACAGACAATTTTAGCTTACCCAATTCACCTATAGCGCATGTCTTTGGACTTGTGGGGGAAACCAGAGCACCCGGAAGAAACCCTCGCAAACACGGGAAGATCATGCAAACTCCACACAAAAATGCCAACTGACCCATCCGTGGCTCAAACCAGCGACCTTCTTGCTGTGAGGCAATTGTGCTACCCACTGCGCCACCGTGCTGCCCAATTCTTTTGTCATATTTTGTCAAAATGATTCCTCTATTTTTGATATTTTTATACATAACTGTAAATAAGTTTACATTTTTCTTAAGTACTCAATTATTTTAAAGCTAAAAACTTCTGTGGGCAGCGCGGTGACTCAGTGGTTAGCTCTCACAGCAAGAAGGTCGCTGGTTCGTGTCCCGGCTGGGTCAGTTGGCATTTCTTTGTGGAGTTGGCATGGGTTTCCTCCGGGTGCTCAGGTTTCCCCTACAGTCCAAAGTCATGCGCTATAGATGAATTAAATAAGCTAAATTGTCTGTAGTGTATGTGTGTGAATGTGAGTGTTTCCCAGTGCTGGGTTGCATCTGGAAAGACATCCGCTGCGTAAAACATATGCTGGATATGTTGGTGGTTCATTCCGCTGTGGCGACCCCTGATAAATAAAGGGACTAAGCCAAAGGAAAATGAATGAATGAATGAATGAATGAATGAATGAATAAAAACCTCAGTTTTTCCTTAAATTGAAAGAATCAATATAGATATAGATATTAATATAGAATACAGAGATATATCAAAATTGTACGTAGTACACTGAAAAAAAAGATATATATTTTTATATGGGCTGAATTTAAACAAAAAAAAATGTTTAAATTATTTGTTTGTTGAATATTAGCTCATATAAAATTTGTTTGCAACCAAATATATAATGCAACCAACCTTATTTTTTGTAGTAAATCCAGTGAATAGTTTTTTGTCACTGTATTGTGTCAAGTAATTGTATAATTAAATTTCAGACATGGTAATTACAAAAGTAATTTAAATACAATCAATAAATAATTCTTGTTTTTTAAAGAAACTTACCCAACATAGTAGTTCCATTTTTATTTGTCTTATATATATATATATATATATATATATATATATATATATATATATATATATATATATATATATATATATATATATATATATATATATGTATATTTATGTAATTTTTTATTTTAATATGTAATTATTTTTTCTTTTTTTTTCATAATTATTTTTTCTGGGTTTTCACCTATAATGGATAGGAAAGTGTAGAGCAGGGTTTTAAAACTGTGGGTGGGGTGCGAGCACATATTAAGGGGGGTGCGAAACATTGAGGCGTGCACTCGAGTAAATTATGATGACGATTTTTATGCGTTCACTAGAGGGAATAATATGATTAATGTTAGCTCCACAGCTAACTATCAGGCACCTGTAGAGTTAATGCGTTCCAGTAAAATATATACAAATAAAATGGACCTGGTGCATTTTAAAAATGAATGACGGTGAATGAATGAAAGTCAAACCAGTGAGCCGTCTGACAAAAAAGTGCCTATCTGAATCAAATCAGCAGGATTCCCATCTGGATCTTTCACTTACTTTGAAGACACTACTGACTATGTTTACATAGACATCAGTAATAGTTATGTGCCTTTTGAATGTTGCGTCACCAGGCTATCCACGTATCCACATTTCATTCATGCCCCCATGACAAACTGGGGTATTTGACGCGAATATGAAGGACTGGTGGAAGAGTGTTGTTTTTATTGATACCGCACATTGAATGGAAAGAAAAAAAACTTTCGCATTTTGCGATGTGTGTGTGTGTGTGTGTGTGTGTGGTCCTTTACTGACAGCTGCATGACGGTAATAGTTTGATTGCGGTGTTTACTTCAATATGCCACTAATATATGCATATTCCATGTCTATATTCCATTTCTTTTTAGTTCAGTTATGACTTTTGGGGTAGGGTGATGGGGCAAGGGAAATTGGACAAACCTGGGGGGAAGGGGGGGGGGTGTCCTAAAGATTTGAAAACCCCTGGTGAAGAGTATTGACAGGAAAGCATGAGGATCAGAGAGAGGGGAAGGATCGGCATACGACCGTGAGGCAGGAATCGAACTCAGGTCGCCGTGAGCACCAGATTGTGTCGACACACTAACCACTACACCACTGGTGCCAACATGTATATATTTTAGGCACAGTTTATGAGTATCTAGAGTATTCAAACCACTTTAGCAAAGAAATATGAGAACATTCTTCCAAAGCTTGAGGCGCATATTGCAACAACAACAACAAAACTTACATGTAGATGTTGAAACAAAATGTGTTACAACACTCCCTGATTTCTCCTGCATAATAGATGTACAAGTGAATCTTAAATAAATGCCAAAAAAAAGAGCACTGAGCTTTGCAATGAAATCATGACACTTTCATCCATGCGAGACTCAATCTCAGCTGTGGCGCTCAGTATTTTGTGCCATTTTAGCAAATACATACTGTATATGAAGGCCAAAAATGAGCCATCACCCCCTTCGACTGGAGCGCTATTATTTATATGATTGTGCAGCGTGTATTGATTTAAAGGAATCAATAGCAAGCACAAGTCTGGAATAGAGAAAGGCAGCTGATCTCTTGTGGTGCACAAAAATAACGGCTTTTCGGTGGTCCAATACATACAATTTTAAGTGATAGTTGAGCCAAAAATGAAAATTCTGTCATCATTTCTTTAGTTTAAAACCTATTTGAGTTTCTTTCCTCTGTTGAACACAAAAGAAGATAGTCTGAAAAATGTTGGTTGCTGGCACCTACTGATATCCACTAGTTTTTTTACCCTATTACACTGAATCATTGGATTTACTAAATTTAAAGGTGAGTGGTTGCAAACAATTTATATGGTCTGAATTTAAACAGACAAACTAAATTTACTAATGTTCAAATTCAGCCCATATAAATTGTTTAAACCTAGGCTTATTACAGATATGTACCCAGGTCTACATTTCTGGGGACATCAAAATACGTAACTGGAGGTATGTCAGCAGTTTTTGCAAATCCACCAGAGGCCGCTGTGTACACTTTTTGATGATTTCAAATTTCTCTCACGCCTCCTTTTTTGTTCATAAATCCACCAGAGGGCGCAATATACACTTCAACCGACCAGGGGTTTGTTTCCCAAAACCATCGTTAGTCAACTAAGGTCGCAAGTTCCGTCTTTACAAACATAGTTTGCAGATTTGCCGTTTCCCAAATCCATCGTTCCAACGAACATTCGCAAACTGCGTCGCAAACTTGAGCCCTTGAAACGACACCTCTGGAGCTGTAGTTAGAAACGTAGTTCCTGGCTGTGTTCTATTCCCACTTATCCCCCCTATGCCCCATTCATTTAGAACATTCTAACGCTCAAAGTTGGAATTATTAAAAATAAAAAAGCATTAAGTTAATCTCTCTTAGGTGTAATTTGCTTTCAAAGTATTTTTACAGTTCAGTTTTAGCGATCTTCATGTTTACAATTGTGCGCCCTTCGCAGTGCACTTTGAAAACATTAATGTCATTTTGAACACAGCCTCATGACGAAAGCTATAGGTGACCTATTGTTTAAAAGCGGAATTTATGTTACATCTCCAAAGCTTGTAAAAAAAAAAAAAAAAACATAGCATATGGTAATGCTTTTATTTCATAGTGGGTTATTTATTAAGTATCTGTACTGTATATGACCTGGGCCTGATGGTTAGAACTTTCTGCTGTGGTTTACATGTGTCAAATTGTAAAAGTAGACTTTAAAAAAAAAATAAAAACCTACCTAATAATAATAATAATCATCATCATCATCATCATCATCATCATCATTAATATTAATAATATTATTATTAAAGTAAATATATTATTTAATACATATATAATAAATAGCCTAATTTATTTATTTATTTATTTATATGATTTATATATGATATTAGAATAGTGTTAGCTTTTGTAAGTGATTTTATGTTTTAGAATAGAATATGTAATGTTCAACTTCTCAATAATATTAGTAAAGCAAACACAGGCCCTATATGTGCCATTTACATATATTTCAATGAATATGGAAAACGAGTGCATGTTTTTACCAAAACTAATATTGGATTTTATTTTAAATGCGTGTTTGTGTAAAACAATATAATTTGCACAAAGAAATGATGGGTTTCTTTTCTAAAGAAGTTGTTACTCCACCCCGCTTTGAGCATCTTTATGGGCGTTTTACGGTATAACTAACGTGGTTCAAGCGATGGATCTGCGACAGAGAAACTAGGGGTTTTGGGAATCACTCGTCACTACATCGTTCTTTTCCCAAACGATGCATCGTACTATGATAGTTCAGCCGCGAGTTCCGTTGTTGTTTGGGAAACGCACCCCAGGCCAGCTTGCTGTTGACCGACTGACTGACCAACTGACTGACCCACCCACCCCCTTCAACCCCGTCGTCACGGTCATCTCAGCTCCACGTCCAAAGTCCATCGGCGTATGCGGCTAGCTATTGGGCAAATTGGTAACATCGGAAAAGTCGTCCATACGGAGGTTAGTGGTCAGCTGGTAGCAATAAAAAGGAACAGAAGGCGTCGGCGGCATCATACCGCCCCATAGCGTTAATTTTAAAGACGAAATGTAGCCATATGTCCCTCTGGCTACATAATTCACGATCTCCATAAATGTAGACAGGGGTACATATCCATAATGAACCTGTGTTGAATTGTTTGCAACCAGTTACCTTAAAAAAAAATTGTAAATCCAACTAATCATTTTTTTTCAGTGTATGCAAGTCGATGGGTGACAGCAACCAGCATTCTTCGAAATATCTTCTTTTGTGTTCTACAGAATAAAGACTCTCAGGTTTAAATCCACATGATGGAAAAATAAATCACTAGGTGATTTTAGGTTTTGGGTGTACTTTGGCTTTAAGAACCCCATTCTGACAGTTAAGGTTTTAAAAAGAATATGTTTGCATGATATTTCCAATTATGGAACATCTGATGAATGTATGCAGTACTGTACTAGCATTAATGAAAAGCAACTTCTTTCTCTGTAAACAACAGATTGTGAATCTCTACCGATTTCAACCGATTTCTGAAAACATAGCCCTATATTCAGTTCTGGAGATCGCGAATTATGTAGCTAGAAGTACGTATGGCTGCATTTCACCTTTAATAATAATAATAATTCCTTACATTTATATAGCGCTTTACACATGGGGGGGAGGGGGGGGGGATCTCCTCATCCACCAACAGTGCGCAGCATCCACCTGGATGACGCGACAGCAGCCATTTTGTGCCAGACCGCACACCACACACCAGCCGATTGGTGGAGAGGAGACAGAGGAGACCTTTAAAATAAACGCTACAGGGCGGTATGTTGTCGTTCCTTTTCTTGCTTACCAGCTGATCGCTTACCTCCATATGGACGACTTTCCCGCTGTTACCAGTTTATCCGGTAGCTCGACGCTTACGTCGGCGGACTTGAGATGCAGAGTTGACTTCGACAATGGGGTTCGAGTTCGGTCAAGAACGGTTCCAGAAAGCAGGTAAGACAAAACCAAAAGCCAAAAAATTAAATACACAAGAAAATAACAGGGTGAGAACGTGGTAAAATCAGAAAACATGGTAAAAATCGGGCGAGGGCATTTCTTTTATTGCTTTTTAAAACACTATTGGTTGGGTTTAGGGAAGGGAGGATGGGGGGATCGGACGGTTGGTCAGTCAGTTAGTAAGTCAGTCAACAGCGGCCTCTGGTGGATTTTCACAAGAACAGTAGGTGCGAATGGCACTCGAGAGAGAAATTTGAGATCTGAAAAAGCATACACAGCACCCTTTGGTGGACTCACAAAAACTGCAAAAAAAAAAAAAAACGTACTTCCTGGGACATATTTGGCAGTACGTAAGCAGAATGAGCCTTTGTTGGCCGATTTTGATTTGTTGTGCACATTAATGATTTTTTTCCCATTATTGGGTTGCGGCTGGAAGGGTATCAGCTGCGTAAAACATATGCCGGAATAGATGGTGGTTCATTCCGTTGTGTTGACCTCAGATAAATTAGGGACTCAAGGAAAATGAATGATTGAATGTTAACGATTTTTGTAAATTACACAGTATTTAACTGTAATAGAAACTGTATTTTGCTGTAGGAAAAGTATGCGGTATGTTACTGTATTTCAAAATTACATTGTGAAAATAACTACATTTTACAGTAAAGATATACATGCAATTCTGTAAATACATACACAGCAAGTGCTGTATATAGTGCTGTATATAGTATTTTTGCTGTAATTGATTTACTGTAAGTTACTTTGTAAACTGCAGCCAGTAAGTTACTGTAGATTCTACAGGAAAATGTTAACAGTGTGGGTTTGAGTGTTTAACAGTTGCTCTTTTTACAGCACATTGCGTTTAAATTATCTTTAGAGTTCAGGCCGCTAATTGCTGCAGGCGGTTATATGGTCTTGTAGCAACACAGAAAATCAATATCAGTCACCAGAGAGAATGAGAGAAAGAGAGAGATGCTGAGAAAAACACAGTGTATGTGTTTGTGAGTGAGAACTGGAGAGAGAGAGGTGTTGAGCAAGAGAATGAGGTCCAAAACAAGCTGAAAATGAATTATCTGTTAGGGCTTTTCACATTTAGCTCAATTACACCATGTCACCTTCACCTGATAAACACAACAAGGTAAAAAAAAATGCAACCTTGTTGCAATCTGTTCTCTTCTGAACTGAAAAATCTCACGCCAATTCAACTTTTTGATTTAGTGGCCAATTTAAAAAATCTTACATTTTCAAACCAATGAAATCATATGAATTTGTACATGAATAGCTACGTTTCCTTGTGAAATCAGGCTCAATAAGAGTTGTTGCTAGATCGGACATGGTTGCACCCAGAAGTAAACAAGAATTATTTGTATTATTTATTAAATTTCCCATTTGTTGTATTTTATTAACGCCTACCCCCACCCCAACCATAAACCCAACTGTCACATTAACATAAAAACAGTAGTTGTACCAAGTATTATTTATGCTATCTATTAAATTACCCAATAAATTGTATTTTTTAAAGCCTACCGCAACCCTATACTCAACCGTCACAGTACTGTAAAAATATAAATTATTGTTATACAGTGCTATAATTGATGTGCGTATCGCACTTCCGACCGGCCGCGTATCCGATCTAGACTTTACCCTGAATAAGACCTAATTGTAGCATAAACCTCATTTCATGCATTAATTTTCCTTCGTCTTAGTCCCCTATATATCAGGGGTTGCCACAGTGGAATGAACCGCCAACTATTCCAGCAAATGTTTTACACAGCGGATGCCCTTCCAGCTACAACCCAGTACTGGGAAACACCTATACACACTCATTCACACACACACACACACACACACACACACACACACACACACACACACACACACACACACACACACACACACACTTATATGCTACAGCTATTTTAGTTCATCCAATTCACCTATAGCGCATGTGTTTGGACTGTGGGGGAAATTGGAGCACACAGAGGAAACCCACGCCAACATGGAGAGAACATGCAAACTCCACACAGAATTGCCAACTGACCCAGCTGGGACTTGAACCAGCGACCTTCTTGCTATGAGGCGACAGTGCTAACCAAAATAACAAACTAGACATCCTTAAAGGGTCACGAAACACCAAAACACATTTTTTGAGCAGTTTACAGTCATATATGTGTCTCACGCTGCTATAAACACTATTAGGACACATATATGGACTAAAAGTGAAAATTGGTTGTTTTTGCGTTATTTTGAGCAAATTCGTTCTTCCGGTTTGAAACGAACTTTTGAAGCTGCGTCACGGCCATGAGATACTTGTGTGTAAATCCAGTGTGGAGAATGGCTGAGAGTACATCGTGACGTCTCTGAGTGTGCGGCATTAATTCATGAGAAAGACTTTGTTCAAACCAATCAGCTCTATTGTGTATGCGGTGCAACTTCATTAATATGCATGATAGCTTCGGAGACTGTTTTACCTGTTACAATGTTCAGACAACAGAGAGACGCCTGTCACGATCGGTGGGTGGGGAAAAGGATCGAGGACTCAAATGCAGGGAAAAATGGGTATTTATTAATAATAAAATAAAACAAACATTAAAATAAACTACCCAGAGGGGGAAAACATTAACAAAACATACAAACAAACTTTACTGGGCAGGCTGGCAGGGATCAGGGCTAGACAGGACTGGACAAGGCGATGAACGATGGGACAAGGAGAAAAGATGACGAACTGGCACAGGACAGCAGACATGAGGAGATTATAAACAAGCATAAATTAACACACAAACAGGTGAACATGATAAACTAATAATGGGTTAACAAGGAGGGTGGGGCTAGACAATAAACGGGAGAGCACATGACACAAAGACAACAAGCCATGTGCTCACATAAAACAAGACTAGAACACGCAAGCATGTAAACATACACCACGTGCTAAACATAACACCAACAGACGACTGAACAGGGGACACAAGCACACGATAGATGTAAACATCTTACCGTGCGCTCACACATAAGCACTGCGCATGCTTCATCTCAGCGCCAACAGAAACCAAAACCAACCAGACTGAGACGCTGAGAATGAAACAGCGCGATGCCGATAGAACAAAACAAACACGAGTACGAGCGCACGCACGCGTCACAAGCACGTGCAGGCCGTACACGTCCGCAACAAGCGGGAGCGCGCACGGTCCGCACGCACTCACGACAGCACGCGCACACAGAGACAGAACACAAGTGCTCGACCCGAGAAAACTCGAGCCGAGCACAACAGAGCATGACAAGACAGAGCTAGTGTCTGGACTCTGCCACCAAAACAAGAGTTAACAAGACCAGAGTGGCAGAACCCTGACACTAGCCCCCCCAACCAAAAAGGGACGCCACCTGGCGTCCAACAAGGTACAAGACAGACAAGAAACACCACAAGACAACAAAACAAACAACATCAACAAACACAAGACAGGGAAGTGAACAGGCAAGACAACATGAAGGGGGGGGGGGGGGGGAGGGAGGGGAGCCAAGCCAGACCCAACAAGACAAACCAGGGAGGGATGGGAGGGCAAGACCAGGGAGGAACAGTCCTGGGCAGGACCAGAGGGACAGTCCAAGGCGAGTTTAGTGGGTCAGGGACCCCGGCAGGGGGCCAGGGTGGAGCCGGAGGGTCCATCCAGGGTGGTAGAAGGGCACACCAGGGAGGAGCAGGAGGGACGACCCAGGGAGGATCGGACAGGGACAGCAAGGCAGGGGGCCTTTGGGGAGCCGGCTGGGCTGGAGCCGGCTGGACTGGAGGCTTGAGGGGAGCCAGCTGGGCTGGAGGCCTGAGGGGAGCTGGCTACACTGAAGCCGACTGGATAGGAGGCCTGTGGGGAGCCGGCAGGGCTGGAGGCCTGTGGGAAGCTGGCAGGGCTGAAGCCGGCTGGACAGGAGGCCTGAGGGGAGCCGACTGGACTGGAGCCGACTGGACTGGAGGCCTGTGGGGAGCCGGCAGGGCTGGAGGCCTGAGGGGAGCCGGCTGGACTGAAGCCGACTGGATAGGAGGCCTGTGGGGAGCCGGCTAGGCTGGAGCCGGCTGGACTGGAGGCCTGAGGGGAGCCGGCAGGGCTGGAGGCCTGAGGGGAGCCGGCTGGACTGAAGCCAACTGGATAGGAGGCCTGTGGGGAGCCGGCAGGGCTGGAGGCCTGTGGGAAGCTGGCAGGGCTGAAGCCGGCTGGATAGGAGGCCTGAGGGGAGCCGACT
Source organism: Danio kyathit (assembly GCA_903798195.1). Classification (NCBI taxonomy): domain Eukaryota; kingdom Metazoa; phylum Chordata; class Actinopteri; order Cypriniformes; family Danionidae; genus Danio; species Danio kyathit. The sequence continues at coordinate 75,127,010 of LR812523.1, read as the reverse complement.
AGTCTGGAGCTGACTGGACAGGAGGCCTGTGGGGAGCCGGCAGGGCTGGAGGCCTGTGGGGAGCCGGCAGGGCTGGAGACCTGAGGGGAGCCGGCAGGGCTGGAGGCCTGAGGGGAGCCGGCAGAGCTGGAACCGGCTGGACAGGAGGCCTGAGGGGAGCCGACTGTACTGGAGCCAACTGGACAGGAGGCCTGTGGGGAGCCGGCAGGGCTGAAGGCCTGTGGGGAGCCGGCAAGGCTAGGCATCTGGGTGGTGCCGGCAGGGCAAGGAGCCGGGCTGGGGCCGGCAGGGCTAGGAGCCGGGCTGGGGCCGGCAGGGTTAGGAGCCAAAACAAGTGAAAGAACAAGAATTTGGCGACATGGGTCATCAGTGTTGCATTTATTAATGTGCTGCGTTTATTAATGTGCTGCAATAAAGGTTTTGTTTTCATTTCTCCGCTATAAGAGCGCTGCTGGACTCACGTGTGGATTACAGTGCACGCGACAGAATGCGTTTGTAAGGAACTTTTTTACCCGAGAGCCTTTCACATCTGAAAATGGTGAAATCCGGATTTGCCGCTCGTCTCCTTTAAAAAAAAAAAGACACAGTTCCAGTTTGATTGTCCTGTCTCTACAGATTTGGTAAGTGTGTGTGCAGTGCAGTGCCCTTTGTTTGTTCATTCAGATGGCAAAGTTAGTTTGTATTGTCAGCAGTGCTCTTTCAGTTTTTAAAGACATACCATAGTCAAAATGATTTAGTTTCTAAGTTTACAGTATGTTAATATCACTGCAGTATTATAGTATAGACTGAAAGATCAACTGTAAGTGCTGCTCTCCGAGTGTAAACACATCAAACTTTACTGTCGTGTAGGATTTTCGCTGCATTTTGTGACAGGATAGTCTATATACACACGGCTTTCTGACGCTACCTACCGAGTGCATAAGTTACCGAGAAATGAGAAAAGATTTTTTTCTCCCATTCGCCGTGCGGTATCAAACGTTCCATTAAAACTCCACTCTCCAGCAGTTCCTCGCTTTCAATATCTCGTTTGTCACAGGGGACGTGTAGGAAATGTTCCTGAATAAAAAGTGAAAGTGCCAAACTGCAGTTAAAGTCGACAAATTAATAATTTGGCAAGTAATTCTATTACTGATGTCCATGTAAACACAGTCACTGTCTTTCTCCCCTGCATCTGTGTGCCCAAAAGGAAACTCTCATATTTGCAAATCCTTCCCTCTTTCCCTCCTCCGACACTCCCACCTAAACAGAGCTGGACACGCCCACTTTCCTGACTTTTTCGAAACTAGAGGTGTGAAAACACCCTGCTGAGACAGGGGGGTTTCATGGCCCTTTAACATAAAGTGGGACTGTTTATAAAATATCTAAAAAAAATGAACTGTTTGGAGTGGACTTTGTGCTTTTGTAACTGCTCGTCTTTCTCATGCATAGATATATACACTATCGCATACGGACCCTGAGCATGTGTCAATACCGCAACCACAGTTGTAACAGTGCTCCCAGGACAACTGTCATTCAACTGCACTAGTCAAGACTAGGGCCAATCTGAATATGCTGGACTTTTGCGCTGCAAATGGGTGTAGTAACGAGCAAACAAAAAAACAGACATAACATTTAGGTATATATGTGTATATATGTCTGGTTCTGGATGGCCACAGTCCCCCACTGCACCTTGGTTCCACATTCATTTCTAAGGAGCGCTACCCTGTACTAAAATAGCAGCTCTATTGACGCATTCCTTTCAATACACAACAACAGCATATGTGACATCTGATGTAAATATCTATGTTTCTCATGCTCAAACAGAAACATTACGCCAAAAAAAAAAACACATGAAATGTGAAAAGCATAGTAAAACCAATGCAATCTCACTGTAATTCCTAACCTTTTGATTTAGTGGGTAACTTGTATTCATTGGTACAATCTCATTTGCATGATTTGCTCATCACCCAATGAGGGTTAGGGATAGGTTTAGGAGAGGGGTTTGGGGCTACACCTTCTTTTAAAGGGCACCTATGATGAAAATCATCTTTTGTAAGCTGTTTGGACAGAACTGTGTGCAGGTATAGTGTGTCCACAGTCATATTGGGGTGATATAAACACAATAAGTATCTTTTTTTTTTAAATTTCCTGACATTAAAATAGGATCCAAATCCCTCCCATTTTGCAACGTGACATGGGAGTGTGGTTTCCCCACCCACTGAATTGATTGACAGCTGCGTATTACCATGTCTCCGTAGTAACGCATACAATCAGATCAACAAGACAGGATGTGCGCAAAGCAACTGGGATTAAAAGATCTGTTCAGCACTCTGTGATCATCAATCATCATCAAATGTGATCAAGAATGAGTTTTGCAATTTGAAAACGTTTTTAAAACAGTGCATGTTTAAAATAAAGACAGCAAAATCGATGTACTTCATCACCACAGCCGTGTGTCAGTACAATCATAAAAGAAGACGCTTCAATCCCGTTTTGTAAGAGTTAAATTTTCCTAGTGAGATCTTGCTGAATCAGACCTACACTCTCAGAAATAAAGGTACGTGAGCTGTCACTGGGGTGGCACCTTTTCAAAAGGTACAAATTTGTACCTTAAAGGTCCATATTAATACCTCAAGGGTACATATTAGTACTAAAAAGTTCCTCTTTTAGGTACTAATGTATACTTTTAAGGTACCAATATGGACCCTTTAAGTACAAATGTGTACCAGCTCGTGTACCTTTATTTCTGAGAGTGTATGTGTAGCATAAACCTCATTCAGTTTTAGTTTATGTTAACAGTTATGAAACAAGAAAACACATATTCCCAGTGGGGGAGAAAAAAAAACAAAAACAAACAAGAAATATTCTCTAAAAAACAAGCTCGGATATTTCACGCAAAGCCATTTCCTTGCATTATTGATAATATGAAGGTACTTTTGTTTGTCAAAGTAAATAGATCTTGTTGTTCAGATCATTCTTTGATGGAAAACAAGACAAAATACTGCTAAAGGAAACAATTCTTCTTTTTTCTTTCTTTTTTTTTTTTGCAGTTCAGGACCTTTAGAAATTCAGCGCAGTTCAAAAGCTCAATGAACAAGACTGAGAGCTCCCTGCCCGTGACTTCAAACGCTCCTGCTGTAATCCTCATTTAGGAAATGACCCTGAATGACTACAAGAGAAAAGAGAAAATCAATATCTTTGAGTACTGTGTCAGAAAGCCTCTGAACTGCAAAACATGAGGATGAGTGCAGAGGAAACACAAAGGCGTTTGAAAAGTCTCAGATCACTCCTATAGAGAACAATGTCTGAATTGAAATCTCCTGGTTTTTGGCCTCTTTCTATATTGCGAGTTTGTTATTGATAATACACTTGGCGGCGAAAAACTGGAGTCAACTAATGCAATCAACTCATGAGCCGTCTTCAAGAATAAACACAGATGTCCCATCATTACTATATCCAAACAGACCACTCTGACAAAAGCGACATACAAATTGCATTTTAACTCTTAGGTTATTAAAGTTGTGCATTTTTATTTTATTTATTTTATTTTTTTTAATTAGTGCTGGGCAAAGATTAATCATGATTAATAGTGGCCAAAATAAAAGTTTATTTCTACATAATATATGTGTGTGTATTACATGTACAGTTGAAGTCAGAATTATTAACCCCCTTTGAATTTGTTTCTTTTTTAAATATTTCCTAAATGATGTTTAACAGAGCAAAGAAATTTTCACAGTATATCTGATAATATTTTTTCTTCTGGAGAAAGTCTTATTTGTTTTATTTCAACTAGAATAAAAGCAGTTTTTAATTTTTTAAACACCATTTTAAGGACAAAATAATTAGCCCCTTTAAGCTATATTTTTTTCTGATAGTCTACAGAACAAACCATCATTATACAATAACTTGCCTAACTAGAAAACTTACTTAACCCAGTTAAGCCTTTAAATGTCACTTTAAGCTGTATAGACGTATCTTGAAAAATATCTAGTAAAATATTATTTACTGTCATCATGACAAAGATAAAATAAATCAGTTATTAGAGATGAGTTATTAAAACTATTATGTTTAGAAATGTGTTGAAAAAATCTTCTCTCCATTAAACAGAAATTGGGGGAAAAAATAAACAGGGGTGCTAATAATTCTGACTTCAACTGTATTTCTTATGTGTATGTGATATGCACATACAGTGTATACAACCCCAAATCTGAAAAAGTCGGGACCGTTTGGAAAACGCAAATAAACAGTAAAGCATTTACCACATTGTAATGTTGCCATTCCTTTTCACAACACTTAAAAGACATTTAGGGACTGAAGACCCCAAGTAATAAGTATTCCAGGTGTAATTTTTTCCCATTCTTCCTGAAAACAAATCTTAAGGTGGGCAACAGGACGGGGTCTTCGTTGTCTCATTTTGTGCTTCAAAATGTGCAACACATTCTCTATTGGAGACAGGTCGGGACTGCAGGCAGGCCAGTCAAGTACCTGTATCCTCTTCCTCCTCAGCCAGGACTTTGTAATGTGTGCATAATGTGGTTTTGCATTGTCACTGGACACTGTTAACATAAGGCTTCATTTTGGCACAGTACAGTTTTAACTGGCATTTGTGGATGTAAATACATATTATGGTACTTGACAAAGGTTTGCCAAAGTAGTCCTGAGCCCATGAGGTGATATCACTTTCAGATGAATGACGATTCTTGATGCAGTGCTGCCTAAGGGATCGAAGATCACAGTTGTTCAGCTTAGGTCCTTCACGCACTGAAATTCCTCCAGATTTTTTTTTTTTACAAAACCAAAGCCGAGGCTCGAACCAGCGACCTTCTTGCTGTGAGGCGACAGCACTACCTACTGCGCCACTGCGTCACCCTTTGCCCTAATTTTTATAATATTTTTAAATTTGCTGTGAATTTCAGTGTGTTCGTTTTGAAGTTAGTTAATTATAGTTTAACAGGCTAACAGTACATATCCAGTGTTGACCAAAGAAAGTGTAATGTTAGCATGGCAGACCTTAACTCTTGTGCAAGACTATTAATCATAATAATAAAATAATTGTAAAACCACAAATGTCACTTAAACAATTAAAGGTAAAATGAAGAATTAAGACAAACTTCTTCATATTAAAGATCATGTACAGTGGTGTGAAAAAGTGTTTGCCCCTTACTCATTTCTTATTTTTTGCATGTTTGTCACACTTTAATGTTTCAGATCTTTAAACTTTTTAACAAATTAGTCAAAGATAACACAAGTAAACACACCATAAAGTTTTAAAATGAAGGTTTTTATTATTAAGGGAAAACAAAACTAGCCCTGTGTGAAATGTTTTTGCCCCTAAACCTAATAACTGGTTGGGTCACCCTGAACAGCAACAACTGCAATCAAGCATTGAATTTTGGCCCACTCATCTTTGCACAATTGCAGTAAGTCAGTCACATTGGAGCACTGTAAGCCCGGATAAGTTGAGTTTACTTAAAAAATTTGAGGAAACTGGTTGCCCTAAAATTTTTAAGTAATGTATACTTACAAAACTTGAGTGAGCTCTACTTAAAAGATAAGAGTTGTTTTAATATGTATTATAAGTTGAATACACTTAATGCTTTTAATTAGTGTCAATCAATTTACTCTACTTATCTTTTTAAGTGCAATAAAATACACACAAAAGTAATACACAGGGTTGTTTTTATTAAAATTTTCTTTCCAAATACAACAAAACAATGCAAATACTGTGCAATACAACTTAAAAATCAGTTTGCCTACTTTTCTCTCAAATGCATCTACTCAATCAAGAGCTAATAACATTGCCCTCAGCTTTAAATGCTCACAAAATATGTTGTTTATACCCCCAAGAACAGGAAAGCTTGTTTTAACATCAGGACTAGAAGCGTCAGTTCACCCAAACAAATGGAAATGTACTCACCCTCAAGTTAAGTGGTTCTTTTTTTTCTGATGAACACAAAAAATGATATTGGAAAACCTGTAACCATTGATTTCCATAGTAGGAAAAACAAATACCATGGAAGTCAATGGTTACAGATTTTTAGCTTTGTTCAAAATATCCTTGTTGGTGTTCAACAGAAGAATGAAACTCACATGTTTGGAACAAGTGAAGGATGAGTAAAAGATGACATAATTTCCAGTTTTGTGTGAACTATCCTTTTAAACACATAAACATATTGTAGAACACAATGTATACTGTTTACATACAAGTGAAAATTTGTTCATGACTTCACAGAATTAATTTTTACTATTGTAACCAGTATATATACTGAACAAACTGTAATTTTGGGTCTTTTTTCACAATTTAACGAGAAATAAATAATAATTAAAATTATTATGAAGATCTGTTACTGTAAGCTGACCTTTACACTGTAACAGCAAGACGACACTTTGTCCAGTTTAAGAGCAGGGGATAAATGAGTCCGAAAGACAACAGAAGGCTCGAGGCAGGTCTGTATGAATGATGAAAGATGATGAACACTCTGGATGGGTTAAGCTGTGGACGTTTTTCATCGATGCAAATGATTCCTGTGGAAACTTGATAGTATGGGTCCTCACGAGAGACATCCTATTGAAAGAAAAAAGAATGCAAATATGATGATACTAGTTAAATAACTCAGTGCTCAAAGCAGAAAAAAGCTAGAATAAAAGAGATGATGAAAATAGGCAATAGGTAGACTCATGTAGACAAAAAACCCACCTTTGTCTGACGTAAGAGCCAAAAGCTGACCAGCAACATGGTTTTCCTGAAGATGCTCATCAAATTTGGAGAGTAATTTTAAGAGCATTATGGAAGCCCTCTGTGAGATTTTTGCCTACCACTTGATTGAAGTTGAAATAAACCTGAAATATAAAACAAGTGAAAAACAAAACAGTTATGTTCCTTGTGTATTTTAGTCCAGTATGCTTTGAAACTTACAATCTTGTTATTAGCACATGACTTTATGATTTACTTTTACAGAACAATACTCAGCAAAGCCACATGACAGACTGCTAAACTTAACTGGTGCATCTGCACTTGTCAGTTGAGCAAGATTGGTGTGAATAAGTGCTCTTTTAAGGCAATAAATATTTTTTTAAAAATCAAAAACAATTCCTGTTGCAAACAAGGAAACAGAACAATTCTGGCATATAGTTTCCATTTGTCAGTCTATAATCCTTTTTTCACAGTTAAAAATACAATACTTACATTGCCAATGCACGCCTTTCTGTCATCTGAAACAAAATAAAACTTTGTTAGAATGCAACAAACTTATAATTGCATTAAACGTTCATTCAGCTTATTCTATTCAAACAATGGCTGCATTAAAATTAAACAAATGTAAAAGTTTGTTCAAATTCACTCACCAAACTAAATTATGATTGTCTTTACGTCCTTTCTGCTCCACTGAAACCACAGCATACTGTATGTGACCCACCTAAAATGTGTTGAACAGGACGGTGTGAACCAAGCAGTGGCAAAACTGTATTAAAGGCTTTAAATAGCATGGACTGTTTAAACAATGCTCTATATGACCGCAAATAATCAGCTCGGGGAAAAAAGGCGATAATACACAGCTGAAAAAGCGCTGTGCTCCGTTCCCATGTCAACCGTGCAGGCAGGAGCAAACAAATGAACGCGCGTCAACTTTGAATGTGCGTCGTTTGAAAAAAAGACGCTTGTTGTCAAGTAAAAGTGCAACGACTCTATTAAACCATGTTTTTCGCGCAGTAAATCGTCCGCGGAACACGCTTCACAGACATATGTTTAAGAGGGATCGTGTCCACCCCTCAGAACTGAAAATCTTGCAGGTTAACTAGCGAGCTCACATGCTAAATACACACGGCAAGTGTTTAAACAGGACCCGCGCATTTAAAGTGAAACATACCTAAAACAGTGTTTTCCGGTATTCACAAACAGCCAAAAATAAAAACTGGATAAAATGTTTACAGTCTACTCACCAGAAGTCTGAAATCACCTGCTGAGCCTGCAACTGCAAGAAAATGGCGGTGCCTGACTTGAACACTAAGTCAGGTTGGGGGCAGGGGGCGTGATCAGTCAAAAACTTTTAAAACATTAGTCTATTGTACTTAAAGTTATTCTTACAATAAACTTTGTCTACAAAAAAGTAGAATTCACTTAAAATGTTATAGTAATGAACCAAAAATTAAACTATTTAAGTACTTTGCACTTAAACTGTATAATTAGACATGAAATCCGGGCTAAGAGTGAGGGTTTATGTGCATGAATCGCCTTTTTAAGGTCATGCCACAGCATCTCAATTAGATTGAGCTCAGGACTTTGACTAGGCCACTCTAAAGTCTTCATTTTGCTTTTCTTCAGCCATTCAAAAGTGGAATTGCTGGTGTGCTTTGGATCATTGTTCTACTGCAGAACCCACGTTCACTTCAGCTTGAGGTCACAAACAGATAGCCAGAAATTCTTCTTCAGGATAATTTGGTACAGAGCAGAATTCATGATTCCATTTATAACAGCAAGTCTTCAAGCAGCAAAACAGTCCTAGACCATCACACTACCGTCTCCACATTTTACTTTTGGTATGATGTTTTTTTTTTCTGAAATGCTGTGTTACTTTTACACCACACATAATGGGACACTAACAGTTTTAATCTTAGCTTTAGTTTATTTTCTTGCATTTTAGCCATTTCTTTTAGCCATTTTCTCGCATTATTGATATTATAAAGGTATTTTGAAAGCTAAATCTAATAACTAGTTGGGCCATCTTTACCAGCAACAACTGCAATCAAGCGTTTTTAATAACTTGCAATGAGTCTGTTACAGCCATGTGGAGGAATTTTGGCCCACTCATCTTTGCAGAATTGCTGTAATCCAGCCACATTGGGTGGGTTTTTAAGCATGAACCTCCATTTTAAGGTCATGGCACAGCATCTCAATTGAATTCAGGTTAGGACTTTGACTAGGCCACTCCAAAGTCTTCATTTTGCTTTTCTTCAGCCATTTAGAAGTGGAATTGCTGGTGTATTTTGGATCATTGCTTTGCAGCCGAACCCAAGTTCGCTTCAGCTTGAGGTCACTAACAGATGGCCAGAAATTCTCCTTCAGGATATTTTGGTACACAGCTGAATTCATGGTTCCATTTATAACAGCAAAACAGTCCCTGACCATCACACTACAGTCACCACATTTTACTTTTGTTATGATGTTCTTTTTCTGAAATGCAGTGTTACTTTTATGTCACACATAAAAGGACACCAACAGTTTTAATCGTAGTTTTTGTTTACTAAAATAACCTCGTTCTGAATCACAAGGCAAACGCAGCATCATTAACCGAGCCTAGATCAGTGAAGACAACAGTTACGCTCTCTGTTGTCCCATTAGTCGCCTCTAAAATCCCATCAATCCTGAGTTCATCCCAAACATCAGATGCTTTATGATTTTTGTGCCACCCAAACGAAACTATAAATCTAAAGCCGTGAAGGCTTTATTGGCCGGCTGCAGTGTCGCATCAACAATATACTGGTGTATTTTCTCTCTCTCTGTGATATAGTTTCATTGGACTGGGCTAACAGGGCTGACAGCTTGTGGTGAAATGTTATTCTCTGACTCCAATGTGAATTAGTACAGCAGAATCGATGCATATCATCAGGCCGTGGCGCTACAGACATCTCAGCTGTGCTCGATGAGATGTTTTTTCTCTCAAACGCTATTCATTATGCATGCTCAGTCAACAGCCATGGCCATAGAGCATTTTCAAATGCTAATTGTTGCAGTCGGCTCCAGCGAGTCTGTTCGGAAAGAGAGTTTCAGCAAATAGTGATTCAGATTTTTGAATATGGGTGAGAAATGAAGGGGGTTTATAAAGTGTCAAAACAATAAAAGTGTAAAGCAGCTTTTCTTTGTGCTTTAGAATGTGTCTGGATTCACTGAGGATAAATAATGACTTTATTTAAAGACACTCAAACAAGTAAATGTTGAGTAAACGATGATGGAATATGTTAATGTTTATTATCACAAATATTAACAAAATAAATTGATTTAATTATAACATTCTAACATTTATTGTAGTCATACTAACATTTATTGAAAAAAAATGTATGAACAATATTTTTTCATATGTGTGCGAGGCGCCGGACTAATGGGTGTCTATGTAGGTACACGAACTTTTGCAATGCACGTGATATGAGGATAAGCTCTAATTGGCCTGTTTTAAATTGTCTTTGGGGCGCAGCGCTCTGCGTCCCGAACCCTCCCATTTTTTTTGTTAGAATGAATCATATTTGTTTATATATGATTGGCCTTATGTGATTGGACCATTCTCATCAAAGAGCTTAGAATGCAATTTCTCGAGATGAAGGAAAATTCTGTTGTATCTTTGCAAAGATATCCGTTCACAAGGCGTTTGGATGAAGAAAAAAAAATCACGTTGGCTGGCAGGTTGTGATGTAAGTCATGCCTTTATTATTTCCGTGTTTGCTGTTTCAAACAGCATGAAGCAAGAGAGGCTGAATGCATTGATCATGCTGTCAATAGAATAGAGACTGGTGACTGAGATGACTGACTTTAACCAAAAGGTTATTGAGAAATTTTCAAGCCAGAAAAAAAGGAGAGCAAAATTTATTTTCAAGTAGTGCTACTGGCCAGTGATTAGGAAACATTTGTGTGTGTGTGTGTGTTTACTGATTATCTGGATTACCTTATTACTGATAATAAACCCAAATTGAACTAAAATTAACTGATTTGTGATGCATTTATTGTATTGTATTGTATTGTATTGATACATCACCTGAAAAATGGCTTTTACACTCTTACTTTACCAACAGTTAGATTTTTTTGTGGTGTTTGCCAAACCCCCCCCCCCCCCCCCCCAAACACATATTTTTTAACACCAGCACATTATTTTTACACCAAAGACTATAGAATACACAAAACATGTCCCTCGTATACTTTTGAATGGGGAAAAGTGTAACTGTCAATATGGCAAACGAAGCCCCGCCTTCTAGTACAGGATCCAATCAGCGATCGCTATATGGTGAATAAAACCTGCCTTCTAGTACAGTAGCCAATCAGCGATCGCTGTAGAATGACAAATCTTTGGGGGAGGGGCTCGGACTAGACGTGAAGTTTCTGCAGATTTTGTGTGATACGAACATTTAGAAATGAAACTAAAGAGACAGTTGTTGTTTAATTTTATTGGTTATTCATAATATGAAATGTAATCGTAAGCTTGGCAAGTAGTTTCAGAGATTTTGATGTTTCCCCATTCAAACAGAATGCCCGAGCACACTGCCCAAGAGGCGTTTCAAACATGGCCACCGAGGGAAATGACTTGCCTTAAAGGGACTTTGTATATGCTCAAAATAAATTTGTTGTTGCTTGTTCAAACTACACTGTAAAAAAAAAAGTTGACTCAACTTAAAATTTTAAGGCAACAAACTTTAGGACATTTTTGAGTTTACTCAACTTAATTCGAGTCCAGTGAAGTAATTGGGTTGAAAGTTGAGTAAACTCAAAAATGTTCTAAAGTTTGTTGCCTTAAAATTTTAAGTTGAATCAACTTTGTTCTTTTTTACAGTGTACCTATTTAACATGAGCTGACACAACACATTTTTTCAGATTTTGTTGAGACAATTGTTTTTTTTAATCCATTTAAATTGGCAAAAAAAAAAAACTAGTAAGTGAACTTATTTCCTTCATTTTGTCTCAACACAAATCAGTTGTGTGGAACCCAGCGTTTTTTACAGTGTATGTTATGTGGTCTATGATATGATGATCTGCACTTAAAAGTTTCCTATACAGTAAATATGGCTATATTATGTGATTGCAGATGTTTTAACAGTTAAGTTTTTAGTGCTCATCCAGTTATCCTTATTTAACATTGTTTGTAAGTTTTGGGACTGTATTTTAAATATTAGTAACATAAACATGATCATGTACACAAACGAGGCTTTGGGAAATAAGCATAAGCTCTTGCAATTGAATAATTCATTATGTATCCTAAGTCAATATGCTTTCATTTAAATAGTTGTTATTAAGAATATTAAAAAGGTTTCAGCTCTTAAGACTCGTAAAGCTTTGGATCTTGCTCAACTGATTAAAGTTTCATATTAAATTAATGCATGTTTATTTAATGGTTGACATTTTGACCATTTATTTATTTTACCAATATATATGTTACAGCAATATATATATATATATATATATATATATATATATATATATATATATATATATATATATATATATATATATATATATATATATATATATATATATATATATATATATATATATATTATATTATATGTGTGTGTGTATATATATATATATATATATATACAGTATATACACAGTTGAAGTCAGAATTATTAGCCCCCTTTGAAGTTTTTGATGATGTTTAACAAAGCAAGGAAATTTTCACAGTTGGTCTGATAATATTTTTTCTACTGGAGAAAGTCTTATTTGTTTTATTTCGACTAGAATAAAAGCAGTGTTTCATTTTTTAAACACCATTTTAAGGACAAAATTATTAGCCCCTTTAAGTTATATTTTTTTTAGATAGTCTACAGAACAAACCATGATTATACAATAACTTGCCTAATTACCCTAACCTGCCTAATTACCATAATTAACCTAGTTAAGCCTTTAAATGTCACTTTAAGCTGTATAGAAGTGTCTTGAAAAATATCTAGTCAAATATTATTTACTGTCATCATGGCAAAGATAAAATAAAACAGTTATTAGAAATGAGTTATTAAAACTATTATGTTTAGAAATGTGTTGAAAAAATATTCTCTCCATTAAACAGAAATTGGGGAAAAAAATAAACAGGGGGATAATAATTCAGGGGGGCTCATAATTCTGACTTCAACTGTATACTGTATATATATATATATATATATATATATATATATATTTATTCCAAATTTGAAGCAATGCTGCTGAAATGTGAAAACAAAAATAAAATATTATTCATCTATTCATTTTCCTTTGGTTTAGTCCCTTTATTCATCAGGGGTTGCCACAGCAGAATGAATCGCCAACTTATTCAGCATATGTTTTACACAGCTGATGCCCTTCCAGCTGCAAACCCAGTAGTGGGAAATAAAATATTATATATATATATATATATATATATATATATATATATATATATATATATATATATATATATATATATATATATATATATATATATATATATATATATATATATATATAATGTTACATATGTTATAAAATATTATGTTTTTATAAATATATATTCACATTAGACCTGCACATGCTAACAAGTTGAACACTCAGAAATTTATTTTTGTTCAAACTACCTATTTAAAATGAGCTGAATTGACACAATTCTTGAGTTTTTTTTGGCATAACTTAATTGTTTTACGTTCAATCCACTTAAATTTGTTAAAACAAGTATGTAAACTAAATCAATTTGTATGAGACAACATGGAGGAATTGTGTGGAACCCTACATTTTTTACATTGAAGGCATGCTTAATAAATGAATGAATGAATGAATGAATGAATGAATGAATGAATGAATGAATAAAATCTTATGTTGCCCCCATTTCAAAACAAAACGTTTATATATTTAAATAAAAATACAAAAAATCTTAGAGTTTAATTTTAGAGTCCAATAAATTTGCATAACACAAGAACTTCAAAAGTTTGGAAAGGCATCGCTGAAATAATTAACTATTTACATTTTACTGGCAACACATTCTGAGAGGAATAATATGGCAGGAGATCTGTGGCTCGCTGAGAATGAATAATTTTTGGAATAATGCTGTTTCATTTTTGGTATGTGAGTCATGACAGCTTTATGGAGGACACTGTCCATCTGCTGGTCAGCTTAGTGAAGTGCACTCGTGGACAAAAACATGTATTGTCCAGACTAAATTATGTGTCATAATGTTTTATCTCGCTGCCTGCTAAACAGACAAGTGTTTTTCTAACTTATATATACATATAATTAAAGTTAGTTTGGGTTGAATAGTTCACTCAAAAGGTGGCACGGTGGCTCAGTGATCGCCTCACAGCAAGAAGGTCACTGGTTGAGTCTCAGTCAGTGGGCATTTCTGTGTGAAGTTTGCATGTTCCTCCCATGTTCACATGGATTTCCTCCGGGTGCTCTGGTTTCCCCCACAGTCCAAAGACATGTGCTATAGGTGAATTGAATACAAAACTAAATAGGCCGTAGTGTATGTATGTGTGTGAATGTGTGTGTATGGATGTTTCCCTTTACTCAACCGAAGTTGGCGGTTCAATCCGCAGTGGCAACCCCTGATAAAGGGACTAAGCTAAAGGAAAATGAATGAATGAATGAATGAATGAATGAATGAGTTCATTCAAATTCTGACGTTGTTTTCTGTTGAAGACAAAAGAAGATATTTTGAAGAATGTTGGAAACCTGTATCCATAAATACTTGTTTTTTCTGGTGGTTTTCAGGTTTCTTCAAAATATCTTTTTTAGTATTTAACAGAATAAAGAAATGTATAAAGGTTTGGAACCACTTGAGAGAGAGAGAGAGAATGAGTAATGAGTAATACTGAGTAAATTTTCATTTTTGGGTTAATTAACTCTTTAAGGCTCAATCCCAATTCTATATTTGTAGTCCTACCCCTTTTCCTTCCCCATTGGCCCTTAAAACCAACGAGTGTGAAGGGGAAGGGCTTCAAAATTTACCCCTAAGAATTGGGACACCACTACAGCACCTGCACACGTCATCATATGTCATCGCGATCTCTTGCTTCATATGAGATCAGACAATTGCGACTGCTGTAGTCATTCCAGTTGTGTTATTTTTGGTATTTATCTTCATTAGATTAGATTGTAACTACACTGTGCATTTACACAGTGGCAATATTCATCAATGTAAACACACCAAAAACAACATTAACATTATAACAGACAGTGTTAAAAGCTAATTCCCAGCCACTAGACTTTTCTGACAGGGTATTCCAGTGTCATCGAGTGTCAGAATTGTGGCTGGTGTGTTCTGGAAAATTTTCTTACTCCTTGGTTTCGAGTGTGGTCCTGAAAAAATCTTTGTTCAAAGGGCTATCTACCCCTTCCCCTTAGCCCTACGCCTTCAAGCTAAAGTGAATTGGAACACCCCTACCCCTTCATGGGAATGCGCAAAATGGGGTAGGGGTAAGTGGATGGGTATGGGGTAGAATTGGGAGGCCTAAGATGTTCATACTAAAAGCCAAAAAAAGTATTTTAATTTTAATTGTGGTTCCAAATCTTTAGTCCTTTTTATTCTGTTAAACATAAATTTATTTGAATAAATAGCCATTTACATAGTAATAAAAAATGCTATGAAAGTAATTATCTATCAGTTTCGTCAACATTCTTCAAAATATCTTATTTTGTGCTCAACAAAAGAAACTCAGCTGGTGTGAACCAAGTTAGTTATATGATATGACGGAAAAATATGACAGACAACTCTGCCCACAAATTTTCTATAGGATTGAGATCAGGGCTTTGTGATGGACACTCCAAAACATTCACTCTGTTTTCCTTAAAGCACATTTGAACTAATTTGGCAGTATGCTTAGGGTCGTGGTCTGTTTGGAAGACCCATTTGTGGCCAAGTTTTAATTGCCTGGCTGATGTCTTGAGATGTTGCTTCAGTATTTCTACATAATGTTCTTTCTTCATGATGCCATCTATGCTGTGAAGTGGACCAGTCCCTCCTGCAGCAAAACAGCCCCACAACATGATGCTGCAGCCCCCATACTTCACAGTTGGGATGGTATTCCTAAGCTTGTAAGTTTTCCCCTTTGTTCTCCAAATGTAACACTGGTTATTATGGCCAAACAGTTTAATCTCAGTTCCATCAGACCACAGGACATGTCTCCAACAATTTGTCTTTTTCCCAGTGTAATTTAACAAATTGTAATCTGGCTTTTTTGTTGATTCTGGCTTGTTGATTTTCCCATGTTGTCACACAAGGAAGCAGTGTGTTTGAGGCTTTCCTTCAATACTATTCTAATTGTGCCTAATTAACTCAAATGTTGTCAATTAGCCAATCAGAAACTTCCAAAACCTTCGCACCATCATCTGAGCTTTTTCAGAGGCATAATAATCTTATTGTATGTAAACTTGACTTTCAAGAAAAGTTATAACAATTTCTCAAAAAATATCTCTCTCATTATTCTGCTATTAAGCATAACAGAAACAAATTTGATAATCCTAACTTACCTAAAAGAGAAAAAGTTTAGTCACATTAACATCTGACTTTTTAAAAAATGGTTATGTGCCTTTTTATACAGTGTATGTAAACTTCTGGTTTCAACTGTATGTTTAAAGAAACTCATAAACATTCATTATTAAGTAGTGTAGCGGTACCTTCATGGATCAGATTTGTACCTTTGATGAAAGTACAATATTGTATCTGCAGGTTTTAAAAACCAAAGGTACATTTTGGTTTCCCATGGTACAAATCATGTCCTTAAAGGTACAAACTGGAATGGTACAAATTTGTTTCTTTGTCTTAAGGTACAATCCCATCCCATAAAAAGGTACTGCCCCAGTGACAAGGGTTTGTACCTTCTTTGGTACAACATTGTACCATTTTTTCTGAGAGTGTATATCGCTGCAGCCCAGACCTCCAAGTCAATTGGAGGACTTGCGCCACAAATACAGTAGGTTGGGTTTATGATTGTCATAGACATTATAATGTATTTGGGTGCACATGATAATAAACACAACAGGTTACCGTGAAGTTGGGTTTAGGGAAGACTAGAAGGGATACAGCTTCGGATACTCACATAGCTAATTTTTGTGACAGTAATGTTACAACAACAAATAATATTTTACATTAGCTGTGATATGTTTATGGTTGGGGTGGGAGAATGTGTTAATAAAATACAACTTAAAAGGTAATTCAATAAAAAACAAATAATTCTCGTTAAATTCCGGCCACAGCTGCAACCCTTCCAGCAACAACCGGTTTAGGGTTGTGGTAACGTTAGGTTAGACTCTATGTCATTTACAAGAAATCAATGAAAACTCCACTTAAAGCTCAAGTCCCAACCATTTGGAGTTGCTTCGACCTGGAAGTTATTTGAGAATTATTTATACTATATTTATTAAATTACCCATTATTTGTATTTTATTAACATCCAACCCTAAACACAACCCTCACATCAACGTAAAAACAGTAATTGTACCGAGTATTGTTTATGCTATTCATTAAACTATCCAAAAAAATAGTACTTTGTTAACGTCTATATCTCAAACCCTAAACCCAACCCTCACAGTAATGTAAAAATATGCATTATTGTTGTACAGTGTCACAAAAATTATGCTACACTGACGTGCGTATATCCGCAGCTGTATCCTATCTAGACTTTACCCGTTCACCCTTCTCATATTATCAAGCGCCGCTGATCCGGTTAGTTTTAAAGCCGTCCGTCAGCAGCTGTATTTGAGTAACACTATCTGCTGCATTTGAGTAACACACTCTGCTCTCTAGCGGACTTTTAATGGCATTACATCCCGACAGCCTCAGTGCCTGATCTGACAGCTTGTCCTCGTCTGTCTGCGCTCAGAAAACCCGTTAGCTGCTTATTGGCACTTACTGTAAGACTTGTTTGCACTTTACGGATTACTGTAAGCTTTTGACTCTTCGAGGGCACCAATGAAATGCTTTCTCAAATCTGATTATACGCACACAGACCAGCCAGTTTAGCTGCTTCATTTTCTGAGAGGTCATTATCATCTTGAAGAATTAAAAGCACCTGCTGTTGTTATCTGTCGTCGAGCTGTTTTTATGACTGTATAGACTAATACTGACATCTAAACTGTACACAAAACGTACATTACTTTAATAATCCTGAATAACACTTGCTGGAAACACGTGTGGCGAAAAATAACACAAGCACAATTTCATTATTGTGGTTTAAATATCAGTCCTTGTTACAGTTTAACTTTTCATGTAACTACTAAGTGGTAGTACTAAATGGTATAGGGCTAGTTGCATTTAATTATTAAAAATTAATTGTAGTAAATACATGTAATGTGCAACAACGACAATATTAAGTATACAAAAAAATAAATTAGTTATATATATGAAAGGGACATGGTCAGCTCAATTGGTACTAATATGCTTAAAGTGTGCCAAGAAAATATCCCCCACCCTATTACACCACCACCACCAGCCTGAACTGTTAATACAAGGCAGGGTGGATCCATGCTTTCATGTTGTTGACGCCAAATTCTGACCCTACCATCCGAATGTCGCAGCAGAAATCAAGACTCATCAGACCAGGCAACATTTTTCCAATCTTCTATTGTGCAATTTTGATGAGCCTGTGTGAATTGTAGCCTCAGTTTCCTGTTTTTAGCTGACAGGAGTGGCACCCAGTGTGGTCTTCTGCTGCTGTAGCCCATCTGCCTCAAGGTTGGACGTGTTGTGCGTTCAGAGATGCTCTTCTGCATATACCTCGGTTGTAACGAGTGGTTATTTGGGTTACTGTTGCCTTTCTATCAGCTGAAACCAGACGAGCCATTCTCCTCTGACCTCTAGCATCAACAAGGCATTTGCCCCCACAGAACTGCCGCTCACTGGATATTTTCTCCTTTTCAGACCATTCTCTGTAAACCCTAGAGATGGTTGTGCGTTAAATCCCAGTAGATCAGCAGTTTCTTAAATACTCAGACCAGCCCGTCTGACACTAACAACCATGCCATGTTCAAAGTCACTTAAATCATCTTTCTTCCCCATTCTGATGCTCGGTTTGAACTGCAGCAGATCGTCTTGACCATGTAAACATGCCTAAATGCATTAAGTTCCTGCCATGTGATTGGCTGATTAGAAATTTGAAAATGTATATATTAGGGCTGGGTCAATAAACTATATTATATCGAATCGCGATAAAATTTATGTCAATAACAATGATAAGCTCTGGATTTTTTACTCTTTGTTGATCTAAGAGCCAATCACACAGCAGAAATGTGCAACAATTGTATGTTGATCTAAAGTATGTTGATATTAGAGATGTACCGAATTTTCTGCCACCGAAAATTTATTGGCCGAAAATATGTTATGCCATTTAATGGACCCTCTAATTTTTTGGCTTCAGTCATTGTTGGGGGACTCTTTTAAATCTGGAAGCATTAACAACATATATCGAACCATATATCATTATTGTTTAATATGGAAAGTAATTATTGCCATATCGCCCAGCCCTAATATATATATATACAGTTGAAGTCAGAATTATTAGCCCCCCTGAATTATTATCCCCCCTGATTATTTTTTTTCCCCAATTTCTGTTTAATGGAGAGAAGATTTTTTCAACACATTTCTAAACATGATAGTTTTAATAACTCATTTTTAATCACTGATTTATTTTATCTTTGCCATGATGACAGTAAATAATATTTTACTAGATATTTTCAAGGCACTTCTATACAGCTTAAAGTGACATTTAAAGGCTTAACTAGGTTAATTAGGCAGGTTAGGGTAATTAGGCAAGTTATTGTATAATGATGGTTTGTTTTGTGGACTATCGAAAATAAGTATAGCTTAAAGGGGCTAATAATTTTGTCCTTAAAATGGTGTTTAAAAAAAAATAAAAGCTGCTTTTATTCTAGCCAAAATACAACAAATAAGACTTTCTCCAGAAGAAAAAATATTATCAGATATACTGTAAAAATTTCCTTGCTCTGTTAAACATCATTTGGGAAATATTTAAAAGGAAAAAAATTTTTAAAGGGGGACTAATAATTCTGACTTCAACTGTATATATATATATATATATATATTTTTTTTTTTTTTTTTTTTTATTTATTTTTTTTTTTTTTTTTTTTTTTTTTCGTTTTTTTTTTTTTTTTTTTCGTTTTTTTCGTTATTTATTATGCATTTCAATTTTATTTTAGATTTTCAGTTTCTGCTTATATATTTTTCTGTTTTTATGTATTTAAATATATTTTTATATTTTGTTTTTGTCATTTCTTATTGGTTTTTATTTCTATTTATTCTCTTTTATTTTTTTAGGTTTCCAGATTTTAATTTAAATGGTTAAGTTGTGGATATTTTGTTAAATGATTTTGTTGTTTATTATTATATTTTTTTTTAATAATTAATAATTATGTTTTTTAAATTATGTTTCATATAACATTATTTTGAATGAACTGAATTTAAATATTTAAAGTTTAGCTTTAAGTACTAAGTCAGTGGCTTTACATCTTATTTCTGATTCTAATTTTAATTTATTATTTTAAGTTCTTATTTTTAATTTATTTAACATTCCAAAATGATTTTGTATTTAATTTCAGCATTATTTGCATTACAGAAGAAACACTTTTTTAATCGTTTTGCATTGTTTTATTCAGGATTTTTTTTATACCTCATTTCAAACTTAAATTTTAATATAATAGAATAAGATTTTTAAAAAAGTGTGAAAAACTGACTTCCTATTAGAATATTACTTAATATTATTATTAAGATAAGTATTTAATTATTATTTATTTATTTAATTTTAATAATTCTTCAGTGATTAGCAATGATCGGACTGGCTAATTGTAATGTTGCTCCAATAATACTAATATCTTACTGTGGGAAAATCTGTGAGCTCTCTTGGACAGAAAATTGTACAAAGATACTCCAATCATTGTTGACACTTCATAAGATGTCAGAGTGAGCTGCTGAGCTGCAGACGGAGTGCTCTGAGTTTATTTTGATGTGTATGAAAGTGAACAGGCAGAGCTGGACTGCAGGTTGAGTCACTGGAGTTCAGCTGCAAACTCAGCCTCGGGCGCTCTTTGTTTTAAGACACACAATCTACTGTACAGAAAAGAAGAAGAAGAAAAAAATATGCTTGTCTCTTACATTATGTTCTTCAGAGATATTTCTAGATATCTTTAAAAAAAAATCTAACAATTCAACAATAAAACTTTGTTAACACTTTGTTCGTAAGATTGTCACAACACCTTGATAATACTGACATGACACATGCCATGATGATTTTATGCATGCATTCATGAAGTGTCATTCGCTCAGTTATGTCATTTTAAATGTAAAGATGACGTTGTTTGAAAAGTCCTAGTCATGACAACTTGACATTATCAAGACAACATAACTGGTCATAAATCTGTCATATTGCTGTTATAACTGTCATGAATTTTATAACAGCATCAGGAATATTTTTCTTGACCTCAACTACAGTGGTAAAAATTTAATTCCACCCAGGCGTACCTCTATATACATTTCTGGAGAGAGCAAAATACGTCCCAGGAGGTACGTCTTTTGCACCTTTTGTTTTTGCGAATCCGCCAGAGGCCGCTGTGTACGCTTTTTGAGATCTCGAATTTCTCTCGCGAGTGCCATTTGCACCTGCTGTTCTTGTTTAAATCCACCAGAGGTCGCTGTCGACTGACTGATTGATCGACTGACCCACCCCCCTCCTTCCCTAAACTAAAAGCCTAAAAATTTTTTGGCTTTTCTTTTGGTCTTACCTGCTTTTTGAAACCGCTCTTCACTGGACTCCGTCGTTGTGGGCAACTCCACTCTGTGTCTGAAGTCCGCTGACGTACGTGGCCAGCTACTGGGCAAGCTTGTAACAGCAGAAAAGCCGTCCATACGAAGGTAAGCGGTCAGCTGGTAATCGAGAAAAGGAACAGCATCATGCCACCCCACATCGGTCGTTTTAAAGACGAAATGCAGCCATACGTTCCTCTGGCTACATCATTTGCGATCTCCAGAAATGTATATAGAGCAGGGGCGTAGATTTAGCATGGATGAAGGTGACGTCTCCCCACCAATATCCACCGACTACTGAAATGTCCCCACCAATAATTTAATTCACTTGCGAGCCGCTTCCTTGCTAAAATCATTTCATTTGCATTTTACAAATTATCTTCATTGACAGTGCTTTAGTGCTTGAATATTTATCAATTTTCACTGAAAAGAAAAAAAATCATAACCTTATTAAAGTTGAAATTGTTTTGGTGTAAAAGTCATGTGATCAACAGGAAGCTCACAGCATCTCATTTCTCATATGCCTTCTGTGTTCTCGCAGTTCGAGTTTGTTCTTTCAAGGTAACCTGCAAGACCGACCGGTCGCCACAAGAACACGAGCCGTTGCACAGACACAGCCTTGGCCTTTGCTTTATTGCCTGCCTTTATATACCTGATTTATTTTGGAAATTGGACCGCGAAAATGACATTATTGCCATTATTCAGACGTAGAAAAACTGAGGGGGAAAATAACGACAAGAGACAAGCATAAAATCATTTTTAGCATCACCTTTAAGTGCTAATGATGATGTTAAAGACATAATCTAGTAGCACATTTATTGAAAATAGGAAAGTACAGATTAATAAACGTCCTCTACTTATAGGAAATATTTTATTTTTTTCTGGTTTTACAGACCCGTCTTTTAGTCTAAAACGCATTTTACTGAAATGCAATACTGAAGTGTCTTTCGCTGACATATTTTGCACACTGGTAATATTTTTTCTGAGACATGTTTATAACAGTTATGTCCTAATTGAATTAATCATAGTTTAATATAAGCTCAAATGTAAGGAACAGGGAAGGAGACTTAAGAAATAATAAAGGTATTAGGGGTATTAACATTAAACCAGCATTTGTTGCTTTCCTTTTTCTATGTTTTTTTAATATGAATATTTTTCATTTATACTTTATATTATTTGCTTATTGATTTTTCTTATTTACAAAACAATTGTTGTTGTTTTCTTGAGTATTTAATGAGTTCAGAATGTATATTTTATTACTAAGTAGTGCATTTTTGTTTTTTGGCTAATTATTGTTCAGTGTCGTTTCATTGGAGGGATTTTACTTTTGGAATTTATTAAAACAAAAAAAAAACAAAAAACTCAACGTGGAATCTTTTATAAAATCTTCATTTCATGTTTGCTAAATTAATAGAATATGTTTTAAACATTCCAGAAGGATGCAAAGTAGGAATCACTGGTCTCTTTATTAAAGATAGTTTAATTCTTCATTTTTGAAGCTGCTAGTTGACAAAAACAGTGCTGTTTTAAAATGCTATTCAGAGAGTTATTAAGTGGAAGAAATCAGGCGTTACTTTTCTGTTTCATTGATTGTATTTAATAAGCAATATAATCATTGTGGGCCAGTTTGCAATGGCATTACTCCACTATTTGGAGCAAGGTAGGGCACCCAAATGTACAGGGCCGGCCCTGGTCATAGGTCCCCACCAATGTCAAGAGCAAGCTTATGCCTTTGATATAGGGCTACGTTTTTAGAATGAGCCTATGTTGCTTTAATTTGTTATCAAAATGTGATTTAATATCATTTAATATGAATGACACTGTTATAACTTAATTTGACAGTATTGACATTTTTAATGAAAAAATCTCACTCTTCCACTGAAAAAAAAAATCTGAAAAATATTCATTACACAGTTATAACTGCTTTATGACAATCATGTTTATTACAGATTAATGTGTTGCTCAAGTTATGTTGTCTAGGTAATGTCAAGATGT
This sequence comes from Danio kyathit, assembly GCA_903798195.1. Lineage (NCBI taxonomy): Eukaryota > Metazoa > Chordata > Actinopteri > Cypriniformes > Danionidae > Danio > Danio kyathit. Next base: position 75,103,581 of record LR812523.1, on the reverse strand, counting down.
CATGACAATGACATTTAAAAAAATGTCACCATTACAGTTAAAATAACATAAGTGAGCTGATGATACTTAATGACAGCACTCATAAGGCTTAGTCCCTGATTTCTCAGGGAATGAACCGTCAACTATTTTAGCATAAGTTTTATGCAGCGGCTGCCCTTCAAGCTGCAACCCAGTACGGGGAAACACTCATACACTCTCACATTCATACACACTCACACACTACGGCCAATTTAGTTAAATTGAGGGTGCTTTCACACCTAGACTTTTGTTCCGGAACGTGGCGCGTTTGCCCAGTTAGCGCGGTTCGTTTGGCATATGTGAACAGGGCAATCGCGCTCGGAATCGCGCCAAAGCAATCGCTCCGAGACCGCCTGAATGAGGTGGTCTTGGCTCGATTGAAACGAACCCTGGAGCGGATCGATTGTAGTGAGAAAGCGATACGATCCGAGCCCGGTTATATCACAGTGTTTTATGGATATGTAATAGGCATACGGCTATATGAAGAGAGAATTATGAGTAGATTATATGAGTCATTCCAGACATCCCAAGTCTCCCGGAAGTTCCGGGAGTATCCCGCAAATGCACAGAGACTCCCAGATGCCCGCAAACGAGTAAACGCAAATCTCCCAGAAATCGCGCGTCTTTCTCCCGGTCCTCAAAATACGTCGCGCACCCTTCTCATCACCCCTCCCCTCCTCGCTCTTCAGACATGTCGCGCGCACGCTGTCAAACACCACCAAACCACCCCCGACAGCTGAGCGGGACTCTGCTAAATAAACCACGAAACTCTGACCAATGTGAGGAGAGTTTACTCACACGTGACTTGTTTTAGCTATTTTGGTCCGTTTAGAAACTTTGCAGTGTGAAAGCGAACCGCGCCAACAACAAAGAGCAACAATGTAACAATTTTAATCCCTGTTTCGGAACAACTGAATCGATTCACAGGTGTGAAAGCACCCTGAATTCACCTATAGTGCATGTCTTTGCACTATGGGGGAAACCAGAGCACCCGGAGCAAACCCACGCAAACACGGGGGGAATAAGTAAAGACCACACAGAAATGGCAACTGGCCCAGCCGGGACACGAACCAGCGACCTTCTTGCTGTAAGGTGACAGTGCTAACCAATGAGCCACCGTGCCACCCTCCTTCATATTCAGTACATGTCATTTCATAAAGGTCTTATGAACACCCTTTCAAGTAAAGTGTTACAAAACTTTTGAAATGAAATGAAAAGGTCAATAAACAAGCTAAATTTTAAAGAGTCCAATGTAGGTGTTTGTGAATGTAAATGGTCTGCAAAATGTTAAAGATCAAAGTGATCAAATAAAGTTATTGTCTTCTGAAAAAAAGAGAGAATAAATTCTGAGGCGCTAAAATGAGTCATTGGCTTTTCTCGTTTAGCTGGTCCATAGCACAATATAGCTGGTTTCAAGATCATTGTGTTGAGGAGCGTTTAATATTATAATTTTAGCTCAGTTTTTGCACCTTCTCAAACACCTACATTGTAATCACTGAATCTGTGAATTGATTCTCTTTCTTACAGTTCATCGTATTTGCATGTAGTTGTTCATGCTGATAAAATTCACAAATGTGGAGAATTCAGCAGTGACTAATCTAAAGGCCTCAGATTGACAACTGTGTTCATAAGAAAAAATGTGTGTTTGGTCTTTTTTTTTTTTTTGAGCACCGTAAAAAGTTAGAGGTCTTTTGGGTATTAAATTCTGCACCCGATCCAAATTGACTCACTTCTGAATCCAATATTTATTCATTCATTTTCTTTTCGGCTTAGTCCCTTCATTAATCCAGGGTAGCCACAGTGTAATGAACCGCCAACTTATCCAGCACATGTTTTACACAGTGGATGCCCTTCCAGCCACAACCCATCTCTGGGAAACATCCATACACACTCATTCACACTCATACACTACGGACAATTTAGCCTACCTAAATCACCTGTACCGCATATCTTTGGACTGTGGGGGAAACCGGAGAACCCGGAGGAAACCCATGCGAACGCAGGGAAAACATGCAAACTCTACACAGAAACGCCAACTGACCCAGCCGAGGCTCGAACCAGCGACCTTCTTGCTGTGAGGCGACAGCAAGTTGATCATTTGGTTGATAATTGGTTTCATCACTCTGTCTCCTCTCCACCAATCAGCTGGTGTGTGCTGAGCGGTCTGGCACAATATGGCTGCCGTTGCGTCATCCAGGTGGATGCTGCACACTGGTGGTGGATGAGGAGATTCACTTTCGACTGCGACCCTGTCCACGACACCCCCAATCCCCCCGATCTTCACTTCCACGACTCCCCAACCCTCTTCGCTTTCGACCGCAACCCTATCCGCAACACCCCCAATCCTCCCACTCTTCACTTCCGCGACTCCCCAAACCTTTTCACTTTCGACCGTGACCCTGTCCGCGACACCCCCAATCCCCCCGCTCTTCACTTCCACGACTCCCCAACCCTCTTCGCTTTCGACCGCGACCCTATCCGCAACACCCCCAATCCTCCCACTCTTCACTTCCGCGACTCCCCAAACCTCTTCACTTTCGACCGTGACCCTGTCCGCGACACCCCCAATCCCCCCGCTCTTCACTTCCGTGACTCCCCAACCCTCTTCGCTTTCGTCTGCAACATCTCTCCCAACCTCTGATAACATGTCAGATCCGTTACCCTGATCTGTTCGGGGACCTCGCAATTTACAAATTAAGCACTGCTAAGCCGACCAATCACAGAGCTTTGCTATACACGTCGTTGCAACATGTAGTTACATTTTTTGAGAGGTGCACGTCTGCGTCGGCGTCAGCCATGGCGAGGGCTATGCAACCGCACAAACTGGACCATACATGTGCGCTTGACAGTATAATTCAGCCTTAAAACGTTTGCTAAAATAGTTGGCGGTTCATTCCGCTGTGGCGACCTCTGATAAATCAGAGACTAAGCCGAAGGAAAATGAACAGATGAATTTACTTATTTCTTTATTATTATTTTCATTTTGGATGCATGTAAATCAATTACAGGGACCTTAAAACATAACAAGGAACCCTTAAAATGTTCCTCAAAGATGCTTCTTCTGCGGTTCTGTCTTGAAAACTTCTCTCATCTTTATAGGCTAAGAATGCAGGTATATTTGATTAAGTTGTGAATAAGCAAGGTTGCCACAAAATCACAGAAATGAAGCCTTCATGCCAACTGGACAATTTTCCAACAATATCGGCTGATTTGAGAATAATGAATAAGCTCGGCTGAAATTCTGCCACAGCCTAATGGGAGACCATCAAGCTTAAATGAAATCACGGTAATCGGATAGTCTTTGGAAACCATATATTCTCCTCAAGCAGGCAGCCACATTTCTAAAGAGGTTTATTGCTTTATGTTATTACAATATGAGCCCATCACACACCTGATGAACTGCTTCAAGTACAGCAAACAGCGGATCTCTCATCAGCATCTGAAAGACATGCGATAAAGCAGAAGGCTTGTCTTTTGGATCCGTGGAGCGAGATGAAAATTTCATGCTTTTGTGTTCTCGTGATTTCTCCAGTATTTTTGGGATGGTGCCTCTGCTGTCACAGCATGAAGGATTGAGAATCCGGCAGCGAGCGCTTGTCACTCACTTCGCTGCTGTCCTGAATAACAACAGACACACGCGGAGCTATTATGAGCAATTATGTGTAACCCAGAGCTAAGCCTGGAGCTGTTCCTCATCTGCAGGGTTAATCTCTGCACTTCTGGATCTTGCCAAACAGAGTAGGAGTGAAGACGAAGACCCTTTCAGCCTCCGCTCACGCATTCTTTATCTCTGTGCTGTTGCTGCTGGCGAAAGTAGTATTTTCTTACTAAAGCCTCACTGAGATCTCAACAAAGTTTTAGCTGTAGCTTTGAAACATCAAGTATTGATGTATCGGGTGACTGGAACCAAAACTTTCTGAAAACTTTCTGGCCAGGATGTAGAATTTTTGAAACTCCAGGTACAGTGTTGTTGTGTGGACATTACAACTGGAGTTTTCCCCTGATGACGTCAGCGTGTGCTGTTCTTTTCTTTCTGATTGGCCAACATGGCTGGGTTCACACCTGTCACGATCACCAACGATCTAACCCTTATAGATCGCTGGAGAACATTCACTATCACCCAGCAGGCTACAATCCTTTCTCCATAAGAACTACAAATCCTGTCATGCACCACACACACACACCTGTTCCAGTTCTCCTTTGATTACACACACACACACAGCTGGGAGCTGGGAGTCATGAACACCTTCATTAGTTGGATCAGCTGTGTTTGATCAGGGTTGAAGCAATACTGTGCAGAGCTGCGGCCCTCCAGGAATTGAGTTTGAGACCTATGCTTTAAGGGAAATTATGGCAAATAGTTGCACCTCAACATTAAGGCTATATTATGTAATGATACCCTACTGAGTGTAAATTTGAAAATTTATCATATTTATATTGTCTTATTGGGACAATAAAACTCTTTCTACACCAACCTACCCAATTCCTAACCCTAACCTAACCCATAAAGACTTTCTTATTACATGCCCATTAGTTTAACTGACACTTTTTAACAAGATTTTATTTACTTTTTATTTCAAATGAAAGCCCTTGTGATCTGTTATGTGATGAGAAGAAAATAAACAAACCTAATAATGGGTTCATAATAAGGTGTATTCAAACCCTGGTTTATTACGTCAAAAGGGGATAATTATTGCAGAAAGTAATCAATGTCTTAAAGGGCACCTATGATGAAAATCATCTTTTGTAAGCTGTTTGGACAGAACTGTGTCTGGGTACTGTGTGTCCACAGTCATATTGGGGTGATATAAAGACAGTAAGTCTCTTTTTTTTTAATTTCTTGATGTGAAAATAGGATCCAAATCCCTCCCATTTTGAGGCCGACTGTAGGAGTGCGGTTTCCCTGCCCACCAAATTGATTGACAGCTGCGTAATAACATGTCTCTGTAATAACCTGTATAATCATATCAACAAGACAGGATGTGCGCAAAGCAACTGGGATTTAAAGATCTGTTCAACTCTCTGTGATCACCAATCATCATCAAATGTGATCAAGAATGAGTTTTACTAGTTTAAAATGTTTTTCAAACAGTGCATGTTAATGAATTACAATGATTTTACCGTCTTTATCACCACAGCCGCATAGTGTCAGTACAATTATACTCCGTTGCAATAGTTGTGTTAACAATACCCCAACATATAACTCAACTATAGGTTATTATAGTACCTTCCCAACTATGGGTTGTTCAAACCCAATGCATGGGGTATATAATTTAACCCAATGCTTTGGGTTATTTTGATTAAATGTTATTTTTTCCATTCTGGTATTACTATTGCTATTATTAGTACTACTACTAATAATAATAATAATACTTCCTTACATTTATATAGCTCAAAGCGCTTTACACATGGGGGGAATCTCCTTATCCACCACCAGAGTGCAGCGTCCACCTGGATGACACGACGGCAGCCATTTTGCGCCAGACCGCGCACCACACACCAGCTGATAGGTGGAGAGGAGACAGAGTGATGAAGCCAATTATGATATGGGGATGGTTAGGAGGCCATGATGGACAGAGGCCAGATTTGGCCAGGGGTTAAACCCCTACTCTTTCTCGAAGGACATCCTGTGATTTTTAACGACCACAGAGAGTCGGTGCCTCGGTTTAACATCTCATCCGAAAAGACAGAGCTCACTGAGCAGTAAAGAGTCTCCGTCTCTATACTGGGGCATTAGGACCCACACAGACCACAGGTTGGGCGCCTCCTGCTGGTCTCACTAACACCACTTCCGGCAGCAACCTAGCTTTCCCATGTGGTCTCCCATTCAGGTACTGACCGGGCGCAGCCCTGCTTAGCTTCAGTGGGCGACCATGTGAGAGTTGCAGAGAGCTAGCTGCCGATGTTAAAATTAATACTACTATTAATTTTATATTATGTTTGCGTAAATAAATAACATCCAGTTTTCAAAAATATTGAAAATGCTTTTTTTCCATTACATTTTAAGTTCCAGACACTTTAAGGGTTTTTATCCATTTAATATAGATCGGCTATGAAGCGCACGTTTGTATCATCAATAATTAAGAGTGCTGGTGAAACGGATATAAAAAAAACAAACACTACACGGAGAGGTAAATAAAAAATAAAAATACTATTATTGCGTTAGAGCTTAAACTAACTTTACAATGCAAAAACAACATTATGTATGCATATTAATACAGCTGTTCTGTGTCAGTTAAATCAGTTGAGTGTTGAAATTCAAAAAATATAACCCAGCTGGTTGAGTTATTAAATAAATAACCCAATAAAGGTAAAAAATAACCCAACAAAGCACCAAATATTTAACCCAACTGGTTGAGTTATTAATAAATAACCAAATAAAGGTTAAAAATAACCCAACAAAGAACCAAATATTTTTAACTCAACCATTGGGTTAAATAAATAACTCAACGTTTTTTAGGGTGTAAAAGAAGACACTTCAATCCCGGTTTGTGGACATTAAATCAGGTTTATTTTGTACATTAACATAACAGATATCCGTACAGCGAGGGACGGACTGGCCATAGGGAGCACCACGACATTTTACTGCACTTCTCCCCCCCCACTTTTTTATAAACATCGCGCTTCCCCCCACCCCCACTTTTCATAAACATCGCCATACCAAAACCCTCTGGCAATTATTCTTGAATTTTTCTTCTGGTGCATTTGGGCAAAAGAGCTAAATGTAGCTCTACTATGCAACTGTGAGCTGGAAAAGGAGTAAATATAAAACAATTCACACGAACACCTCCTTTAACTGAAACGTGTTAATGCATATGAATATTGATGTCATCCTCACCCGTTCCCCATTTAGATGCGCTACACATAACACATGCCAGAACACCTCGACTCTCTTGATCCCACCAGCCGGTGTCACGAAGAAAAAAAAAACTCTTTTAAGAGAACTACTGTAGATAGAAAGAGCGCCAGAAGAAGCCAGAGAGAGATATCGATTCTTCAAAAGGTTTTTTTGAATGTAGTAACTGTTCTATTTGAAACCATATCGTCCTGAAGAGCCGTTTTATGTTGTGTGTTTAGCCTTCTTTATTTCCCGCCTTTTTGCTTTTCAAATCTGTAACTGACAAAACGTCTCAGTACTGGTTTTCTGGAGCTCAACTATCCTTTACACAGACTGTCAACACTCTCTCAACAGGTAAACTTGTTCTTTATTAAAATCTCTATACATTATAACTTTCAAAATTGTATTTGTTTCCTAACAAACATGTTTTTTTCCTCCTGTTTTGAGATTAACAGAGCATGTGGGACCAGTTCTACTCAGCTGAAGAAAACACTCTACTCTTCTCCACTAGTAAGACATTCATTCATTCATTCATTCATTCATTCATTCATTCATTTTCTTTTCGGCTTAGTCCATTTATTAATCAGGGATCGCCACAGCAGAATGAACCGCCAACTTATCCAGAACATGTTTTACGCATAAAACAGAAATACTGAATTTGTGATTCATATCAGTGTTTCATTTTCTTAATTATTACTCGGGTTTATGGACAAATAGTCACAAAAATATAAAAAACATATCACATTACTTCACTTTATCTTTTTAACACAGTAAAGGCATCACATATTGTACTACTTTTGGCCTTCATAATAAATGCTTGTTTTTACCTAAACAACTGAAGAGACACATCGTAACTTCAAACTCATTTGCATATTTAAGATGCTGTGAAATCTTATGTCATCTACAGAGAAAATATCACTGTTTTACCAAAATACACGTATAACGATGGACATAATTACATCATAGATGATTAAGAAGCCATTTGACTTGAACTTGGGCTGCGTCCGAAATCGCCTGCTTCTCAGTAGGAACTGCATTTGAAATTGAATATACTACTCAACCGTTAGAAAAGTGCGTTCTTTAGAGTATGAATGTGAGTAGTATGAATGGAACTCGGACGTACTACATCCGCCATTTTGTCATCATCGTGTGACTTGTCCGTGTCAGTCACTTCACTGTCTGAAATCACATACTTCCATACTATATAGTACGCTAAAAACAGTATGCGAGCTGAGTAGTATGTCCGAATTGATAGAATTTGAAAAACAGTATGTGAGAAGTACCCGGATGGCCTACTACTTCTGGCGAGATTCTGAAGTGCTCATCAGATGGACGCTATGCTATCCAGTGATGCACCGCATAAGAATTCATCAATGGGAGTGAAGCAACGTAAAATGGCCGATGTAGTACATGTGAGTTCCATTTATACTACTCTCATTCATACTGTAGGGAACATACTTTTCTAACGGTCGAGTAGTACATTTAAATTTAAATGCAGTACCTACTAAGTAGTAGGCGATTTCAGATGCGGCCCCATTCATGAAGTCTCTCGCAGTGCATCATGGGATAACGTAGCGTCCATCCTATGCACACTTGCCAGAAGTAGTACTGAAAGTAATCCACTTCTCACATACTGTTTATTTTCAGTTTATTTAACTGGGTTATCTACTTTCTGTTTGTTTTTTTGTGTCACTTATGGATTCTTTTCAATGCCAATTTTCATCTGATTAATGTATTTAGCTAATAACTGTTGTATGAGCCCTGCCATATTTACAAAATTTACTACACAATTATTAATTATTATTAAATTAATTATATTAATTTACTGCTGTAAAATGTTTATTATTTTTCAATATTTTCCAAGTATTGTTTAACAGAGCAAGAAAAACTTTGACAGGATTTCCCATTATAATTTAATTCTTGAGAAAAGTCTGTCTTTTAGTTTGGTTTGAAGTTCTACTATTATAATAATGATGATGATAATGATTATTATTATTAATAAATTAAACTAATAAATTAATTAATAAATTAAACATCAATTAAGAGATTTTTTAAGAATTAATAAATATACTAATAATAAGGAAAACTAATTTATAAAAATATATTTTATGGTGCTACACTGTACTTTCTTTTTTCTTTTACTTTGGTTGGAAATATTACAACAACATCAATAATAATAATCATAGGAATAATAATAATAATAATAAATTATTATTATTATTATTGTTATTATTTTTATTATTATTGTTGTTATTATTATTATTAATAATAATAATTAATTAAACGTCAATTAAAACATTTTTAAATAATTAATAAATATACAAAAATAATGAAAATTCTATAAAAATGCTACACAAAACTTTTAAAGCATTTTTTTATTTTAGTTTGGTTAAAAATATTACAACAACAACAACAACAACAACAACAATAATAATAAAAATAATCATCATCATCACCATAAAATAATAATAAAAATAAATTATTATTATTATTATTATTAATTAATTAATTAATTAAACATAAATAAAAATATTTTAAAATAATTAATAATTATATAAATATTAATGAAAATTTTATTTAAAAAATATTTTATGGTGCTACACAGCACTTTCAAAGCGTTTTTTTTTTTCTTTTTTGTTTGGTTGGGAATATTACAACAACAACAACAATAATAATGGGCAGCACGGTGGCGCAGTTGGTAGCACAATCACCCCACAGCAAGAAGATTGCTGGTACGAGCCCCAGCTGGGTCAGTTGGCTTTTCTGTGTGGAGTTTGTATGTTCTCCCCGTGTTGGCGTGAGTTTCCTACTGGTGCTCCAGTTTCCCCCACAAGTCCAAAGACATGCGATATACATGAATTAGGTGAGCTAAATTGTCTGTAGTGTATGTGTGTGAATGAGTGTGTATGGGTGTTTCCCAGTGATGGGTTGCAGCTGGAAGGGCATCCGGTTCATTCCGCTATGGCGAACGCAGATTAATAAAGGGACTAAGCCGAAAATTAATTAATGAATAATAATAATAATAACATTATTATTATTTATTAATTAAACATCAATTAAAATATTTATTAATAATTAATAAATATACTAATATTAATGAATTTTTACATAAAAATATTTTATGGTCGTACATAGCTCTTTCACAGAATATTATTTTTTTCTTTTAGTTTGGTTAGAAATACTACAACAACAACAACAACAATAATAACAATAATAATGAATAAATAATAATTAAACATAAATTAAGAAATATATATTTTTTAAATTAATAACTATATTAAAATTTATGACAATTTTATTTAAAATATTTTTATGGTCCTAAATAGCACCTTCAAGGCATATTTTTATTTTGGAACCTTACAAAAAAGGTTCTATTTATCACCATAAAGAGTTCTGCTATCGGTAAAAGCAGAAGAAACCCTAATACCCTAATTTGATACGGTTTATAATCATTTTTTCCTAAGAGTGTGTATATATTAAAGCGTTCCAGGTCACTTCTGAGACTGATTAGACCCTTCAAAGCACAGCAGGCGCTTTTGATTTGTGTCTGTGTTGATTCCAGAAAAACCCACCCACTCCTTCATTAAATATCACTTTCCCGGTGACACTTTGCTTCTTAAATTTTCATTAAACGGAGTGTGGCCTGAAGACTCAGACGCATTAATACCACACGCACATAAGAGCACCGAGGCGGACTCTTCTGTCACAGCGAGAGACTGGGCGTGAAAATGTTTATCTGGGGCTTTGGGATTATCAATGAGCAAATTACCTCTGATCCAGCAGAGGGTCTCAGGCAGACTGTGTGCTTCTGCCAGGCTCCCTCTCTAGGGCTTAGGGAAGGATGGAAGAAAGCAGGGACACTTTATTTTGAAGTAGCCTATATTCGTAAAGTCTCATTATTGATTCTGGGTTTTCTTTTCTTTTTGATATCATGCCCCTCCCCTTTTTCTTTTGGAGTAGCAGAGTGAGTGTTTTGTTGGAGGCTGGTGGCTCATGCTGAAAGAGCCCGACTCCCAGGAGGATTCCTCTCACTAGCAGAGCCCTTTCATTGCTCAGCCCTGGGCGACTTTCCTCCAGCTGCACCCATGACTCTCCATACGCACATGCTGCATGGATATGGACTCTATTATTTCTTGACATTGCTGACACTTTTGATGTTGCAAGGTAGGTGTGTGTGTGTTTGTGTGTGCAGGTACATGAGTGTCAGTCAACATATAAATAAACAAGTAACTATTAAATTATAAAAGAATAGCAGCACTTTATTATGGCATCCATGTTATGCAAGATGCATGCACTTACTATGGTAATAACAATATATTATGCGTACTTAAATACTACTATCTATGTCTCATACTAACTATATTGCAAGTTAATGATGTTACAGTACACTGCATCAAGGACATTGTAAATTAAAGTAACATGTAATTATAAATGTCGTACATTTCTGTATAAATAAACAAACAATAGATAATAAATGTCTGTGTGTGTGTGTGTGTGTATGTTTGTCACATAAAAACTACATTTCTGCTTGATTTATGTAAAATATATGTATAAATATTTATAAAAATTCTGAAAATTGTTTCGAAAAATTATGTATACATTATTAGAAAAATGTGAATAAATAATGCTTGCATGTAAATATACTAACAATATATATACACACATATTTGTATACATCTACAGTATATATTTGTACACACTCACACACACACACACACACACATATATATATATATATATATATATATATATATATATATGTATATATATATATATATATATATATATATATATATATATATATATATACATGTATATGCGTGTGTGTGTGTGTGTGTGTGTGTGTGTGTGTGTGTGTGTGTGTGTGTGTGTGTGTGTGTGTGTGTGTGTGTGTGTGTGTGTGTATATATATATATATATGTATATATATATACATACACAATCACACACACACACTCATATACCGCAGGCCAAGTGCCTTAGTGTCCCACCAGTGATGATATACAGCAACATCGCATTGCTACTCGTGTGATATTGCGTTTATACAACAGTTTGACGCCATAATCGTGTGTATAAAAAAGAAAATCAAACACGGAGCATCTCAAAACCCTTTTGTAAGCGGAACTACTTTTTTCCGCCACTCATTCACATCTGCAGCTGACGTCAGAACAGCAGAAGAGAGAGATTGACTTAGAAAGTCATTTACCAGTTTAATAATGATTTGATCAGCTGTAATTTGAAATTACGGTGGTTTTCTCTTAGGGCTTATTATGCAGTCTCTGTGGCCATCTTGTGGATGAACATCATCAACCGTCTTTGCTCAAAGGCAGGCCAATGCCCGCTGATGCGCTGTCTCTCAAAAATTATAAATATTTTAACATGGGCACTATCCTTGTAAATAAACTCCATAGTTGCAATCTAAACAACTACATTCTTGACTAAAAAAGCCTCAAAAGTACATTATGTTGCCCAACAGCTGCAATATTTGTCAAACTTTAGAGTGTCTTCTGCTTGTTGCTGAATGTGGGCAAAGTAATACACAAGGGTAAAGGGTGAAGAGGCTGTACGAGTGCTGTTACTGGCAGAATATTGCACGACTAGCAACCAATCAGATTCAAGAACCAGACAGAACTGTTGTGTATATGTATGTGTGTGTGTATATATATATATATATATATATATATATATATATATATATATATATATATATATATATATATATATATATATATATATATATATATTAGTGGTGGTGAGCCGTTATCGGCGTTAACGTGTTGCGTTAATGCGAGACTCTTATCGCGCGATAAAAAAAATATCGTCGTTAATCTATTCTCAAAGTTGGGTGAGAGCTGGGTCTTTTCTACGCAAGCTATGATGACTTTCACCTTGATAGTTTAGCGTGGCTGTATACCTGACCGGTGAGCCGTCTGGGAAAGAAGTGCCCTTCTGAATCAAATCAGCAGGATGCCTGACTCTCCTGCAGTTGAGCAGTTTCACTTTAACTCACGAACATTTAATTCATGCCTTCATGACAAACTGGGGTATTAGACGCAAATAAATGAGTAAGGACAGGTGAGAGTGTTATGGAATTTAATAACGCACGCCAAATGAGAAGAAAAAAAACTTCCGCATTTCGCGATGTGTGTGTGTGTGTGTGTGTGTGTGTGTGTGTGTGTGTGTGTGTGTGTGTGTGTTTGTGTGTGTGCGTCTGTGTGTCTGTGCGGTCCTTTGCTGACAGCCGCCTGTGTGGATCTTGTCGGAAAATATGGCGAAAAGTCCTACATGACGGTAATAGTTTGTCAGTAATGCCACTAATATCTGCATGCTCCACGTCTCAATTCCATTTCTGTTTAGTTCAGTTATGACTTTAGTCGCATTAAGTAATCAAAAATCGCTGTTTACATGGTAGACTCTTAATCAGAGTATTGTTTTAATCATATTAAAATCGTATTAAAGTATTGTTGCCCATGTAAACATACTCAATGTTTGACACCGTCAGGGCTCTGTGAACTTGCCTTTGCGAAGCAGCATTTTCTGTATGTACGTACATCAAAAGCAAGTATGAAATCGCTGTTTCGAGCTTCTGTAGGCCTACAGTTCAGCATTCATGTTTAACTGAATAAACAGTTAGTAAACACAAGTACATCTTATTGAACATCATTTATTTTCATCACCAATTATCATAGTAGAACAGTTCCTCAAGCAGTTTGTGATGCATTTTGGAAACAGGAGATGAGCCCCTGGTCTAATGCGTCACCTGGCTTGAGAAACCCGTTCTCAAAGACTTAATATTTGGGTAGCACACATATTCTGAATGCCTTCGGCAGAATTCAAATGAGCCATTTTAAACTAGATTAATTTTGAAATTAATCTAGATTAATCGAGATTTAAAAAATTAATCTATGCCCACCTATATATATATATATATATATATATATATATATATACAGTATATGTGCGTGTACAAACTGCATATGTAATTGCTATTGTGTGTGTATGTATGTGTATATATATATATATATATATATATATATATATACACACACACACACACACATTGTTAGTATATTTATTGTAGGTAATATTTATTTATTTATTTATTTATTTATTTATTCAACGTTTTTGTATCAATAATATTGTATACATAATTTTTTACACATCTTTATACATATATTTTATATAGATCAAGCAAAAAATAAATATTGGGATTACTGGTTTATTTCATTTTTTTTAACAGTTTCAATCTAATATTTAGAGGTTGTCCTGTAATGTTATTTACATTTTACTGTATTTAAAAATATATCAAGCTTTTTTTCAGAAAGCTTTTTTACGCTGTATAGTAAGGTTTTTGTGTTTTATAGCACATATATAACATTTGGATGTTCTTTCCACTGCACCAGTGAACATGCATGTTGTCCTCCATGCAACATTTCCTTTGTATTACTGTCAAACAAACACAATTTTTTGTATTTGACACTTTGCGTTGCAATACTCTCATAAAACCCATCAGAGCTATACGAGATTAATGAATTCAAATATCATTGTTTGCTTGCAGTGTCGCCTCGTAAAGCACGCTAGCCTCATTTAGATCTAATCTTACATGCAAATTCAACATTTCTGTCGGAAGGCATTCCCAGTGAGGGGGTTACATAAAGTGAACCACCGCCACCAGATGAACTTTGCCTTTTAAAAAGGACAAGATCGCATTACCAGAAATGATAAATTACCATACACAAAGAAAAGCCAACAATCTGTCAGAAACGCTACATACAATATGCAGATTTCTACTGGATAGTGTCAAAGCATGACGATGGATACAGATCGCATGTCACTGCAAATCCTTCAAAACATCAGTGAGATTTAAAAATGTGTAAATAATGCATGCAAGCGAATGCTTTTTCTTTGTTAATGTAAATGATTTACACTTTCGGAGGTGTTTTATTAATCGTGAATACTGTACTACCCTTTAAACATAACATTAGCAAAGAGTAGCAGAATATTAGCCTAACAACCACCTGTCATAGTGTTGCCGAAGGCACGGTTCAGCTAAACCCATGTGTATAAACAGAGCACATGGCTGAGTGACTTAAAACCTCAGGGCTGAATTCAATCTCAGCTGCTATAACCTCATCTCTGCTTTATGTGGAGCCACAGCGGGTGAAATCACTGAGAAACTAATGGTGAAAGAAGATATACTCCACATTTTTTTCAATCCAATAGGCTGCTTTTGCTCATATTTTTCAGTGTTCTCCATTGCTCAGTTTGAAAACAAAAGATCTGCTTTCTTCTTTATAGCCGACGGGCTGCAGTGTTATGCTTGTAACATTGTGCATAACCAGAGGTATGTGGACGTAGGCTGTTCCAGGCCCGAAATCATCACCTGCTCCCACTCCCACAAGGGCTTCAAGCATCGCTTCTGCATTAGAACTGAAAGTGGTAAGAATAATGCCCTTGACTACTGTACTGTACAACCACCCACTAGCATCTACTAGCACAACAACAATCAAAATAGGCTTGAGAAAGTCATTAGCTGAGTGTTAATCAAGAATAATGCATACTGATTGTTTTTGGTGACAAGCTAGTTCATCAAGTTTAGTTCTGTGGATTTTCTCAAATCCTCCGAGCAACACAACTCCACGGAGACACCTTAATCCTGCTCGTGAGGCTTGGTGCGTGTAATTGTCATCACACTTTGGCAGCGCAAGGAGCATTAGAGGCGGATGAACTTAGTGATCACAGTGTTCCCTGCCCCCTGACTAATTATCCTGTTTTAACCCGTACTTCCAACACCTTCATCTCCTAATCAGCCACAAAAACCAACACCTACTGTATAAGCTCGTCTGAAGGTCCAGTGAATCAGAATTCGTAAAAATCCTACACTGGGTTTGAATTTATATAATGCATTGGGGTTTTTTGCACCTATAGGAAACTAGCCGCCAGGCTCAGTTCCCTGAGAACTAACTTTCCCTCAGATCATTTTCCGGGTTGCATTTGCATCACCATTAAGATCTCTGGACCCCGAAAGCCACATCAAATGTCACATTTGACAAAATCAGGAACTACAGGATGGAGGAAATAGAAATTCATTGTGTGTTTGGGTTTCATATTAATGGAGTTGGAATGTAAACATAAGTTATTTAGATGGAGTGCTCAATTAAAAAAAAAAAGGCAGCAGGTAAATGTCTCTAATTCTGAATATGAATGTCTTGCAATGCTTTACAATGCAGTGAAGCAGTACTACCTGAAGACATGCATTCGACCAGTCAGTGCACACTTGCATCACTGTAGTTCCTAATGTACTGGATTAGACCCTACTCCTAAATAGGAGCTAATTTAGTTCCCCTAAATGCCATTCCTAGAAATAAAATCATTCCTAGTTCCTGTGGTGTCAACACACTAAAAAGCAGATATTTTCTGCTTAATAGTTCCTGGAACTGTGGAAAAGGTTCCTCTGGTTTGTATTAGCATAAGACATGCATTCATGTAGTTCCTATTGTATTTGACTAGACCCAGTTCTAAAGTACTCTGGGAGCAAATTTAGTTCCCCAAAAATCCCATTTCTATACCTAAAATCATTGCCAGTTCCTGTGGTATCAACACACCAAAAAGCAGGTATTTTTTGTTTAATAGTTCCTGGAACTGTGGAAAAGGTTCCTCTGGTTTGTATTAGCATAAGACATGCATTCATGTAGTTCCTATTGTACTGGATTAGACCCTTCAATGAGATACTGTGGGAGCAAATTTAGTTCCCCAAAATCCCATTTCTAGAACTAAAATCATTCCCAGTTTCCGTGGTGTCAACACACCAAAAAGCAGGTATTTTCTGTTTAATAGTTTCAGTAACTGTGGAAAAGGTTCCTCTAGTTTTGTATTTGTATAAGACATGCATTCATGTAGTTCCTATTGTATTTGATTAGACCCTGTTCTGAAGTACTGTGGGAGCAAATTTAGTTCCCCAAAAATATAATTCTTAGAACTAAAATCATTCCCAGTTGCTGTGGTGTCAACACACCAAATGCAGGTATTTTCTGAATAATAGTTCCTGAAACTGTGGAAAAGGTTCCTCTGTTCTGTATTAGCAAAAGACATGCATTCATGTAGTTCCTATTGGGCTGGATTAGACCCTGCTCTGAAATACTATGGAATAAATTTAGTTCCCCAAAATCCTGTTCCTAGAACTAAAATCATTCCCATTTCCTGTGGTGTCAACTCACCAAAAAGCAGATATTTTCTGTTTAATAGTTCCTGGAACTGTGGAAAAGGTTCCTCTGATCTGTATTAGCAAAAGACATGCATTTATGTAGTTCCTATTGGGCTGGATTAGACCCTTCAATGAGATAATGTGGGAGCAAATTTAGTTCCCCAAATCCCATTCCTAGAACTAAAATCATTCCCAGTTCCTGTGGTGTCAACATGCCAAAAAGCAGGTATTTTCTGCTTAATAGTTCTAGTAACTGTAGAAAAGGTTCCTCTAGTTTTGTATTGTGTAAGACATGCATTCATGTAGTTCCTATTGTATTTGATTAGACCCTGTTCTGAAGTACTGTGGGAGCAAATTTAGTTCCCCAAAAATATCATTCCTAGAACTAAAATTCTTCCCAGTTTATGTGGTTGAAAGACACCAAAAAAGCAGGTACTTTAGGTTAATTGTTCTTGGAACTGGGGAATAGGTTCCTCTAGTTTGTATTAGCGTAAGACATGCATTCATGTAGTTCCTATTGTGCTGGATTAGACCCTGCTCTGAAGTACTGTGAGAGCAAATTTAGTTCTTTAAAATCTCATTCATAGAACCAAAATCATTCCCAGTTGCTGTGGTGTCAACACACTAAATGCAGGTATTTTCTGATTAATAGTTCCTGAAACTATGGAAAAGGTTCCTCTGGTCTGTATTAGCATAAGACATGCATTCATGTAGTTCCTATTGGGCTGGATTAGACCCTGCTCTGAAATACTATGGGAATAAATTTAGTTCCCCAAAATCCTGTTCCTAGAACTAAAATCATTCCCATTTCCTGTGGTGTCAACTCACCAAAAAGCAGGTATTTTCTGCTTAATAGTTTCAGTAACTGTGGAAAAGGTTCCTCTAGTTTTGTATTAGTGTAAGACATGCATTCATGTAGTTCCTATTGTATTTGATTAGACCCTATTCTGAAGTACTGTGGGAGCAAATTTAGTTCCCCAAAAATATAATTCCTAAGAACTAAAATCATTCCCAGTTGCTGTGGTGTCAACACACCAAATGCAGGTATTTTCTGTTTAATAGTTCCTGAAACTGTGGAAAAGGTTCCTCTGATCTGTATTAGCAAAACACATGCATTTATGTAGTTTCTATTGGGCTGGATTAGACCCTTCAATGAGATAATGTGGGAGCAAATTTAGTTCCCCCAAATCCCATTCCTAGAACTAAAATCATTCCCAGTTCCTGTGGTGTCAACATGCCAAAAAGCAGGTATTTTCTGCTTAATAGTTCTAGTAACTGTAGAAAAGGTTCCTCTAGTTTTGTATTAGTGTAAGACATGCATTCATGTAGTTCCTATTGTATTTGATTAGACCCTGTTCTAAAGTACTGTGGGAGCAAATTTAGTTCCCCAAAAATATAATTCCTAGAACTAAAATCCTTCCCAGTTCCTGTTGTTAAAAGACACCAAAAAAGCAGGTATTTCAGGTTAATTGTTCTTGGAACTGGGGAATAGGTTCCTCTAGTTTGTATTAGCGTAAGACATGCATTCATGTAGTTCCTATTGTGCTGGATTAGACCCTGCTCTGAAGTACTGTGAGAGCAAATTTAGTTCCTTAAAATCTCATTCATAGAACCAAAATCATTCCCAGTTGCTGTGGTGTCAACACACCAAAAAGCAGGTATTTTCTGATTAATAGTTCCTGAAACTGTGGAAAAGGTTCCTCTGGTCTGTATTAGCATAAGACATGCATTCATGTAGTTCCTATTGGGCTGGATTAGACCCTGCTCTGAAATACTGTGGGAATAAATTTAGTTCCCCTAAATCCCGTTCCTAGAACTAAAATCATTCCCAGGACCTGTGGTGTCAACACACCAAAAAGCTGGTATTTTCTGCGTAAAAGTTCCTGCAACTGTGGAAAATGTTCCTTTGGTTTGTATTAGCATAAGACATGCAATCGTGTAGTCCCTATTGTGCTGGATTAGATCCTGCTCTGAAGTACTGTGGGAGCAAACTTAGTTCCACAAAATTCCATTCCTAAAACTAAAATTATTCCCAGTTCCTGTGGTGGTAAGACACCAAAAAAAAAAACAGGTACTTCAGGTTAATTGTTCTTGAAATTGTGGAATAGGTTCCTCTGGTTTGTATCACTATAAGACATGCATTAAAATAGTGAGTGTACACTTCTGTCCCTGTATTTCCCATTGTGCTGGATTAGATCCTATTAATAAGTAGGATCTAATTTAGCACCCCTAAATGCCATTCCTAGAACTAAAATCATTTCCAGTTCCTGTGGTGTGAACACCAAAAAAGCAAGTACTTGTATTTTTAACTAATAGTTCTTGGAACTATGGGAAATGTTTCTCTGGTGTGAAAGCCCCGGTTGAATTTATAGACAAGTTACATATTGGTGTCGACAGTTCTAAAAGGAACTTTAACATCTGTGGAACCTTTCTGTGGAATAAAAAGCTTTTTAAAGTGAAAGAAGGTCTATTAGTGTTCTTCACAAGAAGACTCGATTCAAAGCTGATTCGATTTCTGAGTCATACAGTAGAGAGAGGTGATTAACCCCCCATCCCCCCCAACCTACAACTGGTCAGAATTATTTCTGATATGACAGAAATTTGGGTTGCCCCTCATGAGGATATCACACAATCAAAGCCGAGCTATGCTCTAAAGTATTTTCCCCCTCCCAGCGCCAGTGCGAAAACAGAAATGAAACCATGGCATCTTTAATCTTTAATGCATCTTTAAAGCACCAAGAAAGAAAACAAAAAAAGAATGAGACCCATAGCTATCAAACTATCAATTAACATATTTATGCTTACCTCCAGTTTATGTTACAAAAACGGATAAACCCATGCCCACATCCTTCAAGCCACCTGCACATCCTCAGACATCAGTGCCAAGTGTTTCTCCCAGGAGAGCATGCTGTATTTTAATCCAATTGTAAAATTCAATTCATCTTTGTTTCCATAGTGCTTTTACAATGTAGGTAGATTGTGTCAAAGCAGCTTAACATAGACGTTCTAGTAAATTGAAACTGTGTCAGTCCAGTTTTTAGTACTTTTACAGTAACTTACTGCATATTAGGAATCTGCAGTATTCTATTGTAATCAAAGTAATCAAGTACTGCTAGTTGAAGACAAAAATGAAAGAGTTAATGAAACAATTATTGCATCACAAAATGTATTTAAAATAGATGATGACTGATGAATGAAAATGACTTTTGTAAACCATTTAAAATTAATATAATAACAATGAATAATAGGCAACGCAGTGGCGCAGTAGGTAGTGCTGTTGCCTCACAGCAAGAACGTCGCTGGGTCGCAGGTTCGAACCTCGGCTGGGCTGGGTCAGTTGGCGTTTCTGTGTGGAGTTTGCATGTTCTCCCTGCGTTCGCGTGGGTTTCCTCCGGGTGCTCCGGTTTCCCCCACAGTCCAAAGACATGCAGTACAGGTGAATTGGGTAAGCTAAATTGTCCATAGTGTATGAGTGTGAATGTGTGTGTGGAAGTTCCCAGAGATGGGTTGCGGCTGGAAGGGCATCCGCTGCGTAAAATAGTGCTGGATAAGTTGGCGGTTTATTCCGCTGTGGCGACCCCGCAAGGGACAAAGCCGACAAGAAAATGAATGAATGAATGAACAATGAATAATAAAATATTGTTGTACATGATCTCGTCACTTTTTATTATTTATTAAATTCAATAGTAAATACTAAAAATATTCCTAGTACTAGTTTGTGGATAGAAGGGCATCTGCTGCGTAAAACATATGCTAGAATAGTTGGTGGTTCATTCCGCTGTGGTGACCACTGATAAATAAAGGACCAAGCTGAAGGAAAATGAATGAATGATACTAAAAAAATTAAAGCTTTGTACTGCCAGTGTACAATGTAAATAAATGACAGTGTAAAAATGGCATACTGTAAAATCAAAATATGGTAAAGAGCACTTTACAATAAAAAAGAAGTTGCGGTAGGCTACTCTACTGTCAAATAAAATTGTGGTAGAGCCCTGCTACAGTAAAACACATTTGCAGGTAAATTACTGTAAAGGGGGAGTTGTGATAAATTGCTGGCAACAGTGCTGCTAGTTACCGCACAAATACCATAAAATGTCTTACAGTGTAGCGTGAGCACATCAACTGAGCTTTGACATTGCATCACATGCCATTTACTGATACAGTTAGAGTTGGTATTTCATAAAGAAATGCTAAAAAATAAGCAGACCAAGATTATCCATTAAATTCAATTGTTTCGGGACTGACCAGGTGTCTTGCTTTAACCATATCACTACATGACCCCCCTTAGAGAATCTTTATTGTTCTATGAAACAGTTGAATCAGAATCTGTTTTCCATTAGTTTTTCTAAGTGTAATCCCGCCAGTCCGACACCATCCAACCCACTCTGAACCGGGATCGAAGCGGCAACTTTCAGCATGGGAGTCGGTTGCTCTAACAAGGAGGCTAAAGACCATGGCCTCTAGCGTTTGTCGCTAGAGCACCTTTCAAGGTCAGAGGAATGTGGTTTACCTGCATAGCACTTCACTAGCTGGCCTCCGTTACACTCACCCCTCCTTAACCTCACTTCCATCCTGGACGAGCCCCCAAGTGTAACTCACCGGTCCTATTGCACCATCCTACTCACAGCTGGGATGGAACTGGCAACTCTCCGCATGGGAGGTCAGAGGAGTGAGGTTTACCCACACAGCACTTCACTAGCTGGCCTCTGTTACACTCACCCCCGCGAACCTCACTCCCATCCGGGTCACGGCACCAATATAACCCAGCTGGTCCTACACCACCCAAACCAGCTCCGAGCTGGGATCGAACCGGTGACTCTCCGCATTGTAATTGAATGCTCTTACAAGAAGGCTAAAGACCATGGCCTCTAACGTCTGTCGCTAGAGCACCTTTAGAGGTCGGAGGAGTGAGGTTTACCTGCACAGCACTTCACTAGCTGGCCTCCATTACACTCACCCCCTAAACCTCACTCCCATTCCAGACTAGCCCCCAAGTGTAACCCACCAGTCCTATTGCACCCATCCTGCACAGAGCTGAGATCGAACGGGTGACTCTCCCTATGGTATCGGTTGCTCTAACAAGGAGGCTAAAGACCATGGCCTCTAGCGTCTGTCACTAAAGCACCTTTAGAGGTCGGAGGAGTGAGGTTTACCTGCACAGCACTTCACTAGCTGGCCTCCATTACACTCACCCCCTAAACCTCACTCCCATCCCAGATGGGCTCCCATGTGTAACCCACTGGTCCTATTGCACCCATTCCACTCAGAGATGAGATCGAACCGGTGACTCTCCGCATGGGAGGTCAGAAGACAGAGGAGTGAGGTTTTCTAGCACTTCACTAGTTGGCCTCCATTACACTCACCCCCCTTAACCTCACTCCCATCCCAGATGGGCCCCCATGTGTAACCCACTGGTCCTATTGCACCCATTCCGCTCAGAGATGAGATCGAACCGGTGACTCTCCGCATGGGAGGTCAGAAGACAGAGGAGTGAGGTTTTCTAGCACTTCACTAGTTGGCCTCCATTACACTCACCCCCCTTAACCTCACTCCCATATGAGTCACGGCACCAATGTAACCCCGCTGGTCCTACACCATCCAAACCCGCTCCGAGCTGGGACCGAACTGACGACTCTCCGCATGGGAGTCGGTTGCTCTAACAAGGAGGCTAAAGACCATGGCCTCTAGCCTCGATCGCTAGAGCACCTTTAGAGGTCAGAAGAGTGAGGTTTACCTGCATAACACTTCACTAGCTGGCCTCGGTTACACTCATCCCCCTTCTTAATCTCACTCCCATCCGGGTCATGGCACCAATGTAACCCCACCGGTTCTACACAACCCAAACCCGCTCCGAACTGGGATCGAACTAGCGACTCTCTGCATGGAGTCGGTTGCTTTAACAAGGAGACTAAAGACCATGGCCACTAGCGCCTGTCACTACAGCACCTTTAGTGGTCAGAGGAGTGAGGTTTACCTGCATAGCAGTGTACTAGCTGGCTCCCATTACACTCACCCCCCTTAACCTTACTCCCATCCGGGTCACAGCACCAATGTAATCCTGCCAGTCCTACACCACCCAAACCCGAGCTGTGATTAAACCAGCGACTACACATGGTTGCTCTAACAAGGAGGCTAAAGACCATAACCTCTAGTGTCTGTCACTAGAGCTCCTTTAGTGGTCAGAGGAGTGAGGTTTACCTGCACAGCACCCCCCTAAACCTCACTCCCATCCCGGACAAGCCTCCAAGTGTAACCCACTGGTTCTACTGCTCCAATCCCGCTCAGAATTGGGATCGAACCGGCGATTCTCCACATGGGAGGTCAGAGGAGTGAGGTTTACCTCCACACAATTCACTAGCTGGCCTCCGTTACACAAGCTATATAAATATGTTTGACCATCTTTGAAGCATATAGTCCAAAACATTATGTGAATGCTTCATAAAATTGTATGAGCGAATTTCCTTTGGAAGCTATTGTCCTTATTCTTGAAGTCTTTTTGGCTCGAGACTTTTGGTCTCACTCCTTTCCATTGATTTTTAGATGCTAAAAGTAGCTTGTTATGCTGCTTCATGTTGCAAACTGATATTTTCTTATTATATTAGTCTATTTACTATGTATAGTCATGAACACACTTGTTTACAAAGCAAGTAGTTTAACCGTTTTTGCCGTTTATTATTCCTAGTCATTTCTCCCATAGGCAACTGAATCGGAAGTTCTAAAACAACTAAAATAAACAAGCGCACTTCCGCATTGCAGATTAACGTCAACAAACCCTAACTGCATTTTTGACCCAAATGGCATTGATAGAACACAGTCAGTCTCTCAAACAAACAGTCCTCCTGATAGGTGGCAGGCGACTCAGTCAAATTGATAAGGCTGATAAGAGCATTTAGACAGCGATCATCAGGGATTTCTCTCTCTCTCTGTGTGTGTTGGATCATCGGCCAGCCGTAATCCTCCTGAGTTATCCACTTTCACAAGTTGAGCCAGCTCTGCCTCTCTCAGACCTGTCACATGACTCAGTCATCACGCTCTGGGGTTTACTGCAGTATATGGCAAGATCTTTTTTCTTTTAGTTACATGAATGCTCTGGCTTTAAGATAAGTTAGAATCTATCAACGGTGACTAACATTAAATGTGACATCTCTCATTTTTCTTTTTTGTTCTTGATTTTTTTTTTGTTGTTGCTATTCTTGGATATAAATCTGCCTTAATTGTCTGTTTCACAAGCAATAACACTGTTCTAGTGAATGAATGCATAGTTTAAAGTGTTATTGACATGCTTCTGTGGGTTGGTTTGTTTCTGGGTTAACAGACCCTTAAGGGATAGTTCACCCAAAAATGAAAATTCACCATTTACTCACCATACACTTGTTCAAAACCAGTTTGATATGTTGAAAAAAAGAAGATATTTTGAATAATGCAGTAAAGTCAATGGATGCCAGCAGCAAGATTCTTCAAAATATCTTGTTTCAAGAGTTCACACTTAGCTGATGATTGATTATAAAGCTTGTTTGACATGCTGTCCCGGGAGAGAGCCCTGAGCTCTTAAGATCCTCGGGCCCGGGGCTCCCTCCTGTTTGCAAGGCGAGAGGGAAGTTTGAGCTCAGGTAGATCTGGAGAACTCCCCTGCTGTAGTAGCTAATGAACAGAAAGTGATTGCACTTAAGAGATAACTACTTAGGAGCATGTCTATGGTGCCGGACTGGATTAGTCAATTAACTTAAGTTGCATATTTTTGGACGGTGGGAGGAAACCAGGGAACCTGGGGGAAACCCACCTGAGCATGGGGAGAATGTGTAAACTCTGCACAGAAACGTTGACTGGCTTGGTAAGGACTAGAACCAGTGACGTTCTTGCTGTGAGGCAACAGTGCTAACCACTGGGCCACCGTGCCACCCATCTAGGAAAGGAGGAGGAGTAGAGGTGGAAGGGGGGATTCTTCAAAACAAAGATGGCTGTTATATGGAACTTAGGGTATTTATAGTGGCTTAGGAATCATCTGATTGGTCAATCATAAATTGGATAATGCGGGACCAGCCGCAAGCAATCATAAACACGTGATCCTCTCAAAATTAGTTTAGAAATAAACTTCACTTTGTGTTCAACAGAAGAAAGAAACTCATATAGGTTTAAAGCCGCATGAAGACAAATAAATTAGATAATTTTCATTTTTGGGTAAACTATGCCTTAAGCCAGGGGTGTCCAAAGTCGGTGCCACAATTCTTGTGTCCAACATGGCAACGCACCTTTAAATGAGACAAAAACATTAGCATTTGGTATCCTTATTTATTACTTCCAATTATGTATCACCTTAAATCTGCAACATTTCTCCCTCAATGTACTTTTCTGAACATTTATTCATGGGTTTCATGCACATGACTTTTATTGTTGTGGCCAAGATCTTTTGTGATCAAAGAGACATCATATACAAAAAAAAGCACACCTCACCACTGCTAAAAAGCAATGATGTTTAAAGGGGTCCTATTATGCCTCTTTTTACAAGATGTAAAACAAGTCTCTGATGTCCCTAGAGTGTCTATGTGAGGTTTCAGCTTAAAATACCCCACAAATAATGCTTTATAGCTCTTTGAAACTGCCCATTTTAGACTTTGATTCTAATCGTGCCAATTTGGTGACTGTCGCTTTAAAATCCAATGAGAAAAAAAGGGCAAATGCCTACTATGCATTAGCATAGTGGCAGACTCAAAAACAATACTAATGTCCTATGCTAATTGGGGAGAGATCATCACTAATAGGCGGGGCTTTCCCCCTCTGATGACACGTACAAAGGAAGAATGTCAATCAAAGTGTTTCTGCAGACTGTTTTTATCTGTGATTATAAAGAATAAAGTTGATACATTTTATATTCACAGACTGTTGCCCCATAACTGTTTAAACCCCTTATAAAAGTGATTTTTGCATAATAGGTTCACTAAAATAAATTAATACTTTACTGTCAAGACATCTACTGTCATGAACTATCTAAAGCAGAGGTCTCAAACTCAATTCCTGGAGGGCCGCAGCTCTGCACAGTTTTGCTCCAACACTGATCAAACACAGCTGATCCAACTATAAAGGCGTTCATGACTTTTTTGAACACCTCGATTATTTGGATCAGCTGTGTTTGATAGAGTTGGAGCAAAACTGTGCAGAGCTGCGACTACTTCAGCAATTGAGTTTAAGACCTATGATCTAAAGTCCAGTAAAATCCTCCAAATTTGATGTACATTGGACTTCTGTGATTCTTTAAATGATCTCAGCTGAGGAATAAGTGTCATTAAATGAAACGATCAGTGATTTGAAAATAAAAATGTGTATAATTTTTAACCACAAAAGCTCACTTTGCGCAAGCTCTGGGATGCAAAGTGAGCACCAAAGAAGTCCACAATATCAGAGATGCCCATAGTAGGGCCAAAGCTGGCCCATTGTAAGCTTTGGTTTGGCCCACCATCCCATCTGAGAAGAGAGTGAGAAGGAAAGGAGAGGGTTGGGGCGAATGACTTTAAAAGAGATCATCGTTTCTAATTTGACGTAACTTTTTTTTGTTTGTTTTTTTGCTGCGCTACAAAAAAATGTTTCAATGAAAGGTTGTAAATGAATCAGATTTTTTTTAAAATGTAAACAATGTAACTCAACAGATAGAGGTATGCAGAAGACATCGGTAAGCAAATGAACCTTCCTGACGTGTTTGGGTCGAATCTGACCGATTTACAACTTAAAACACTCATAAATATTGTGTTTTACATCGGATTGCCTCAAGGTCTTATGATATCCTCCACACTGTGCACTTGAACATGCAAAAGTGATGATCATCTATTTCATTGAATTTTTCAGTGTTTTAATCAACCGTCAAAAGTGACCACCGTAGGAAATTACTGGGTACCCAGACTATATTCAATCATCAAACAGAAAACATCCCCATACACACTACGCCAACTCACTTACTCACATGCACATTTCAGACTGAACAATGTCTTTTGTGGGCACTTTCCCGTGCTTACTGTATGTGCCGATCAAGGTTGGTTTTTGACCCTTCATAAGAAAAAGATTGCATACCCCTGTACTATATGAAGAGAACTAATGGAATGTTTTCCTCAAAAACCTTAATTTATTTTCAAGTGAAGAAAGAAAGCATTTAAAATTTTGGATGATAAGGCAGTGTGTAAATTATCAGGAAATTTTCATTCTGGAAGTAAATGATTCCTATACTTCTACCAATAAATCCAAAATTGTCAAGTAAACACCATTAGGAAATTCTTAAAGGGATAGTTCCCACAAAATAACACTATCCTCATCATTTACTCACACCATACCTGTCAACCTTCCCGTTTTTCCCAGGATTCTCCCGTATTTTACAGTTCTATCCCGCTATCATCCCGTAAAGGTATTTTCCTGTATTTCTCCCGTATTTTCAGTCTTTCTTTTTTAAGCTTGGCAATAAACATTAAAGGGCACCTATGGTGAAAAAGCTACTTTTCAAGCTGTTTGGACATATGTGTAGGTATAGTGTATAGACTGTCATATTGGGGGGATATAAGCAGTCCTTTTTTTGTCAATTTAACAACATAAAAACGGTGGTAAATTGAAGCGGTTTTGAGACCGACCGCAACTTGACGTAGGAGTGCGGTCCCCCCGCCCACCGAATTGATTGACAGCTGCGTATTAACGTGTACAATCATACCAACCACAGGACGTGCGCAAACTAAGCAACCATAAATAAAAGTCTGTTCAGTTTGCTAGGATCAGCAATCATCATCAAATGTGATCAAGCGTGAGTTTTACAAGTTGAAAATCTTTTAAAACAGTGCATGTTTGTAATAAATTACAGCAATTTACTTCAGCTTTACTTCATCAGCACAGCCGCGTGTCAGAACAATTATAAAAGACGCTTCAATCCCGGTTTGTGGACGTTCAATCAGGTTTATTTTGTACATTAACATAACAGATATCCATACAGCAGTGGATATTAACGTGTATCCTGTCACATTTGCATGCAAAAACAGTGCAAAGCTAATAGCGCTGTGTGTGTGCGTGTCCACGCTATGTGTGTGTGTGTATTTAGGTGTGTGCGTGAACTTTGTAACGACATTGTGTGTGACTGACTCATCCATGCAACTCCACAACATGCATCAAATACTTATTAGTAAAATTCTTACTGTAGTTTTTCTCACAAACGTTACGTGAGATCTTATTCCTTCTTGTTTGTCTGTTGTCTGACGCAGCCGAGGTAGCTGCTGACAGGCACGTGGAAACGGTGGGCGTGAAGGACTAGCCTTAAAGGCGCAGTACACAAAAACCGCTAGCTGATGCTAAATGCTACAAAATACAAACTTCTAAAAGGTATAATAAAAAATCTGATGGCTGTTTTGAGCTGAAACTTTACAGACACATTCTGGAGACACAAAAGACATATTAAATCTGGAAAAAGTGGTAACCTAGGTGCCCTTTAAAGAGCAGAGTCTCTACACAACCCATACTGCCAAACCACCAGGGGCCGCCCTTTGCTTTTAAATGTGAGTCTGTTCTGTGCTTTCGCTTTGTTTAGGCATGAAAACCTTCATTCATTCATTCATTTTCTTGTCGGCTTTGTCCCTTGTGGGGTTGCCACAGCGGAATGAACCGCCAACTTATCCAGCACGATTTTACGCAGCGGATGCCCTTCCAGCCGCAACCCATCTCTGGGAACTTCCACACACACATTCACACTCATACACTAAGGACAATTTAGCTTACCCAATTCACCTGTACTGCATGTCTTTGGACTGTGGGGGAAACCGGAGCACCCGGAGGAAACCCACGCGAATGCAGGGAAAACATGCAAACTCCACACAGAAACGCCAACTGACCCAGCCCAGCCGAGGTTCGAACCTGCGACCCAGCGACGTTCTTGCTGTGAGGCAACAGCACTACCTACTGCGCCACTGCGTTGCCTGCATGAAAACCTTTTGAAATAAATATAAAAACAGCGGGATTCCCTTTCCTTTTATTACAGGTGCCATCTCCCCTTCATATGCAATCCTCAAAACAGTCATATAGAGGTGCATGACTGTCAGCTGACGCGTTCCATAGTGATAAATAGATGCTCCCAAACATATTCTGTACACGCGATTTGAAACGGAGCGAAAGTCTGGGTTTTGGGTGCGTGTTTGAACAGACTTATACACATAATTAATAATAATATCTAAAGATGTCGATCTTGGTGAAGTTTTTTTCAAACACAACTAATTTCATCCTAAATGAGCATA
>LR812523.1:74989273-75066773 GCA_903798195.1 Danio kyathit | reverse complement strand
CTGGGTTGCAGCTGGAAGGGCATTTGCTGCATAAAAGCATATGCTATAATAATTGGCGGTTCATTCTGCTGAATCAACCCCTAATAAATAAGAGACTAAGCCGAAGGAAAATGAATAAATAAACATGAGAGATTGTGTGGAAAGCAGCATTTTTCATTACAGTGTGTATTCAACACAGAAAACCAGAAATGCTTGTTAAAAAAAAAAAAGATATTCTTATAAAATCAGCATTTTAGAATGATTTTTGAAAGCTCATGGGCTCTGTTTTAATGATTTAGGCACAAAGTCTAAAGCGCATGGCGCAAAATCATTAAGGGCATGTCCGAATCCACTAGCTATTTTAAGGATGGAAATGTATGGTTTGTGCCCTGGCGCATGGTCTAACAGGGTTGTGCTTATTCTCTTAATGAGTTATGGGTGTGTTTTGAACGTAATGTCCATTAAACCATTCAGAATCTTATCTCCTGTTCCCTTTAAGAGTCAGTTGCGTTGCGCCATGGTGCATTTGCTATTTACATGGCGGACTATGTAAGTGGAAAAACTGAACGATTTACTTGTTTTTTTTTTTGTTTTTTTTTATTAAAACCAATATAAATATGCATATAATAAATATTGCTAATAATAACAGCATTATACAAATGCAAATTGTCATGAATAAACTAAAAAAGCCTTGTGTGTATTAAGCAATGTGTAAGCATATAAGCGCACACCTAACGCGCTCTGCGCTGGACTTTAGAGCAGCTTTTAGTTGGTCAATGGTGCAGTCTATTTCAGTTCCTCAAAATAGCAACGTGCAAACAATGTGCCTTAACACACCTCTATTTTAGACCGGCACACCCGGTCCACAAAGTGGCGCAAATGGATTTGCTATTTAAACAACATGGCGCAAAACATGAACATTACTGTACGTTCACACCAGAAACGGCGAGAGCGTCAAAGTAGCCGGAAGTCATTCATTTTTAATGGGAGCCGGCGGCAGTAAGCGTCGAGGAGCCGCGCGGCGCGTCTTCGCCAGTGTAGGCGTAGAGGAGAGTTGAAATCAAGTCAACTTCATGGTAATGAGCTATGACGCGGTTTGGTGGCAAGCAATTGGAATGTAGAAGTCCACCGCTTGAGAGGAGTCCAGAGAACACAGTCACTGTGAACTTTGGTTTCGACCACAGTTGTTCCCAAGGGTTTGATTATTGCGGTCGCCAGATTTCCAATTATTTCCAATGTTTTCTTACAGGAACATAAATTTAAAAAGTTACTGGCGAGTTACTAATGTGCATCGATGTTTTATATATATATATATATATATATATATATGTGTATATATGTATGTGTGTGTGTGTGTGTGTGTGTGTGTGTATATATATATATATATATATATATATATATATATATATATATATATATATATATATATATATATATATATATATATATATATATATATATATATATACACACACACACACATATATGTATATATGTGTATATATATATATATATATATATATATATATATATATATATATATACATTTTTTTTTTTTTTTTTTTCTTTAAAAAAAGTGGGAATTTTATGCGACAATACAAAACAGTATTGCTGCTTCAGAATATTTCAGGCATATGGACACATAGTGGAGCAAAGCCACACCACATGCAACTAGATCTTCCGTAGTTAAGTGAATTTGATAATAAGTGTGGAACATCTTCAGAAAGCATGTTTTATGTGGGAATGTAACTGATATGACATGCTGCAACGGCTCCTTTTAAATATGAGATCAATGTAGCGAATTTTGACACTCTCGCCGCCGGAGCTGAAGGCTGACAGCGTTGTCGCCAGGGTGGCCAGAGCGACCTTTGATGCTCTCGCTGCTTTTGGTGTCAATGTACATTTAGGGTTGCGCTGGTCTAAAGAAAGCAACAAATCGTGCAAAACACGTATTGATCCGGGTGTATGATAGGACCTTTTGTGACACTAAAGATTAATGATGCTTAAAATGTATCTCTGAATCACAGGAATAAATAGTATTTTTAAAAATGTATCATTTATAACAGTTTATTTAACCTGAAATAATTTTGTATTTTTGAATGAAGATAAAATCAAGACTGACTTTCCAAATCTTTAAACTGGTAGGTCTATATACCACCATCAACATAAATATAATGCTATTTATCTCAGCTTAGGTCAATAGATATCAATTCCGCATTTGTTTCTATAGCCAGTCCAACGACAGTGCTCTGGTATCGCTAATCCATTTGTATTGCTGGCCGAGAAGATCTCTAATGATGTCTAAATGGGACTCGCTGCTACAGGAGATGGCAGTGTTTCACATCTCTTGACACGAGCATAAATATTCAGCCTGACAGAATCTCTGACACAGCAGAGGTGTTGTGGTGCTCAGTCCGCTGTGTTCATCGTAATTAGATCCATGAAACACGCCTGACTGCTGCAATACTTTCTGGGGATTCATTTGCTGCTAGAAATCATTTTTCTTAAATATGCATTTCCTCTTATGGCCCTTTAAGAGGTGACACATTCAGAGAGCATTTAAAGAGCAATGGCCTGTCTGATGGCGAAAGCTCTTAAGGAAATAAATGGAAAGTGGTTTGAGGCTCATGACTGTGATTTGTGCCATCCAGAGAATACACAGGGATATATGTACAGTTGAAGTCAGAATTATTAGCCCTCCTGAATTATTAGCCCCCCTGTATATTTTTCCCCCAATTTCTGTTTAACAGAAAGAAGGTTGTTTCAACACATTTCTAAACAATAGATTTAATAATTGATTTTTAATAATTGATTTATTTTTATCTTTGCCATGATGACAGTAGCTTAAAGTGATTTAAAGGAGGTTAATTAGGTTAATTAAACAAGTTAGGGTAATTAGGCCAGTCATTGTATAACGATGGTTTGTTCTGTAGACAATCGAAAAAATAATGCTTAAGAGGGCTTAAAATATTGACTATTGAAAAATGTTTTTTTTAATTTAAAAACAGCTTTTCTAGCCGAAATAACATATGCTGGATAAGTTGGTGGTTCATTCCACTGTGCCGACCCCAGATTACTAAAAGGGACTAAGCCGAAAATAAAATGAATTAATGAATTTCAGAAAAACAAAAATTTCCAACCTTAAAAGATAAGTGAAAGATCAAAGCATTCGTCATAAAAAAACTAAAATGATTCAGAATAATTCCATGAATATAATACTTTAGATCAGGGGTGCTCAATCCTGTTCCTGGAGATCTACCTTCCAGCATAGTTCAGCTCCAACCCTGATCAAACACACCTGAACCAATTAATTAGGAACTGAACAGCACTTGATAATTACAGGCAGATGTGTTTGATATGGGTTGCAACAGAAATCTGCAGGAAGGTAGATCTCCAGGAACAGGATTGAGCACCCCTGCTTTAGATACTGTATAGATTATGAATAGCTACACAAATGAATAGCTAGCTTTTTTGTCTGTTATGGTGGGCGTTAAGGAGAGTTTATTTATTTATTATTATCATTATTATTATTATTATTGCTTTTATTTATATATATATATATATATATATATATATATATATATATATATATATATATAAAATTTTATATAAATGTATTCAACCATCAATATAATATAATACTTTAAAGACAAATTATGAATATCTACACAAATATAGCTTTTTTTTGTCTGTTATGGTGGGTGTTAAGGAAATATTATTTATTTAATTATCATTAATTAGTTATTTATTTATTAATTCATTTATTATCGTTATTATTTTAAAAAAAACTTAAGTATAGTTATGTTAAAGATATATGTAGGTATGTTAAAAATATATTAGAAAATATTTTGGTTTTAACTTTCCTCATGACTCCTCCAGAAATTAGCAGAGAGAGAGAGAGATTGTGGATTTCTGCCAGCCTCTTAAAGCCTCTGAGTAGCAGAGTTAATGAGCACAAGCTGTACCCGCTTCGGTGGCACCATAAACCCTCTCCTGGCTTTAACTATTGCTGTCACAGGCCTCTAACACAGAACGAACCAGTATCACAATCAACTGCACCGACTCTGTCATTTTTATAGTTTTGGTTTGTTCAATAGTCAATGTCAGGTGACAAAATGAGCCGGGGGAGGGTTCGAATGAATGACCAACGTTAAGACTGATGGAATGTATTTGTCCTACTTAATAAACATAATGCTTTAGCATGGATGAGACTTCCAATACATCATAATCAATTCTTTATTGTTATACTGCAAAGATTGCATTAGACCAGGGGTGCCCAAACTTTTTATTATGAAGGGCCAAAATCCAAGCCTAATTGAGCTGAAGTTGCCATGGGTAATTTTCTAATATATTTCATAATATTTATAAATAAATAGTAAAAATTACTTCAACCATATTTACTAATGCATTGTATTTTTTTGAAAATGTACATTATATTAACAAACTTATTACAATATTTATTACAACCGAATACACTAGTCTGGCTGAACCTGCCTTGATTTGCACGCTGATGTCTTCTGCTTTGTCCCCTATTTAAGTGACAGTATGTACATTTTTTTTTTTTAATCTGATTCATTTACAACATTTAATTGAAACATTTAATTTCAGTTTGCTTCTTTTTTTTTTTTTTTTTTTGTAGCTCAAAAATAAAACAAACAAACAAAAGGTTACATTAAAATAGAAATGAGGATCTCTGGGAAGGGCATTTCCCAACCCTCTGGCTGGCCAAATCAAAGAATACAAAGGGCCAACTTTGGCCCGTGGGCCCTAATTCGGGCATCTCTGCACTAGACACACAAAATATGTGATATACATGGCTAGACGTTTTTTCTTTTTGCTCACCAACCACTGTGGCTAGTGGTTTTCCAAAGTTATTTCACTGGCCACAAATTTATTGGCTTAATTTTTATTGTTACATTTTGTATCATTAGAGCTAACTGTGTTATGCTTAAATGTACTTTATTTTCTTTTATAGATTTTTTCCTATAAATATTTTGACACACAGCCAGAAGTGACATCTTTTATATCAAATTCCTAAAATATACAAATAATTTTTAATTACAAACTCAATGTCGGCTCTCTATAGGTTATACACGAGAGCATGAACGATGCTGGAAGTCATTTATTTTCTGAGTGAGCTGGTATCTTGACCTGTCAAATTACAAACATTTAAATGGTTTTATGATTGGGGTTAGAGATTGGGTAGGTTGGGTCAATATTACAGACTCCTATCACACCAGTGGTTCCCAATTCTTGTCATTGGAACCCCCTCCCCTGCACATTTTGTATGTCTCTCTTATTTGACACACTAGGGCTGCTTCCGAAACCGCCTACTACTCAGTAGGTGCTGCATTTGAATTTAAACGTACTACTCGGCCGTTAGAAAAGTACATTCTATACATGTATGTATAGAATGTAAGAAGTATGAATGGAATTCGGACATACTACATCCGCCATTTTGTCATGGTCATGTGACCTACCTGCGTCAGTTGCGTCGATTCACTCCCATTCATGAATTCTCTCACGGAGCATCATGGGATGCGCAGCGTGCATGGGATGCGCACTTCAGAATCTCGCCGGAAGTAGTAAGTCATCCGGGTACTTCTCGCATACTGATTTTCGAATTTTATGAATTCCGACCGACATGCTACTCTGCTCGCATACTGATTTTAGCGTACTGTATTCACCTTATTCTCCGCGTACGAGCGGGCGCAGCCATTTGAATCATTTTGGCTCAAGACCTCCGGTCTAATTCACTTTCATTCATTTTTAGACGTTAAAAACAGCTCTTTTTCAGACGTTTATTATTCCTAGTCATTTCTCCCATAGGCAACTGAATCGGAAGTTCTAAAACAATCGCAAAAACGAGCGCACTTCCGCATTAAAGAATAAGGTCAATAGTATGGAAGTATGCGGTTTCGGACGCAGCCAAGGATCAGTTCATGGATCTCTCTGTTAATGAGCTCATGATCTGAATCAGGTGTGCTAAGTAAGGAAGCAACACAGGCTCATGCACTAGAGTTTAAGCTTGCGAAATTCTGTCGTACGGCACTGCGAAAAGGGGCGGGAATGTTTAGACATTTAAAAAAGCGAGAGATTGGTTCATATTTTACATTTCTGTCCTGAAAGGGCATGTTTTGATCATTGATTGGTCTCACACAGTCACGTTATGCGATTTCGCAGGTCAGAGTTCACCAAGCTTGAACTTTGCAACGCAACAAACTGGGAAACTTGCCGCACAACCTTGAGTTTCCGGTCTGACGCATTCGCATGCGTATGAATGGAAGTCTATGGGGAGAAAAGTCTAGTGTGACCTAGGGCTGGACGATATGGCAAAAATTTATATCACGAAATATTTCTTAATTTCGGTTGATACGATATAATTCCGATATCGATATTAAAAAGCCAGGAAAAAACTGGCAAGACCGCACACAATGGATGTCTGTACTCACAAATGTCTGCAAACTGAATTTGCAAAGTCTATAATAATATCCAAGCTCTTATAACTTTTCTTTTTAAATAAAAACAGTACATAAAAATTAATGTTCATTTTTTATTTAGGCTTTACAAACAAGAAATGTGAAATAAACTATCAAATAAATAAAACTGTCAGACTCAGTATATATATATATATATATATATATATATATATATATATATATATATATATATATATATATAAAATTAAAGGTTTAACATAAAATATTCTAATACTTTTATATAGTCTATTTATATCGACTAATATTATATTTATATTATTTTATATAACACATTTTCATTATTTAACAGATTTAATACCTCTATCAATCACATTTTGTTCTATTTCATAAGCTTTACAGTAACCTGATTCCTGATAAATATGTTTGTGAATTTTATTTGTGTATGTGAGTGTTAATTTGGGTGTTTATGCGAGGATCGATTATATGCAAGGATCGAGTTTATATGTACGTGCGTGTGTATGTGGGTGTATGCATGCATCAAGTTTATATGTATATGCGCAAGTTTCATACATGTTTTGAACATTCAATAGTATAGGTGTATATGCACGTCACGTGTTTTATGTATGTGTTGATAAGCGAAGTTTGATTTAAATCCTACACAGCGCCTCATAGCATCTGTATTTGCTTCATTGCCTTCTTTTCTGACACCGCTGATTTCGGTGTCAGGGAGGTTGGCTTAAACTTTATGATGCTGCTGAGTGTTGGCAGAGTGTCTGTGATGTACTTCATCACGCAAGTGACATCACGCTCTTTCTGACGGCAGAGCGCTGAACGTCATTCAGCGACAAATGATAATATATAAGTTACTATACATATAATAAAATATATGTACATATATATATATATATACATATATTTTATATATATATATATATATATATATATATATATATATATATATATACATATATTTTATAAAATAAATAATATATATATATATGCAAATTTATATTGAAATACAGGAAATGGGTTTAAAACTCATATCACCGTTATAGAAAAAAAATCTACCGCGATATATATTGATAACGAATTATTGTCCAGCCCTAGTTTAACCGCAGCTTCATTCTGAAAACGTAGCCCTATATACGTTTCTGGAGATCACGAATTATGTAGCCAGAGCTACATGCCCTTTCTTTTCGTGTTTACCAGCTGACCGCTTACCTCCGTATGGACTGCTTTCCCACTGTTACCAGTTTATCCAGTCAATCAATACAATTGGTTGGGTTTAGGGAAGGAGCATGGTGGGTCAGTCGATCATTCAGTCAGTCAAACAGTCAGTCGACAGCGGCCTCTGGTGGATTTACGAGAGAACAGCAGGTGCAAATGGCACTCGCGAGAGAAATATGAGATCTCAAAAAGCGTACACCGCGACCTCTGGTGAATTTGTGAAAACAAAAACTGCAAAAAATGTACCTCCTGGGACGTATTTGGCGCTCTGCAGAAATGTATATAGAGGTATGTTTTCAGAATGAGCCTGGGTTGATTTTATACAGTAAAGAACGATCTTGCTAGTCTCAACGCATTGAGCTTTCCTCGTTTTTTATCACGTACAGTATGAAACTCAACGCAATTACAACCAGCAGCAGTGAAAACTGGCAGAAAAAACAGACAGCGCAGATTAATGGCAAATTAGAGCAGATTGGAATTTTGTCACAGCCTAGAGGAGACGAGCAAATGATGGTTTATATAAGATCTTTTCATTGATTTATTTTTGCTCTTTCTAAGCTGACAAGGCAAACTAATGTAGGGCAGCCAAGACTGTACAGATTTCATCCCACTGATATGTGAGCTATTGGCAGTACCGAGGGATATGGCAGCTTTTAATGTGGTGCAGGAGTACACTTATCTTGTCATTTGTTTTTATGTGAATGCCGTCTCAAACACAGTCCGCTTCACTCAATACTGCTGACTCGGCGTTCCTGTACTGTGATCACGGCCTATGAGCTGTGATGAAACTGAAGTAAAGATCTTTTCTCATAAATATTTTGATGCGCAGCCAAGAGTGACAGATTACTTTAAACGTACTAATGTGTGGTGCGGTGCTGCAGCCAACAGCGAATGTTCTCAGAATGTTCTGGCAAGGTTAAAGTGCATTAATGAAACATTCATTCATTCAGAGTAATCTGATCTGTAATAACATACTCAAAATGTTTGCGCAAAAGCGATTTCTAGACATCGTCCATGTAGCTTTTAGGTATATGAATAGAAAAATTCCAATAATTGTTTGCAAAATGATGAAATGTATTCACAAAAAAATTCTGGGTTCCACACAATTGATTTGTGTTGGCACAATATGAAGGAATTAAGTTAGCTCATTAGTTTTTGTACAAATTAAAGTAGATTGAACTTAAAACAATTAACAATTAAACAATTAAAACAAGTTGTTTCAGCTCCTTTTAAGTAGTTAAACAAACAGGAAATGTTATTTTTGAATGTTCACTGTAAAAAAATGCTGGGTTTCACATAATTGATTTGTGTTGGGACAACCCCTATTATGCGTTTTTAAAAAATGACCTTCCATGCAGTGTGTAACATTGTCTATTCTATGTTGGGAAAAGGACGAGGACTCCAGTGCAGAAATAAACTATGGGTTTTTATTAATAGTAAAATAAAATAAACAGCAAAATAAACTACCCCAAGGAGGAAAACATTAATGATACAAATAAACAAACAAACAAACTTGACTGGGCAGCAGGGGCGATTTTAGGATTTTCATTTTAGGGGGCTCAGCTCCTTATGAGAAAAAAATAATAATAAATTTTATTTTAAAAAAAAAATATATATATAAGTAATAATTTAATAGTAATACACCTAAAAATGTTTGACTAATGTGGTTGTATGCTAAGCAGTATTCCACTGTATAGACGTGCATAGTCATTTGAGTTCTGAATGAGCCAAATAGGCTCAACAAACTTTTTACTGTAGTAAAAGCCACTTTTTATGTTGAAGTACAAGTTTGTTTCCATGTATTTAATAAATAAAGCGGCCACTTTTCTAATTAAATGGCATATATATATATAAATTATATACATAATTCACATATTTCACGAACTGAATCATAATATTAAAATAGGTAATATTTTTAATACAAGACAACACATGTCTCTCTGTCAGTGACTGACAGTTAAAATTAGTACATTCACTAAGTGGTTCTGTCACTGTGTTTAAAACTTTGTGCGTGACTGTGGTATAGATAATGCCACATGCACTGTAATGAGTTTTCTAATGGTAGTTCATTTTTTAAATAAAAATAGTAAAATGTTCGTTAAGAGTTACATTTTCGCTGGAGGATACAGCTGATTATGAGGTGAGCACTGAGGAAACAGTAGATTGAAAAACCTGATTGCTCCTATATGACATTGAGGTACAAGTGATACAAGTGTATACATA
Organism: Danio kyathit; assembly: GCA_903798195.1. Lineage (NCBI taxonomy): Eukaryota > Metazoa > Chordata > Actinopteri > Cypriniformes > Danionidae > Danio > Danio kyathit. The sequence goes on along the minus strand of LR812523.1, from coordinate 75,056,904 downwards.
GCAAAGAACGGCAGATTTTATAACAATTTATTGATAAGCAAACGCCTTGTTCTCTCACTCTGCACAGCTGCGGCTTGCTAATCAAATGAAAAACGAAAGTCGGGGAGGAGCAGAATTCTGCCGCCGTCTTCATATCAAATTTAAAGGGGACAGAGACGATAATTTGGTCTACAGTTTATTAGCTAATCGTAAAAGCTTTAGGGGGGCTGAGTAGAAATATAGACCCCTAAAATAGACCTAGCAACGCCCATGCTGGGCAGGCTGGCAGGAATCAGGACTGGAAAACACAACGTGACTATAAACGATGACAAACTGGCAAAGGACAGCAGACATGTAAAATATAAGCAGAAATAATTAACAAACAGACCGGTGAACAGGATAAACTAATAATGGGTTAACAAGGACGGTGGGACTAGACAATAGACAGGAGTGCACATGACACAAAGAAACACCACAAGCCATGTGCTCACATGAAACGAGACTAGAACATGCAGCCAACAGGTGCGATTGACATGAAGCACGGCTACAGCCGGCAATCAACGAGATTAGCCGAGCTCAGGTGGGGGCGGAGTTGAAAACGGAGCTGTGAAGCCGGACACTTCCGGGCACAAAGTTGCTGCTGTCATGATGACCGATCATATGGCGGGATCATTTATTTATTGCAATAACAACAAAAGCTTTACAGTACACATAAAACAGAATACAGTCTCTACAAACTATAGTTCATTTCTAAACAATAAGGGAATTATGAATTAAAAGTAGCCTATATAACAAACGCATGAGAAGGGGAAAACGAGAGAGCACATAAAAAGAAAATAAATATCCAGGAATAGGCCTATTAAACAAAACAATAAGCACAAATTCTTGGAGTTTAAACATCAGTCTTTGGGCTACTAGATGCTGAATGGTATGTCAATACTGTACCAGAGCTTGTTTGAATATGCTAAAAGGGGTTTACATTTATTTACATTTTATAGATATAAAACTTTCCAATAGTGTAAAACCCAAAACAAGGTGTTTTGATTAAGTCTTAAACAATGATTAAGATTTTTTTGGATAATAAAAGCATTTTTTAAAAAGCACTTTAATCCAAAAAGATTGAACAAAAGGATCAAAATAAATGAGCTACACTTGGTAAAAATTTCCCAGAAAGAGCAGGTACATCAATGACTCTTAACATTTCTGCATAAATGGCTTAACAGGAAATAAAATATTTTATATTCATATATTTTTATATTTAATAAAATATTTTTTACTTAATTTGTTAAGAAATCTTCATAGGGGTGTCAGGATCAATGATGATAATTATTTTATTACAAGTCTGTAAGACTTATTTGAGTTAATATTTAGGTTATTTACTAAAATATATAATTTAAATTGTTTATGGAGCTGAATGCAGTAAATAGTCTGTATAAAAAAAGGCCGAATAAACCTGTGCAAACAGTCTAGTCATCATGAACAAATTATTTAACAAAAGATGATACTGCAGTAAAATATTTGTAGTCTTTTAATAAGCATGATGTGTACAAGATAGAGATGGTATGAACAGTTAATAGTTTGTTTTGAAATTTGTGAGACAGAAGTTATCTAATAATAAACCCGAAACACGTGTGGTTGTTGTCATGCGGTGAACTTGAGCAATTGTGTAACATCAGTGTCGTCATCTTCGCTCCAGCAGGCGCTCTTCAGATGCTGCGTGGGCTGAATCAGTCGTCTGACTTCGGAGCGCTGTCGCGGTACTTTGATGCCACATGTGACAGTCACGTGGCGTCAGCGCAGCATCAGTCCGGCTAAAAATTCTAACCGGCATGCACCGCTTTAAGACCATTTTCGATCGATCTGCGCAGCGCTGCATGAAGTCGAACGCACCTACAGAGAGAAGTCATTAACCACGTGCTCACAAAGCACACCACTAAAACACGCGGCCACAAAGTAAACACAGAGCCACATGCTTAGACAACACAAACATAAACAGACGCAAGACATGAGCACACAATAAATGAAAACACCTTACCGTGTTTTTGTCTGAGCCGTGACAGACTCATACAGAGACACACAATGACAAAATGAGTGCTCGACCTGAGAAATCTCGAACCGAGCACAACATACAGGACAAGATAAAACTAGTGTCTGGACTCTGCCACCAAAACAAGAATTAACAAGACTGGAGTGGCAGAACCCTGACAAACACAGCTCTGAGTGACGTGAAATATGCAGCGAAGGCTAAAATCTGAAAGTGCACTGTGTTTAAAACTATTGATTCATCTATAAAAGAGTCCACTCAGAGTGGTTCAAATGAATCGTTGAGCTAATGAATCTTTGAAACCCCCGGCCCTGCTCACAAACACTGTAGAAAGAAAAAGAGGAAGACAAACACTGTAGCAGATCCCGGTTGAATCATGTTGCGAAGATGTTGTGCTCTGAAGCGTGAGGGGAAGTTAGGGTTGTTTCCCCTAGCCAAACATTAGGCTGTGAGGAGTCAGTGGTTGAAGTTTATTTTTGCAAAAATACCTCAGCATTATAGCCCCAGCCTTGTGCTGTTCCCCTTATTTTTCTGATAAGTGCTTAAGCAATCTACAACGGAGCATTCGTCAGCCGTTTGTTAAAGGAAGAATCAGAAAAGACTATTGATGTATGGGACTTTGTCAGAGTTTGACAGGAATTTTACAGTACACTGTTCATGGATCAGGTTCCTTCCTCCATTTCACAAGTGTAAGTAACTTAAGTGCGATTTAAAATGGTTGCCTCCTTGTTTTCTCTAGCTTGCAAATTATGTATTTAATTGTGTTTTGTGGCTTGTAACTGCCCCACGCCGCTTGTGGTGTATCTGGTTAACTCTTTAAATTCTCATATCGCATGTAAAATCCAAGCGGCAACCTCCCGCTCTCCCTCGGGAAGCCAATACGGAAGTAACTAAAACTGCAGTTCATCGACTCGCCTGGGGGGCTGGCTCCAGGAAGTCCAAGGGCTTTCTTTCTGCATTGGTAAATTGGCCATTTTTACAGCTGATAAAAACATGTTTACAGCCTGGTACAAACGATGGCTTTGGTGCATATAGCTATGATTACCCTTCATGACAACTCTGAGGGGGGTGAATTTTTTTATAACTCATCCGTTTCGTTTTTATTAGGTTATATTAAGTTTGCATAATTAAGGGCGTGGCCACTTGAGTGACAGCTAGGTCTCGCTGCTCGCTGTCTCGTCACCTCAGCTGATTCTGGCTAATTAGCCGCTGAGCTCGGCATAAAAATCGTGTATTTGTTTTGGTTAATGTTTCTTTACACCGTCATTTGCCTTTTGGAATTATTTCCTGCAATTATCAGATGATATGGCATGCTGTGTGGACTTAATTGTGCTTACAAACCGTTCAAGTTGCCTCCATTTCACAGGTGAGTGAAAATATATACTTCTATACCATCTCTATAAATGTATTTGTTTTATTTAAGATAATTTATCATTTAAATGTTCTTTAGACCAGTATTGCACTCCAGAATCTGACAGATTGATTAGCTGTAGGCTATAAAACAGTCATCTGAAGCGTTGTCATACAGTGTTAGTGCTGGATTTTTATAAACAGCCTTGCATTTACTAACACGGACTATATCTGAAGTGTTTGATAGTAATTCGCGTTTTCCTCCTGTCGAAAAACGTCATAAGAACAATGTTTAGTGGCTCAATGTGTTACAACAGTGTTTTTAAAAGTCTAAACACTTTATTAATATAGTGTACAACCAAGCACATGTGGTCAGAGCACAAACGAGTCACAGGCAATGAAGTATTAAACGTTCTCCCAAAGTAATAAATCTGTTTTAATCCAGGTCCAAGCAAAATGCTGAGAATCCAGCAGGTGTCTGTAACTCCGCTCACTCTCCGCCTCTTTGCCCTTATTTGGTATGCCGCGTTTGGTGCGATGACGCGCAGACAAAATGGCGACGGTTGGCCGCGCCTACTTGTGGCTTCTTTTGCAGTGTTCAGAAACCTATGGGTGACGTCACGGACACTACGTCCATATCTTTTACAGCCTATGGTAAAACCACGTTGAAAACACAATGCGGGCCAGCAAATCGCAATACACTGGGTCATCAGACCAATCAGCGCAGATTGGCATCGTGCTAAGGAGGGGTTTGGGAACAAATGAACCGCTGAACAAATCATATGGGAGTCGTTGGGATAATCAGGTAAAACTGAATGCATATTATAAGACAATGAAAGTGTTTTTTGATCTTGCAGCAGCATTTGAAGAAAACATCTGCTTCCGAATTTCACTGCATTTTTTTTACTGGGTTTTGTCAGCTCAGGGGTTTATCTATTAAGATGTTTCTTGTAAAAATTTATCCAAAAAAGGAAATGGACGCACACACACAGAATCATATATAAACAATATAAATTAATATATGGACATTTACTGTAATTATATGGACATACAATAAGGGTATAGTAAATGTGGATCCCATTGATCAGATCATTTATCATGGGAAAGTTTTGATTGATAAAGATTGAAAACCACAAACTTCAGTATATTGCAGAAATGACATATTGAATGACTGACATTTGTGGAGAGATGAACAATTTGGTAACGCTGTATTTTGATGGTCCATTTGACTATTAGTAGACTGTCTGCTTCGTATCTGTTGATTCTGCTGCTAAACAGACATTTAACTGACTATTAGAAACTTTGCAAGTACATGTCAACATACCCTAACCCCAACCTAACAGTTTTAGGATTCGGATTACTTTAGGATTACCTAAATTATTTACATTTGCTAAATGCCAGAATAATGAGAGTATTTGAGATTTTTTTTTATTATTATTAATTTCTAGACAGTCAAAAGTTTACATAGATTTCCTTGGTATTTTTTTAGCTTTGCTTTTAAACTGTATAACTTTGGTCAAATGTTATGGGTATCCTTCCACAAGCTTCTCACAATAGTCTGAGGGAATTTTGGCCCATTCCTCCTGACAAAATTGGTGTAACTGAGTCAGATTTGTAGGCTGTCTTGCTCACACAAGCTTTTTCAACTGCCCACAAATTTTCTATAGGATTGAGTTCAGGGCTTTGTGATGGCCACTCCAAAACATTCACTCTGTTGTCCTTAAAGCACATTTTAACTAATTTGGCAATATGCTTAGGTTCATGGTCTGTTTGGAAGACCCATTTGTGGCCAAGTTTTAATATCCTGGCTGATGTCTTGATGTTGCTTCAGTATTTCTACATAATGTACTTTCTTCATGAGGCCATCTATGCTGTGAAGTGGACCAGTCCCTCCTGCAGCAAAACAGCCCCACAACATGATGCTGCCGCCCACAGTTGGGATGGTGTTCCTAGGCTTGTAAGCTTTCCCCTTTGTCCTCCAAATGTAACACTGGTCATTATGGCCAAACCGTTCAATCTTAGTTCCATTAGACCACAGGACATGCCTCCCAAAATTATTCTTTTTTCCCAGTGTAATTTAGCAAACTGTAATCTGGCTTTTTTGTTGATTCTGTCTTGTTGATTTTCCCATGTTGTCACAAAAGGAAGCAGTGTGTTTGAGGTTTTCCTTAAATACTAATCTACAGTTGTGCTTCCAATTAACTCAAATGTTGTCAATTAGCCAATCAGAAACTTCCAAAACCTTGGCACCATCATCTGAGCTTTTTCAGAGGCATAATAATCGTATTGTATGTAAACTTGACTTTCAAGAAAAGTTATAACAATTTCTCAAAAAATCTCTCATTATTCTGCTATTAAGCATAACAGAAACAAATTTGATAATCCTAACTTACCTAAAAGAGAAAACGTTTAGTTACACTAACATCTGACTTTTTTTTTTTTTTTTTTTTTTTTTTTTTTTTTAAATGGTTATGTGCCTTTTTATAGTGTATGTGAACTTCTGGTTTCAACTGTAGATCAGAATCAGAAAGAGCTTTATTGCCAGGTATGTTCACACATACGAGGAATTTGTTTTCATGACAGAGCTTCTACAGTGCAACAGAATTACAGACAGGACTAAAAAACAGATAATAAATATATTTTAAAAAGTGAATGCAAATATACAAATTGACAAGTGTATGTACAGCTATATTACTATATACAACATTATATGTGCAGCTGTTATGTGCAAATTGGCATGTAAAGTGTGTTGTTAAATAAGTGTATGTGTGTATATAAAAAAAAAAAAGTGTGCAATGTATCTTAAATTCAACAAATGGACCGACAAAATAAAGTGTGACCAACAATTTTTATTCACTTTGGGTGGAAATAAAGATGTTTACAGAAGGACTATACAGCATGCAGTTCATCATTTGCTCTCTATTTCTGTTCATTTCTGTCTGAGGGAAACAACTTGTATTTTAACGAGCACTCGTCTCATTTTTCAAATAGAAAAAAAGACACTTCATACCTTCTCAACATGCCCATCTCTAGCTCTCTTATTGATTTTCCACTGTTGTTTTTTTGAATTTCAAAGTCAGCATGCATTATTGACAAGACATGAATAACGTTTAAAGTGCTGAATGAACTAAATTAACCGAATGTGGCCAAAAGCATGAAAAAAAACGTGAGGACTGTACTGTTTTATGCATTACAAATTTTCTCTCTCTCTTTTGCTCTCTTTTGTTTCTCATATTTCGCCCCCTCAAACGAATGTTGTAATCACAAGGCATTTTTGATGGTCCAGTAAAAGCATTTTAAAACGCTGAACTCCTTTGGAAACTGCATCATGCACGTTTATTCAATTCAGTCAAACTCAAGTTTACTTGTAAAGCATTTGTCAGTGCATTTTATTACATTAAAAATAAAAATAGTCATGTTAAGGTGTTGTGTATAGTGACTTTACAACTATCAACTACAGTTGGCATTTCTGTGTGGAGTTTGTATGTTCTCTCTGTGTTGGCGTGGGTTTCCACCGGGTGCTCCGGTTTCCCCCACAGTCCAAAGACATGAAATTGGTCTTCAAGAGTTCACACTTAGCTGAGGATTGATAATAAGTTTGTTTGGAATGCTGTCCTGGGATAGAGCCCTGAGCTTATAGGATCCTCGAGCCCTGGGCTCCCTCCCATTAGTAGGGTGAGACGGGAGTTTCAGCTCGGGAAGATCTCGATGAACTCCACCGACTTATTTGTGGCTAATGATAGATATAGGGATGGCTAAGGAGAGATATAAGGCTTGCTAAGAGCTTGATTATGATGTCAATTTGGTATGTTCATGTGCATGTTTTTTGGACTGTGGGAGGAAACCGGAGAACCCACGCAAGCACGGGAAGAACGAGCAAACTCTGCACATAAATGTCGACTGGTTTAGTAAGGACTTGACCAGAGACATTCTTGCTGTGGGGCAACAGTGCTAATCACTGGGCTGCCGTGTCGCCCATCTAGAAAGGAGGGGGAGTTGGGATGGGTGAGGGGATTCTTCAAGACGAAGATACTGAGATAAAAAAAAACTGTAGTTATTTATAATGAGTTAGGAATAATCTGATTGAATCAATCGTGAACTGATGCAGGACCAGCCGTGAACAATCATAAGCACGTGATGCTCTTGAAATTAGTCTATAAATAAACTTCACATAGTGTATATGTGTGTGTGAATGTTGTGCGTTACAGCTGAAAGGGCATCCACTGCGTAAACCATATGCCGGAATAGTTGGTGGTTCATTCCGCTTTGGCAACTCCTGATGAATAAGGGACTAAGCCGAAGGAAAATGAATGATGAATGAATCATGACTGACTAATCAATACTTATAAATCATGTATAATGTGTTATGAACATGCTGTCATTGAAAAATTAAATGCAATACTGTTATAAATTTAGCTATAACTATCATTTATAATATAGAAGTTATAAACTATTATTTATAATATAAAAGGCACATAACCATTTAAAAAAAAAAAGTCAGATGTTAGTGTGACTAAACTTTTTCCCTTTTAGGTAAGTTAGGATTATCAAATTTGTTGCTGTTATGATTAATAGCAGAATAATGAGAGAGAGATTTTTTGAGAAATTGTTATAATTTTTCTTGAAAGTCAAGTTTACATACAATAAGATTATTATGCCTCTGAAAAAGCTCAGATGATGGTGTCAGGGTTTTGGAAGTTTGGAAAGCCTCAAACACACTGCTTTTGAAGTATGAGGGCGGCAGCATCATGTTGTGGGGCTGTTTTGCTGCAGGAGGGACTGGTCCACTTCACCGCATAGATGGCATCATGAAGGCAGAACATTTATGTAGAATGAATGTGAATGTGAGTGAAGGTTTTGGAGTGGCCATCACAAAGCCCTGACTCAATCCTATAGAAAATTTGTGGGCAGAGTTGAAAAAGCTTGTGCGAGCAAGACCGCCTACAAATCTGACTCAGTTACACCAATTCTGTCAGGAGGAATGGGCCAAACTTCGTGCAAACTATTGTGAGAAGCTTGTGGAAGGATACCCAAAACATTTGACCAAAGTTATACAGTTTAAAAGCAAAGCTAAAAAAAATACCAAGGAAATGTATTTAAACTTTGACTGTCTAGAAATTTAATAAAAAAATTTCAAAACAAAAAATTCTCTCATTATTCTGGCATTTAGCAAATCATTTAGGTAATCCTAACGGACCTAAAATAGTAAACCTTTAGTATGATTTACCATCAGACATTTTTTAGAAAATGGTTATGTTCCTTTTTTTAGAGTGTATGTAAACTTCTGGTTTCAACTGTATACAGTATGGGCTAAATTTAAACAAATTAAGTTGATTTTTTTTATTTATTTTTTTATTTAATTTAAACAATTTTATTTGTTTAAATTCAGCCTTTTATAAATTGTTTGCAACCACTTGCGTTAAAAAAATTGAGTAAATCCAATTAATCATTTTTTCCAGTATGAGGTTCATAGAGAATGTTACCATGAAATCTACTTCTATAATGTTATTTGTGATCTGATCATTTCAAGAATTACAAACATAATTTTTGTATATTGATCAAGAGTTTTTGTTGTCCTCAAAGTCCTTGGCATCATCTCTTCCCTGGTCTTGGAGCTGATCCAACTGGGGCCACGCAACCTCTAGACACTGTAAAAACAGAAAGCAAATGAAAGAGAATTTGAGTAGCTGCTAGTATTTGTTAGCAAGAGATGTACCTTTTTTAATGAGATATACTAAAGCAAACATTCATTCATTCATTTTCTTTTCGGCTTAGTCCCTTTATTGATCTGGGGTCGACACAGCGGAATGAACCTGCAACTTATCCAGCATATGTTTTACGCAGCGGATGCCCTTCTATCTGCAACCCATCACTGGGAAACATCCATACACACTCATTCACACACATACACTACGGACAGTTTAACATACCCAATTCACCTATACCACATGGTTTTGGACTTTGGGGGAAACAGAAGCACCTGGAGGAAACCCACGCAAACACGGGGAGAACATGCAAACTCCACACAGAAACGCCAACTGACCCACCCGAGGCTCAAACCAGCGACCTTCTTGCTGTGAGGTAAGAGAAACGGTTTGTAGTGTGAGGCGAACGTGCTACCCACTGCGCCACTGTACAGCCTGGAGCAAACAGTAACGCTGTATATGCTTTACTAAAAAGATAAATCTTTAATCAAGATTTAAACTGAGAGAGTGTGTCTGAGTGTGTCTAAAACCCAGAATTGGTGCAAACTAAACTGAAACTTAGAGCTGCAGACCTGGTGCAGATGCAATCTGAGCTGCATGCAGTGCTTTTGAATGGGCTCATCTAACTCCACCCCTAACCGTACCCCTGACGTCACTAGCTCCATTGAATGCATTGTGTCTGACATTGCATCGCTAAGAGATGCAGTCTCCCGCTTGCATCATAAAGGCTGCATCCGGATACTGTTGGAGACTTAACTGGCTATCCAGCTAATCTGGCTTCATGGTGTACTACAAACCGTTTCTCTTACCATTCAGAAGTTTGTCCCATTCGACCGTAAGTGCACTGCTACAGTAAGTGGACACCACAAGATGTTCTGTCATGATTGCAGTTTGAATGAAGTGTGTTACTAATACTATTTCTGTTCTGATTTTGAAATCTTTCTGTCAATATACAAACCTACATTTCCTCACCACTGATGTTAACAATTACATTTCCTTTTGAAACATACGCTTGGCACAACAACTGCTTCATTGTACATCATGACTTGGCCCAATCAAACGTTCAGAGCTGCATTTCTACCGTAATGGGTAATTTTCTCTGCTCTTCCCCTCCTGCTCGTGCACCACAGATCTGACAGTGTTTTAGTGTGCTCAACCGCTAATTGCTACATATGGTTTAATAGAAAGTGGAACAACAGAGCATTCAGCTTTACATGAGCACACAACATGTCCGTCGACTGATTGCCTCCTTGTTTTTTTTTTTTATGTTCACAAAGATCCAAACAGCAGGCTGTGTTTACACTGAGCTTGTTTATCATTGTCAGTACTACACAAATGCTCTGTTGTATGGTTAAGAGGCCATAGAAAACATGGCTGTTTGATGAAATTTGATTGGAGAAGTGGGGGAATAATGAAAGAAGTGTTTCTCTATGTCTGATATTAGGGCTGGACGATATGGCAAAAATTTATATCACGATATATTTTTTTATTTCGGTCGATACGATATAATTCCGATATCGATATGGACAATATTAAAAAGAAAGGAAAAACTGCCAAGAACACACACAATGGATGTCTGTACCTACAAATGTCTGCAAAGTGAATTTGCAAAGTCGATAATACCTCCAGACTCTTATAACTTTTTTTTTAAATAAAAACAGTACAAAAAAATTTGTTCACTTTTTATTTGTATTTAGCCTATTCAAACAAGAAATGTGAAATAAACTATCAAATAAATAAAGCTCTCAGAAAAATTCATAAAAAAATATGCAAAATAGTTTTTTAGAATAATAAGTTTTGTAGTATAACCAACAGGACAGCAGTGACGTGTGAACTGAATTTGGTGAGAATACAGTAATTTACAGTACAGTTATTGAATATTTTTCATAATAAAAATTCATAAAAAATATGCAAAATAGTTTTTTTTAGAAAAATAAGTGTTGTAGTCTAACCAGCAGGACAGCAGTGACGTGTGATCTGAGTTTGATGGCAGTATAAGGAGTTAGAGGGAAGTTATTGACAGCTTTTGTAGTAGGTTTTTGCGTTTTGCTCTTTGTAGACGGTCCCTAAGGATCGGACTCTTTGCCGCATGCGCATAGAGATCAATATAATGCGTCCAGCGCGTAGGAAAGCTCATTTTTAGGAAAATAAGGTTGTAGGTGGTTGTATACATTGCGACAGTTGAAAAAATGTGCTATTTGTGTAGAAACAATGTTTCGGTCATGAGTTATTGATCCGGAAAATACGAATCTGCGAATCTGTTGCTAACTTTACTGAACTCTGTGCTGAGCGCTGGCAGCGTGTCTGTGTTGTTCGTCATCACGTAAGTGAGATCAGATCACGCTCTTTCTGATGGCTGAGCACTGAACGTCATTCAGTGACAAGTGATACATGTATAAGATCTTATATAAATAATAATATATATATTTATATATATGCAAATTTATATCGAAATATCGGAAATGGGTTTAAAAATCATATCATCGTTATTGAAAAAAATTCTATCGCGATATATATTGATATCGAATTATTGTCCAGCCCTATCTGATATTAGATATGTCTCATTCATTTTCTTTTCGGCTTAGTCCCTTTATTTAATCCGGGGATGCCACAGCGGAATGAACCGCCAACTTATTTAGCACATGTTTTACGCAGCGGATGCCCTTCCAGCCACAACCCATCTCTGGGAAACGTCCATACACACACTCATTCACACTCATACACTACAGACAATTTAGCCTACCCAATTTACCTGTACCACATGTCTTTGGACTGTGGGAGAAGCCAGCTTTATGCGTCGAGTGATCGTGTGACCCATGGTGCCTGCCTTGCTTGTAGTCGTGCATTTATATTTCTGCGCACTGTTTGTGTTGCTCTGCAATAGAGGAACATAAAAACCGGCTAGTGTTTCAGAAGTGCTGTGTCGAGTTTCTTTGTGGGTGTTTTTGTTTTTTTCTGAATTCTACAAGTATAGCTAGAAATCGCTCATTCAGAAGCGGGAACCGGCAGACGTGCAACAAGTTTAATCATAAGGTGAATCCAAAACAAAAGTTTCCATCTGGAGCTTCTGCAAGAGACTCGACACTTGTAAACGCTCGCTCCATCAGGCTCGTGGCTCTCAGCACCGCCCACGCTTGTCACCGCTACCAAGCTGACCAATAACAGACCTTGCGCTACGCGTTGTTGCAACGTGTAGTTAAATTTTTTGAGAGATGCGCATCAGCGTTTTTCAAGGCGAGGGTTATGCAACTGCGCGAATGCTGCTCTGGACCATCCGCGTGCACTTGAAGGCTGATTTATACTTCTGCGTCAAGTGATCGGTGTGACCCACGGCGCAAGCCTTGCGCGTAGCCGTGTATTTATACTTCGACCTGCACTTTCTGCAATAACATTTCTGAAACACTAGATGGCAGTGGGTTTTTATGTTCCTCTGTATCCAGCTTCTTCATGAGTGTTTTGTACAGGCTGCGCTGGACCATACACATGCGCTTGACGCAAAAGTGTAAAACAGCCTCAACGTGCTGATAAACGTAAATTTACACCCCCTAAATGCTAGCACCCTGCTGGCCTTTTGGTTTTTTAAACGGTTTAGCTAGGTTGTATTAGCTCCAGTTGCCTAAGTACAGCAATTATTACAATATATTGCACAAATTTCCAAGGAACACTGTACTTTAAAAAAAAAAAAAAAACAGAATAAACCCATTGCGTTTAAAGGGATTAGTTGACTTTACTTAAAATAAGTCCATTACCTTAAAATTAGGTGAGCTACACTGTAAAAAATGCAGGGTTCCACACAATTCATTCATGTTGTTCCAACACAAATTTATTAAGTTAGCCTAACTAAATTAAGTGAATGGAACATAAAACAATTACGTTTTCCCAAAAAAATCTCCAGAATTGTTTTTGTTTCAGCTCATTTTAAATGTATAATAATAATAATAATGCATTTTATTTAAAGGCGCCTTTCTGGCAACTCAAGGACACCGAACAGTAAAACAAGAGCAATAAAACAACAAGAAAATAACATAAAGTAAACACAACAAAAGTACAGGTACAATTAAGTAGTAAAAGCCATCTTAAATAGGTGGGTTTTGAGTTTGGATTTGAAAAATGTGAGGGAGTCAATGTTTCTGATGGCAGGTGGTAGTGAGTTCCAAAGCCGGGGAGCAGAGCGGCTGAAGGCTCTATTGCCCATGGATGATAGACGAGCAGAGGGAACCGACAAGTGGAGGGAGGAAGAAGATCTTAGGGTGCGAGAGGGAGCAGCAATGTGGATGAGGGCAGACAAGTATGGAGGGGCGAGATTGTGGATGGCTTTGAATGTTAAAATCAAAATTTTAAAATCAATCCGAAATTGAACAGGTAACCAGTGAAGCTGCTGCAGAACAGGGGTGATGTGATGAGAAGAAGGGGTTCTGGTGATGATACGGGCAGCTGAGTTCTGGACCAACTGAAGCTTACGGAGGGATTTATGAGTGAGACCAAAGAGAAGAGAGTTGCAGTAATCTATACGAGATGTGACAAGGCTATGGACAAGAACAACGGTGGCATGCGGGGTGAGAGAAGGGTGGAGACGGTTAATGTTGCGTAGGTGGAAGTAAGCAGACCGGGTGATGTTATTGATGTGAGAATCAAAAGATAGGGTGCTATCGAGGATGACACCCAGACTCTTGACCTGTTTAGAGGGATAAATGGAACAGTCATCAATAGAAAGAGAGAAGCTATCAGTTTTGGAGAGTGTTGATTTGGTACCAACAAGCAAAACCTCAGTTTTTGAACTATTTAATTTGAGAAAGTTAAGAGAGAGCCAAGATTTGATTTCTGCTAAGCAGACTGTAAGGGATGAAGGTGGAAAACAAGGAGAGGGTTTGCCAGAGAGGTAGAGCTAGGTGTCATGCGCATAGCAGTGGAACTGTATGTTATATTTACGGAGAATATTACCAAGGGGAAGGAGATAGATGATAAAGAGCAGGGGCCCCAGGACTGAGCCCTGGGGTACACCCGAAGTAACTGTAAAATGCTGAGAAGTGAATGATTTGAGTTGAATGAACTGAAGTTTCAACAAGTAACAAAATAGTTATTTTTTCGAGCGTCAACTTAAAAGTTCCAAGTTACAACGGCTCAGCTTGTCCCTTTTAAGGTAATAGTTTGACTCCCCTTTTGAAGTAAAGTAACTAATGACTTTTTACAGTCAAGTGATGATTTTTATTCTTTTCAACACATGGGATTGAACAGTGCTTTATTCACAAAAGTAATCCTGTATGTGATATTCCAATTTAGCACATTTATTAAATAATCTACTTTAGATGGAAACATAACTATTGTGTGTGCATCGTCTCCGGGGCATGATGCAGGATAATACCACACTGCTGTAAGTACACCAGGGTAGAGTTTCTGTTGCATTATTGAGCCCGTTAACGTGAAGGATCGCGATAAAGCCGGGCATCTGTTTTCTGAGGTCATTTCTGTATAGGGTTCAGAATAGGTTCACTGAGCATTATGTAATTCTGTAGGCCTGCTTATAGTGGAGAAGGGCTACTGGACACAGGTCTATTACAGTTTCACAACCCACTGTGTGCTGGAAAGAATATAGCAGTGGTGTAACGCATACAGTGCATGCATAATAAATGGTTATAGGCTTTCGTTATTTTTTCATGATGACATTGTCTGCTGTTACATTTGAATTTATGTCCGTCTGTCTGTCTGTCTATCAATCTATTTGTCTGTATGTCTATACTGTAAAAAATAACAGATTTTTTTCTAATATCTGTGTATTTGCACTTTCGAATTGCATTATGGGGTATTGATCTCTGCAGTTTAACCAAACGACTTTTATTTACATTTTAAACAGTTTGAAACATTTTACTCTACGTATATGAATATATCTATGTATATGAATATATTTTTCTGTTTATATTTTTAATACATTTAAATATTTCCCAAATTATGTTTACCAGAGCGAGGAATTTTTCACAGTATTTCCTATAATATGTTTTCTTCTGGAGAAAGTCTTATTTGTTTTCTTTCGGCTAGAATAAAAGCAGGTTTTAATTTTTTAAAACAATTGTAAAGGTCAATATTATTAGTAGGGGTGTGAACCTACACTGGTCTCACTGTTCGGTTATGATTATCATGCCATCAATTCGGTTAAATTCGATATCACGGTGCACTGACGATGCTTTTCATACATAATTAGATTTTTTCTTCACAACACAAGAATTTTTTTAATTAAAATCTTTAAATTGTAACGCCACGCCAGCAGAGGGAGCCCTCAGCTCCGCTTCCTCTGCGTTCACTTCCTGTTTGTGCTGTATTCAGCGAGAGCTCAGGCCATGCTTCCTTGCGAAGTATTGCCATTTTACCTGCCTTACCAAGCGTTGTTCCAAGTGACTTTCATGACTGCTATCCTGTGTATGACCCTGCGTTCCTTGATCATGTATGTTCTCTGTCTTTGCCCTTTTGATCTGTATTGGACTGATTGTTGTTGTACTGAACTCCTGCCTGCATTATCACTACGTACGTCTTCTGGAATTGCCCCTGTGTATGTCGATTGGTTTGGACTGCTTTCCTGTTGCCGACTATTTGCCTGATAACTCGTTGATGTCTTTGTCTCATCCCTTTAATAAACTTCAGCATATGGATTCTAACAAAGCCTCAGCCTCCTCGTTACATAAATATATTAATATTTATATACTATTTGTAATACAATTTTGTCCTTTAATACAAGCTGTGTACCTTTAATTTGACCTGCTCAAAGAAACGACTCTTTTTGAATGTACTCTTTCAAACAAAACTCTAATACATTCACAGAACAACATGAGCATTAAAAGCAAATAAACTAACGTAAATATTATTCTGCTTGCTTTTTGAGCGCTGTCAAGCGAGGTCCTACACCCCTATGATTGGTTATTGCCTTCACCCGCTCAGCAGAGAGGGCTGCGATTGGCTTTAGAAATGAAAGCGCTGTTCACCAATGAGTGACGCGGGAAGAACAAACGCGGTTACAGTCTATATGCGCATAATACGGGGTTATCATAGGTAATCCATAATAGACACAGTGGAGAAAACTTGCACCTCAGGCATGCTCGTGTCTGGATACACAAGTATTGCTTTAACAGCCAAGAGGAAAGGAAAAGTTACCTCACAAACACTCCAGCGGGTCAAATGTCCGAAGTGAGAGCGAGAGAGAGAGAGAGAGAGACGCAGAAATGGATTTTTACAGCATTTCTCCCTAGTAGTGAAATGGCGGCTCGTGTGCTGTGCCTTCTTCAGTGTCAATTAAAGACTTTCCAGCAAACGCGCAAGCAGTTGAATTGTGCATAATTATCTACCTTTTAAGTACTAGGAGCGGTTTATTTACTCGCCCTCGCCTCCTTTGCCATAGTATTCTACTGCAACATCACGCATAGGAGATAAATGACGTCAGTATGTAAAGCAATAACCGGTTATGATCAGTGTTGTGCAAGTTACTTCCAAACTGTAATACATTACAGATTACTTGTTACTGTTATTTAAAAGTAATCCCTTACATTACAATATTACTGTCTCAAAATTGTAATATGTTACATTACTCTTATATTACTTTTTAGTTACTTTCACCAAAATAACTACAGAATTAGAACTTAACACCTAAAAAGACCAAATGTACTGCAGAGCATCCAGAAGAAAGCGATATGATGTAGCAGAATGACTGTGACTTATCCAGGCTACTAACAATATATTATATAATTGGCAACGTGAAGGCTCAAGACAATGCAAGAAAGGAAGACAGTCAGATTCACAAATGATCTGTTAAAAGTATGGTAGAGGTAAAGTGGTTATCTGGCAATATCTGTGAATGGCTTGACCATATTCATATTTGACACAACAGGCCTCCAATGCCATGACAAAGATTTCTTTTCTCTTCTGATATTGTTGCAATTATTGTATTCACTTTAAATTCAAGTGGCTCACAACACAAAACTGTCATGCACAAAGTGAGCATGACGAACATAGCTTTCTCAATATGATGCTCGTGCACCGATTTCCTCTGTTTGTGGACATAACTGCTTGCGAGCTCTCAAATATACGCTGCTGGTGTGCAAATTTTCTCACGTTCTCTCAAATATGCACTGCTCACGCACAAATGTTCTTGCGCGCTCTTTATATGCAGACTCACAATTTGTGTGTTGTTTGTGTTCCCTCTTCCTTTCGTGCTTTTTGATATGATTTATATTGGTGCACTATTTATTAACAATAACCAAAATGCTAAAATAGACTTATAATTTTTAATTTAATAAACCATAATATTTTTGGCTGTATATGATATATACAGTATATGTAATACTGTAGTTGCTATGGTAACACAAAAAGTGTAATAAAAACAAATGACCCAGTGCTGTAGTTTTTTTTTTTTTTTACAATATAGGGTATATTATACTACAATTCACCACATTTTACTGTAGTAAAACTATACTTTGTAGTTAATTTTATGAGTTCACTATTCTTAAAACTACAGTATGCTGAAGCATTCATTAACAAGTTGTAAATAATACGAGCCTAAAACATAGGCAGTATACCTAACACTCAAATACACTAGTACTGTATTTATTATAGAATTTAGTTTAACCTGTAGGTAAATAGTGTAGCAATATATAAACCATATCAACATTCTAGGGATAACAATTTAACAGGAGGATCTCTGGAGAGAAAAGCACGAAAAGAGGAAACACAAGGCAAAAATTGTTAGTCTGCATCATCTGACAGAGCGAGAGCAGATCATTCGCACGTGAGCAGACCGTGTGTTGAGTGCACGCAAGGAGTTTTGTCCACGAACAGAGGAAACCGGAGCGTTCGCTCACTCGTCTTACATGAATGCGCTCTCGACTTGTAATACTGCGCTTACTATATTTGTCGGTGAAATAACGCCATATGCACGTATGTCCATCTTGCAAATGTACTGTCTTCTGCCATTTTCATCTATTTGCCACTTTTGCGCTGCGCGTTAGGGCTTAACATTACTGCGAACCAGGCTGAGCCAATAGCCCCGGACCTCGAGCTCATAGGCTAAAATCATTCCGCGTTCAAAGTAAAAAGTTCCAATAGCCAGAGGGAGATTAATGACAACACACACGTATGTTCACTCACCACGAACAGGAAATAGAACTGCGGTATTCATTATTTGTTAATGTCTTGCCGGCAAAAAGTTTGTTGTAACGCACGCGTTACTGAACATGTACAGAGTAAAATATTACTGAAAATTTATTAGTAATGCCTAGGCCCACACGGAATCTGCGCGCGCAGAATTCCGCAGATTTTCTACAGATTTTCCGCAGATTTCCGCAGATTTTTAGCCCATCATTAATTCTGTTTATTTACTTAAAGTTAACTATTTACAGTTAATCTAATTTGATTTGCATTTTAAACATTAAATACAAGTTAAAAAGATATTATTTTTTATTTAACATATTAAGGTTTTAGTTATGATACTCCCAAAATTATTCCGCAGAAATCCGCAGATTTTTACCAAAATTCTCCGCAGAAATAGCAAAAAACGTCCGCAGATTCCGTCTGGCCCTAGTAATGCCTTACACTACTGCTTTACAGGAAAATGTAATACTTTACTGTAATGCATTACTTTGTAACGCATTACTCCCAACACTGGTTATGATCTATTACTGAACCGATATCGAATTGTCTCCGTCTGCATCGCGGTGCATTGAAGAAACAATTAATTTTGAGACCCCTAATTATTAGCCCCCTTAATAGAGTTGGGTCGATAGACGATGCCATCATCCATCGCTAATAGCCGATAGACATCTCATGCCAGCTCAGCATCGCGATCGTCCGCCCTGCCCCTCTAGCAGCAGCAACCCGCTCGCGAAAAATACACACGTCCCTGTTTACACTAATACATCTTAGTTTTAAAATGGCATTTTAGAACGAAAACGATCCACACCCACACTGGCGTTTCATCCAGCATTTCTGAACAGCCCTCCGTCCACAACACACATCACCTGACCACACACAATCTGTCATGCGCTCTAACATATGAGCACGTCTGAGGCTGAGCTCCAGGCAGTCAGCGGGTGCTTTGAGCACAAAACCCCAGAGAGCAGTGCATGTCGGACAGTTTATCAAGGATGTACCGCTGGATCGCATCTCACTATAGTTGTTAAATGTGATATTTAATTAATCTTGTCTCTATCTAACGACTCTTCAGTCTTTTGAATCTATCAGGTAACGTGTCACAGCATCAGTACACTGCTTCAATCTTTCGTTTTGTACGCTTGTACTTAGTAATTTTAGCGAAAACCCCAGATACTGTTGGTTGGTTCCTGTTGGTTTTTTACCAACCAAGTTTGTCGACACAGATCACTCTGCCTATTCATGCCAGAGTCCCGCAGAAAAGGTGATTGACAGGTGGTAATTTGTGTGTAACTTCATTCATTCATTTTCTTTTCAGCTTAATCTGGGGTCACCACAGCGGAATGAATCGCCAACTTATCCAACACGTTTTTTATGCAGCGGATGCCCTTCCAGCCACAACCTATCTCTGGGAAACATCCACACACACTCATTTACACTCATACACTATGGACAATGCGGGGGAAACCGGAGCACCCGGAGGTAACCTACGTGAACGCGTGGAGAATATGCAAACTTCACACAGAAATGCCAACTGACCCAGCCGAGGCTCAAACCAGCAACCTTCTTGCTGTGAGGCGACAGCACTACCTACTGCGCCACTGCGTCGCCCTGTGTGTAACTTATCTTTGTTAATTTATGATTTGGTTATGGGTAAAACAAAAACCATGCGGGTCAGGTAGTTGAAACAGTAGGCTACAAATACCTAATTCATTATGAATTAATTAAATATTCATAAATCCTTAATTCACAGCCGCCTATGACAGCAATGGCATCTTCCATCGCGATGTTTTACATTAGTCATCGTACTATGTCAAATTGGTCGACATCGCTCAACCCTACCCCTTAAGCAATATTTTTTTTCGATTGTCTACAGAACAAACCACTGTTATACAATGATTTGCCTAATTATCCTAACTTGCCTAATTAATCTAGTTAAATTGTACTTAAATCTGAATGCTAGTGTCTTAAAAAAATATCTAGTAAAATATTGTACTGTCATTCTGGCAAAGATAAAAGAAATCAGTTATTAAAAATGAGTTATTAAAAACTATGTTTAGAAATGTGTTGAAAAAAATCTGTTAAACAGAAATTGGGGAAAATATATACAGGCGGGCTAATAATTCTGACTTCAACTGTATATATATATTTATTATGCATAGAAATAAATAACAGGAAACAAATAGCA
This sequence comes from Danio kyathit, assembly GCA_903798195.1. Taxonomy (NCBI): domain Eukaryota; kingdom Metazoa; phylum Chordata; class Actinopteri; order Cypriniformes; family Danionidae; genus Danio; species Danio kyathit. The sequence goes on along the minus strand of LR812523.1, from coordinate 75,036,512 downwards.
AACAGCTTACCTAGTTTTTGTATTGTATTTTACATGAGCAAGCCAGATAATATATCACATCAGTCTTTGTTTTTCTCCATATTTTATTATTTCATTTCTTAGACAACTGGAGCCTGATTTCGGTTGCAGTTTATGAGAAGATGATTAAAGATATCTCTTTTGTTCTATCTTTCTTTATAAAAGACAGTAAAAAGCAGATGGGCATCCCAGAGCTTTGAAGAAGGCTCATACCCTCTTGTTGTCTGTTTTGGATTAGTTTGAGCTGAGCCTGAGGCTGGTGACACACAAAGTAATTAACAGGGGAACTCAGTAGGATCACTGGTAATGTCTGCTCTCTGTATTAAACACATCTCTTAGACAGAAAACTACTCTGTGATCATCAGAATGATAGAAGACTGAATGCATTCGAAAAAGATCAACACACATATTCCTTTCACATTCTCTTGTTTATGTTAGTACATTGATTAATGGCACATATTATTAGAGTACGTCGTCATGCAATATCATGTGGCCTTCTCTCCAGATTTTCTTGAATCAACATGGAGTTTGGGCCCTATCATAAACCGGCGCAATAAGGCGCAAGACGTGTATGGCTCGATTTGTTGCTATTTTCAGTCCAGCGCAACAGTAATTTTCACGTTTTGCACCACGTTATTTAAATAGCAAATCCATTTGCGCCTCTTTGTGGACTCATGGGTGTTCCGGTCTAAAAAGGAGGTGTGTTAAGGCCCATTGTTGGTGTGTTGCTATTTTGAAGAACTGAAATAGACTGCGCCAAAAGCTGGTCTAAAAACCTTACCATTTCATTGGAGTGCAGTAAGTGCACTATTCTGTGCTTCTGAATGGCTGTATTTAAATTTCTGTCGTGTTTCGTCTGGTGCAAACAGCCCAAAGACAAACATTCCGGGACAAAACACACGTTTGAAGCAGAATATTAAGTCAGCATCGTTTTTCAGATCAAAAAGAATATTCACTTGGCATATTTCATAAATATCTACAAACATATTAAGGTATTTTTATGCTTTAGAAGAGTCAAAAACTTACATTATCGTCATTATTGAAGTGCCGTGTGGCAGATAATCATATTAATATCAGAACATTGTTGTCCATGTTGACTAAATAAAGCCATTATGACTTCAGCTCAAATGAGAAGATGGACTAATACACTGTACTGTATTAGAATTCTCAGCAAATAATACAGTTGAAACCAGAAGTTTACATGCACTGTATAAAAAGGCACATAACCATTTAAAAAAAAAAAAGTCAGATGTTAATGTGACTAAACTTTTTCTCTTTTAGGTATAAGTTAGGATTATCAAATTTGTTTCTGTTATGCTTAATAGCAGAATAATGAGAGAGATATTTTTTGAGAAATTGTTATAACTTTTCTTGAAAGTCAAGTTTACATACAATAAGATTAGCATGCCTCTGAAAAAGCTCAGATGATGGTGCCAAGGTTTTGGAAGTTTCTGATTGGCTAATTGACAACATTTGAGTTAATTAGAGGCACAACTGTAGAATAGTATTTAAGGAAAACCTCAAACACACTGCTTCCTTGTGTGACAATATGGGAAAATCAACAAGCCAGAATCAACAAAAAAAGCCAGATTACAGTTTGCTAAATTACACTGGGAAAAAGAATAATTTTTGGAGACATGTCCTGTGGTCTGATGGAACCAAGATTGAACTGTTTGGCCGTAATGACCAGTGTTACATTTGGAGGACAAAGGGGAAAGCTTACACCATCCCAACTGTGAAGTATGGGGGCTGCAGCATCATGTTGTGGGGCTGTTTTGCTGCAGGAGGGACTGGTCCACTTCACAGCATAGATGGCATCATGAAGAAAGAACATTATGTAGAAATACTGAAGCAACATCTCAAGACATCAGCCAGGAAATTAAAACTCGGCCACAAATAGGTCTTCCAAACAGACCATGACCCTAAGCATACTGCCAAGTTAGTTAAAATGTGCTTTAAGGAACAGAGTGAATGTTTTGGAGTGGCCATCACAAAGCCCTGAACTCAATCCTATAGAAAATTTGTGGGCAGAGTTGAAAAAGTTTGTGCGAGCAAGACAGCCTACAAATCTGACTCGGTTACACCAATTCTGTCAGGAGGAATGGGCCAAAATTCCTTTGAACTATTGTGAAAAGCTTGTGGAAGGATACCCAAAACATTTGACCAAAGTTATACAGTTTAAAAGCAAAGCTAAAAAATACCAAGGAAATGTATTTAAACTTTTGACTGTCTAGAAATTAATAAAAAATTCTCAAAAAAAAATTCTCTCATTATTCTGGCATTTAGCAAATGTAAATGATTTAGGCAATCCTAACGGACCTAAAATAGTAAACGTTTAGTATGATTTACCATCAGATGTTTTTTAAAAAAATGGTTATGTTCCTTTTTTTAGAGTGTATGTAAACTTTTGGTTTCAACTGTATATACTTAGAGTATACAATTATTTTTGCAGGATTATTATCAGTAAAACTTAAATTGTAAGCATCTGGTCGTATTACATTGCATGTGACTGCACAGATGAAAAGATGTTTTATTTATAAATCTCTATAATTTGATCTTTTAATATCTATATCATGTCTGTATCTCATAATCAGCTCTACTCGTTTATAATGCGTTCAGTTTTCTAGTCCTACTTCTATCTCTTACAAACTGTCCTCTAGGACTAAATCGAGATGTTCAGACGTCTCCTTTGGGATCAGTAACACGAGCTGGGAAAGAAAAAGAAAGAAAAAAAACTTGAGGTTTTTCCTGCCAGAAATGGGAGAGGAGATTGGAAGGTTGTAGGCGCTGGCTAATGGCTTGTGTCATTGTAATTTAGTGGATTGTGTGGCAGGGTGGAATTAAGATCAAATGACAATGTCTGCTCAGCACTTTCACAACACAGGGCTTTTTTTTGCTTGTTGAGGCAGGATTGTACGATCTCTAATAGTAGCTGATGTTTGTTCAGTAAAAATCACTGTAGATGCTGGATTGCTCGTAAATTAATGGGCAGAACACAAAGAGAGAAAGAAACAAGGATAAATGGGAATCCAATAACTTGCTGATTTTATTAAATACTCTCTCTTATGCTCAGTTGACAGCATCAGGGACATAATTGCATTGTGAAAATAAATAAATAGGTAGGTAAGTAGAATACACAAGACATGTCACTCGTATAGCTTTGAATGGAGAAAAGTGTAATGGTCAATATGGCGAATAAAGCCCCACCTTCTAGTACAGAAGTCAATTATTGATCGCTAAATACTGACGATTCTCAGAGGAAGGGGCTCGGACCTGATGTGAGTTTCTGCAGATTTTGTGTGATTCAAATGTTTAAAAATTAATCTAAAGACACAGTTATTGTTTAATATTATTAATAATTCCTAATATGAAATTTAATCTTAAGCTTGGCAAGCAATTTTGGAGAATTTGATGTTTCCCCATTTAAACAGAACGTCCGTGCAAACTGCCCGAGAGGTTAGGGTTAGGTTTCAAAGGATGTCTCCCAGTGAAATGACTTGCCTTAAAGGGAGTTTGGTAGAATGCCCAGCAATCATTTTTTTTTGTCTTTAACAGACATCTAATAGACATCTTTGACATTGGTTCTTCTCAGTGGGTTAAAGTAAAAAAAAAAAAAAAATCTGTTGAAATAATAAAAAATAAAAAAACTCACTATTTATTCTATTTGAGAGCCATGTGCACCTACTTACAGGTAAAAGCTGCTGCTCACTCTCTGTGCTCAGGGATTTGACACCCCTGTCAGAGTTTGTGTACATACACTCTAAAAAAAGGAACATAATATTTTTTTGAAACATCTGATGGTAAATCATACTAAACGTTTACTATTTTAGGTCTGTTAGGATTACCTAAATGATTTACATTTGCTAAATGCCAGAATAATGAGAGAATTAATTTTTTTGGAGAATTTTTTTTTTATTAATTTCTAGACAGTCAAAAGTTTACATACATTTCATTGGTATTTTTTTTAGCTTTGCTTTTAAACTGTATAACTTTGGTCAAATGTTTTGGGTATCCTTCCACAAGCTTCTCACAATAGTCTGAAGGAATTTTGGCCCATTCCTCCTGACAGAATTGGTGTAACTGAGTCAGATTTGTAGGCGGTCTTGCTCGCACAAGACTTTTCAACTCTGCCCACAAATTTTCTATAGGATTGAGTTCAGGGCTTTATGATGGCCACTCCAAAACCTTCACTCTGTCCTTAAAGCACATTTTAATGCTTAGGGTCGTGGTTTGTTTGGAAGACCCATTTGTGGCCAAGTTTTAATTTCCTATCTGATGTCTTGAGATGTTGCTTCAGTATTTCTACATAATGTTCTTTCTTCATGATGCCAGCTATGCTGTGAAGTGGACCAGTCCCTCCTGCAGCAAAACAGCCCCACAACATGATGCTGCCGCCCCCATACTTCAAAGTTGGGATGGTGTTCCTAAGCTTGTAAGTTTTCCCCTTTGTCCTCCAAATGTAACACTGGTCATTATGGCCAAACAGTTCAATCTAAAGCCTGGTTTATACTTCTGCGTCAAGTGATCGCCGTAACCCACGGCACAAGCCTCGCGCGTAGCCGTGCATTTATACTTCTGCGCGCTGTTTCTGTTTCTCTGCAATACACTTCCGAAACGCTAGCTGGCAGTAGGTGTTTATGTTTCTCTGTGTCGAGTTTCTTCGCTGGTTTTTTTGTTTTACCTGAACAAGTGGCTCAAACTTTCTCATTTTGAGGCGGGAACCGTCGGACGTGGAACAACTTTAATCATGAGGTAAACACAAAACAACAGTCTCCATCCGGAGCTCCTTCACGGGACTCCACACTTGTAAACACACGCTGCATCGGGCACGCGGCTCTCACCTCCGCCCACACTCGTCAGCGCTACCAAGCCGACCAATCACAGAGCTTGCGCTACGCGTACGCGTTACATTTTTTGAGAGGTGCACGTCAACGACGCCGACGGCCACGGCGAGGGCCTATGCGTCCACGCGTAGGCTGCGCCGTAGCATACGCGTGCGCTTGACGCAGAAGTATAAATCGGCCTTTAGTTCCATCAGACCACAGGACATGTCTCCAAAAATTATTTTTTTTCCCAGTGTAATTTAGCAAACTGTAATCTGGCTTTTTTTTTATTCTGGCTTGTTGATTTTCCGATGTTGTCACACAAGGAAGCAGTGTGTTTGAGGCTTTCCTTAAATACACAGTTGTACCTTAAATCTACAGTTGTGCCTCCAATTAACTCAAATGTTGTCAATTAGCCAATCAGAGACTTACAAAACCTTGACACCATCATCTGAGCTTTTTCAGAGGCATAATAATCTTATTGTATGTAAACTTGACTTTCAAGAAAAGTTCTAACAATTTCTCAAAAAATCTCTATCTCATTATTCTGCTATTAAGCATAACAGAAACAAATTTGATAATCCTAAATTACCTAAAAGAGAAAAAGTTTAGTCACATTAACATCTGAATTTTTTTTAAATGGTTATGTGCCTTTTTATACAGTGTATGTAACTTCATTTTTCAACTGTACATGACCAGACAATGGACCCTTTTCACAAGAGTGTTATGGCGTATTTAACTGTCAACAGCATGTTAAAGACTTAAAGTTTTTATTTTTAGAATATTTAAAAACAATGTATGTACATTTATCAAGCTATTCTTTGTATTACATCATCTTAGCATCAAATTACAAAAAATAAATAAATAAATAAAATTACTACTTTATGCGAGCGTTTTTTAATGCAGTGTCTATGTGCAGGACAGTAAATTAGATGTTCTCTCTTCTTGTCACATTTTGACTCTACTAAAGAGACACACTGGATCACAGGAGTTTATCAAAACACGTATTTGTTAACAAAGACACTTACTACAGGCACTGGAACATCAAGGGATGATAATGCAATACCAGGCAATGAACGAACTAAACAGTGGGATATCAATACACAGGACGTAATCACACTGAATACACAAGGGGGGTGAACACAGGTGGAACTCAATAATAATCTAGAAACGGCGGAAAAACTGAACAAAGGGGTCACATGATATAAACAAACACGCATGGAAACATGGGGAAGATCACATGACATAAACACGGAAACTTCATAAACACACCAAAACACTGGACATGTGACACTTCTGGCTGCCGTTATCCGTGCCATTATTAGGAATGCTATTTTTTTTTTTTGTACTCTCCCATTCACTGTGCTTCAAGTTTATCCAATTTTGATGACTTCCACTGCTAAGAAACCCAGAAATGTGAAAAGGGTCAATTTTCCAAGTTATAGCGAGGTTAAAACTAGCTTTACTCTTTGCAGTGCAATATTTGACTGAATTTTATCAGTTATGACATATAAGGACTCCGAGTACCTGCTTTGAATCAGTAAGAGGCAGACAAAGAGAGAGCAGTCATGAGAGATCAAGAGAGATCAAGTGTGTGCTTATACTCTATATGACACTGGCATATCTAATAGCTCATAGTAACATGTGTTTGCTACCTCTTCGCAAAGAATTTTATACCTGGCAACATTCCCGTTTTTCCCTGGAGTGACTCGTATTTCTTACCCATCTCCCGTATCAGGCACGTGCACACATAGGGCTCAACCTGTGCAGTGTACATGCCCTTTTGAGTCTGGGATATAAAGTGCCCTTCCAAAATGAAAGTAAGTGCCCACCCCCCCACCTCCCACCCCCTACACTTGTCGTGAAAACCGGTACCGTCACCCCCCCCACACACACACACTTTTCGTAAAAACTGGGAACGTCCCCCCCACTGTTCATGAAAACCGGGACGTTCCCTGGAACATGCCTTTTGGAACTCCTCACCACGGGCCTGTCCCGTATTGTTCTGTTTTCCATAAAAGTCCCGGAATTTTAACCCCCCGCTCCTCAGCATTTTGGTACAGTCCAGTGTGAAACCTGGTGCATGAATGTGCGCACGCGTGCTCTTCAGTTCGCAACACTAACCCCCGGCCCCGGTATGAAGAATTTTTAATCATATTTGCAAGTTGGTTGATTCCCATCAGCTCCCTAGTGAAGCACACATCAGTTTTCTTTTTCTTTTTTTTTATAATTATTTTTTCGGGGTTTTTACCTTTATTGATAGGACAGTGGAGATTTACAGATAGGAAAGTGTGAAGAGCAGAGATGGGGAAGGGATCGGCAAAGGACCTTGAGCCGGGAATCGAACTCGGGTCGCCATGAACGCCTTCGTGCAATGTGCCGATGCACTTACTACTAGAGCTCCATGGTTACACGGAAAAAAGATTGCGATCTCGATTCGACCCCCTAGACTATCTTAATCCAGCATTTCTACGATTCTGCCAATCATATTTTCAAGTTCAGGAGAGAAGCAAAGGCGGCTGCACAAGTCTTCTCATTGTTTCACATATGTTGCTCAGCGACATGGACACTTCCAACTGATGGTGAAAGAGTCACATACTGTATTTATAAGGTATAATTTACACAAAAATGTAATTTTTGTGTTCATGTAATGATGTATTCGCGGCCGCGAAATCACATGTGACGTGAGCTGCTGACCATGAGCTGTTACCGCAGAAACGATGGGCACGCGCGTCTACTTCAGTGAACAGAACCTGCATGGGCTGTGAATAACAGGTAATAAAGTTGTAAATAACAGTCAGTTTGTGGCACAGAGGGATCGTTTGGGAGCTTCATGGGAAGTATGAACCGCAGTTAGCAGTGAAAATGAAACCGAAAGTGTGCGCACATCATTCACATCATTCGGTCAGCTTGTATTTTTGGTTGTTTATTGTTTTTGTATTTCATTATTTGGAAATGTATTTGTTTATGTTTATGTTATAAATTTTCTTGTTTCCGGTTGGCTTGAGTTGGAGGTCACATGATCTGTCTTGATTAATATAACCTGCAAGAGTTTGTGTGGACAATGTAGTGAGATCTCAATACGAGCACCTGTAAAATGCTCCTGCTTATTCTACTGCTGGTTATCAGGCCAACACGGTAAATGAAACGACATTGTTTGTATATTATTTGTTTATTTTTATGTCCTTTGGATTGTGTTTATGTAAAATATTTGGTTTGTTTGTTTATCCTTTTAGTTTTCATGGTGTTCAATAAACTAAACGCATGGACATCAGTTTTTGGGAAGTGTGGACTGTTTTAATAACCGGAGGGTAGCTACAATTTTAAATAATCATATCGCATTTTAGAGTTACGATTACGACAAGCGTTTGATATGTTTTTCTTTCATAGCGAACCCAGTGTTGTGCAGAATTCATGTGCATACATGAGAATAAATGTGTACAGTGTCAGTATAACTACTCTAGCCTATATAATGTTAAATATAATAAGAGGGAATCTGATAATGACAAATTTTACCAGTGAATAAATGGTCTAATAATGTTGTCAATGACAGATTGCAAGCATATGTCTTAGACATAATAATTCAACATCAGAATTATGAATAATTGTATTCTGATGTCATCACTTTACTGTGCATTAATGACCAGGACAAATTTAAAGTCTGTTTAAGTCCACCATTCAAAGTCTATTCAATATTTAGCATTTTAACCAACAGTAGACATAATATTATTAATGTTGTTTTATCATATGTTTGAGAATAACAATAATAATAGCCGACTCATATTAACCTTTATTTTACATCTACAGAATCGTGAGAAAATCGTGATCTTTATTTTAAGCAAAAAATCGCGATTCTCATTTTAGCCAGAATTGTGCAGCTCAACTTACTACTAGGCTATTGGTGCTGACACATTGGTTTTCTTGAGATTACACAGATGAATGAAGGCTCTGGCAATCTACCTATTTTTATGTGCATTTTGGATAAAAATCGGTTGATGGAAACTCCAAGATGTGCATAAATTTTGAAAATGCGCATAAAAAATGTATGCGCATAACTGAATAGGATAAACTTTTTTTATTCGATAAGAAAAGATGCGCATAAACTACGATGGAAACACTTTAACAGAACAAATTCCAGTATGTGCATTAAAGTCATGTGATTTTATTATAAGAGATCATGTGGTGATAAAAATGTGTGTGAATGGACAAACCAGCAGGCTGAGCACACTGTAAAACATCTGAAATGTTATTTTGGACATTCTAAAACACCTTAACCGTTTTAGTATTAGTGATATTATATTGTTAATTACCCCCAGAATCAAGAGCGTATGTGCTCCGCGTCTAACACCTTCAAAAGCCACTGCGCATTCACTGCATGTCAGGATTGCGTTCTGAGGCGCAAGTCATTTATTAAATAAAGAAAAGATTCACGCAGCTTATCCTACCGCAGCAAATTCCATGTTTACTGTTGATATTTGGCACCATGCAGTTAATCAGGAAGTGATGATTTTGTTCGCATTGACTCGTTGGATGGAAACGCTGCTTTATTCGCATGTCTTTTGTTCGATAATCCCGTTTTGCGCATAAAGTTAAATCGCATTTTTGGATGGAAACATAGCTACTGAGTTGCTATGGTTGCTACTACTGTATGTTTGAGGGAAGCGCATTTATTTCGAACTGTGAATAAAACTGACTGGAACTACCTGTGCATTAAGAGATTTTATTGCACACCTTCCAGCCAATCAGAATCAAGAATGTCAAGAGACAATGTTTATATATCACCACCTTGGAATTATAAGGTTCTATCTACGTTCTGAATGATTTGGAGATATTGAGCTTCAAAGTTTTTGCATTCCATATAGCAAACAGTATGTGTGTAACATTTGTTTTTTTAAATAAAATGTCTTAATGTAAACAACTTATACAAAAACATCCCATAATGTAAATAAGTTGTCATTTAATAAGAATGTCAATAACTCAATTTTGACAAAAATGTCAGATAGAACCTTATAATTCTAAGGTGATGATATATATTGTCTCCAATTTCTGTTTAATGGAAAGATTTTTTTTTTCATTTCAAAACATAATAATTTTAATAACTTTTACTAACTGATTTTTTTTTTATATCTTTAACATGATGACAGTACATAATATTTTACTAGATATTATTCAAGATACCAGTATTTAGCTTAAAGTGCAAGGCTTAATTAGGTTAATCAGGCAAGTCAGGGTAATTAGGCAAGTCATTGTATAATGATGGTTTGTTCTGTAGACCTTCATAAAATATTTATTGCTTAAGAGGGCTAATAATATTGACCATAAAAGGGTTTTAAAAAATTAAAAACTGCTTTTATTCTAACCGAAATAAAACAAATAAGACTTTCTCCAGAAGAAAAATTATTATCGGACATACTGTGAAAAATTCCTCGCTCTGTTAAACATATTTAAAAAAGAAAAAAAGGTCACAGGAGGGCTAATCGTTTTGACTTCAACTGTATATACTGTATATGCACTGTTTCTTATTAATCATTAAAGTCATCTTATTCTTATCATCAGGTCTCGTTTTTCCAAGGCATTTGAGTCGTAAATGTCAGACAGACACAAAAGTCATGTGATTATAGCGATATCTTCATAACTTCTGTTAATTGAGCTTGCTTTGATGTCAGAATCTGGTGACATTAAAAGTGATGAGAGGTTAATAAGAAGTGTTGTTCTCCGCATTGACAGTCACACTCACATTATGACATCCACGTCTCCAAAATAACAACACTCTCTTAGAAATGTCAGTTCATAGCGAGACACTTCCTCACATACTAAGGAAGTGCGAGTCGCCAATGGTCACAAGGAGCCAAATTTGACTGAGCGTTTTTGCACTTCCCAAATTTCTGAAAGCATGAAAGATCATCTATATTTGACTGTCGTGCTAGGCTTAATGAAAAAAAAAATAGCCTGGTAAATGAAAGGATGGATGGATTGATTGACATGGATGGATGGATAGATGGACCATGGATAAAACCAACAAAACTATTTAAGATTAATTTTTAGTGTATATGATGTTTATCGAGAGCCTTTGAGCTTGACTGAGAAGCAATAACTTAAAGGGAAATCTGCTTTTCCAGACGTGTGAAGTTGTTACAGCTGAAAAACTGTAATTTCCAGCAGGTTTTTTTAGTGGATGACTTTGAAATTGTGCGTCCCCTGAGATTTCTGGCAAAGTTATAATCACAGCATCTGCGCCTCTGATCATTCATCACAGTGAATCATATTTGGAGATTAGAAGGAGAAGAAGGGGAGAGAACGAGAGAGATGTCTGCTTCCATTGGACAGTTTGTACTTTAATATGAACAATAAATGTTGGATAAAGATAATAAAAAAAAAACAAATGCAACTTCTATCGGTGTTTAAAAATTAAGAATAACAATGTTTTGTTTCAATATTTCATTCAACATAGGCTCATTCTGAAAACGTTGCCCTATATACAGTTGAAACCAGAAGTTTACATACACTCTTAAAAGAAAAAAAGGAACATAACTATTTTTTAAAAAATGTCTGATGGTAAATCATACTAAACGTTTACTATTTTAGGTACGTTAGGATTACCTAAATGATTGACATTTGCTAAATGCCAGAATAATGAGAATTAATTTCTAGACAGTCAAAAGTTTACATACATTTCCTTGGTATTTTTTTAGCTTTGCTTTTAAACTGTATAACTTTGGTCAAATGTTTTGGGTATCCTTCCACAAGCTTCTCACAATAGTTTGCAGGAATTTTGGCTCATTCCTCCTGACAGAATTGGTGTAACGGAGTCAGATTTGTAGGCTGTCTTGCTCACACAAGCTTTTCCAACTTTGCCCACAAATTTTCTATAGGATTGAGCTCAGGGCTTTGTGATGGCCACTTCAAAACATTCACTCTGTTCCTTAAAGCACATTTTAACTAATTTGGCAATATGCTTAGGTTCATGGTCTGTTTGGAAGACCCATTTGTGGCCCAGTTTTAATTTCCTGGCTGATGACTTGAGATGTTGCTTCAGTATTTCTACATAATGTTCCTTCTCCATGATGCCATCTATGCTGTGAAGTGGACCAGTCCCTCCTGCAGCAAAACAGCCCCACAACATGATGCTGCCGCCCCCATACTTTACAGTTGGAATGGTGTTCCTAAGCTTGTAAGCTTTCCCCTTTGTCCTCCCAATGTAACACTGGTCATTATGGCCAAACAGTTCAATCTTGGTTCCATCAGACCACAGGACATGTCTCCAAAAATTATTCTTTTTCCCAGTGTAATTTAGCAAATTGTAATCTGTCTTTTTTGTTGATTCTGGCTTGTTGATTTTCCCATGTTGTCACACAAGGAAGCAGTGTGTTTGAGGTTTTCCTTAAATACTATTCTACAGTTGTGCCTCCAATTAACTCAAATGTTGTCAATTAGCCAATCAGAAACTTCCAAAACCTTGAAACCATCATCTGAGCTTTTTCAGAGGCATACTAATCGTATTGTATGTAAACTTGACTTTCAAGAAAAGTTATAACAATTTCTCAAAAAATCTCTTTCTCATTATTCTGCTATTAAGCATAACAGAAACAAATGTGATAATCCTAACTTACCTAAAAGAGAAAAAGTTTAGTCACATTAACATCTGACTTTTTTTAAATGGTTATGTGCCTTTTTATACAGTGTATGTAAACTTCTGGTTTCAACTGTACATTTCTGGAAATCGCAAAGTATGTAGCCAGAGGAATGTATGGCTGCATTTCGTCTTTGAAACGAATGCTACAGTGGTATGACACTATTCCATTTCACGCTTACCAGCTAACCGCTTACCTCCATGTGGATGGCTTTTCCACTGTTACCAGTTTGTACAGTGGCCCACCGCGTACGTTGGAGGATTTGAGATGCAAACCGGAGTTGACTGCGATGACGGGGTTTGAGTCCGGTGAAGAACGATTCCAGAAAGCAGCTAAATTGAAAACAAAAGCAAAAAATAAAACAAACTATAAACAACAGGTTGAGGATGTGGTAAAATCTGAAAATGTGGTAAAAATTCTGGCTGCCATGAGGGCTTTTCTCGGTTGGAATTAGAGAAGGAGGAGGGTGGGGGATCAGTTGGTCGCTCAGTCAGTCAGTCAACAGTGGCCTTGCAATGGCACTCGCGAGAGAAATCAAAGATCTCAAAAAGCGTACACAGCGGCCACTGGTGGATAAGCGAAAACAAGAACTGAAAAAAAAACATGCATCCTGGGACGTATTTGACGCTCTCCAGAAATGTATATAGGGGTACATAATCAGAATGAGCCTGGGTTGTTTACGTTTTCATTTAGCATTACAGAAAAAAGGCAATGATGCAAATATTTGTCAGTGCTTTATCATAAACCAACTAGAAATAAAATCACTTCTCCCTAGTGTGTGAGTGTGTGTGGTCCTAGTATTCATAACAGAGCAAATTTCCTCTAAAGTATTGTACTGACAGTAGTTTTTGACCTTGTGGGAAGATTTTTTTGGTCCCCATGAGAAAAACAGCTCATAAATCACAATGAATGAAGAATTTTGAAAATGTAAAACTGCAGAATGTTCTCTGTGAGGGTTGGGTTTAGGGGTAGGGTTGGGGGAAGAGGACAGAATAAACAGTCTGTACACTGTGTGTGTGCTTGTGCGTGTGTGCTTGTGCGTGTGTGTGTGTGTGTGTGTGTGTGTGTGTGTGTGTGTGTGTGTGTGTGTGTGTGTGTGTGTGTGTGTGTGTGCGTGCACCTTGTATTTCTTTTATGTGGGGCGAATAAAATGTTTCGAAAATGTAAACTGGGTGACACGTGGCTCAGTGGTTAGCACTGTCACCTCAGAGCAAGAAGGTCGCTGGTTCGAGTCCCGGCTGGGCCAGTTGGTGTTTCTGTGTAGAGTTTGCATGTTTTTGGCCTGGGTCTCCATAGACATGCGCTAAAGGTGATTTGAATAAACTAAATTGGTTGTAGTGTATGTGCATTGTGCATTTGCTATTTTCATGGTGGACCTTGTAAGTGTAAAAACTGAACGCTTCATTAGTGAGAAAACTGTTAAACAGACCATTTGCGCAAGGATAAAGAACAAGCCTCCTCCATTCAGCCTCTTTACTTTCATTTTACTTTACTTTTACTCTTTACTTTACTTCTTTACTTTCATGGAAAAGGAAACTGTGTTGGACGCAATCCACTAAAGACATCCATTAGCCTACATATTTAATTTTAGTTTAAGTGCAAATATTTGTTTTAAAACTATTTCTAAATTCAGTTCTAATTTCCAGCAAACAAATAAATCAATAAATGAATAAATTAGTTATTTCCAAACACACATCCAATTCTTGTGCCCATATGGGGATGCATAAGACTCCAAAACCAGACAGGTGGACAAAATCTAAACTTGTTTGTATTAAAACAAATATAAATATGCATATAATAAATAATACTGCTAATAATAATAACATTATACAAATGCAAATTGTCATGAATAAACTGAAAAGGTCCCCGACATGAAGAAGGCAGTGGTTTTTATATTCTTGTAGAAAATAATAATTTTTGTAACATTTTTAATCCTTTTTGGTTTTTTTCTCGTATGTAAAAATATCTGTGAATTGCTGTACATCCTGTGTGTATTAAGCAATGTTTAAGTGTTTGGACCTGCATAGGCGAATAACTAGCGCGCTCTGCGTTGGAGTTTCAGTTGGAGTTTGCGCTGGAGTTACCTGCTTTCAGTTGGTCAGTGGCGTGGTCTATTTCAGTTTCTCAAAATAGCAATGTGCCAACAATGCGCCTTAACACACCTCCTTTTCAGACCAGCACACCCATGAGTTCACAAAGTGGCGCAAATGGATTTGCTATTTAAACAATGTGGTGCCAATTGTGAAAATTAGGGTTGCGCTGGTCTGAAAAAAGCAACAAATCGCACCATACATGTCCTACACCTTATTGCGCTGGGTGTATGATAAGGCCCTAAGACTATAACATGATCCAAGTTAGCTTTATATTGATAATCAGGATAATTAAGATTACTATAATCAAGTTATGAAATGTTTTGATTGAGAAGATTTTCCTGCTTGTTTAAACTACTTATTTAAAATCAGTTGAAACAATTCTGAAGGGTTTTTTGAGGACAATTTAATTGTTGTATGTTTAATCAAGGTGACGCACTGGTGCACTAGGTAGCGCTGTTGCCTCACAGGAAGAAGGTCGCTGGTTCGAGCCTCGGCTGGGTCAGTTGGCATTTCTGTGTGGAGTTTGCATGTTCTCCCTGCGTTCGTGTGGGTTTCCTCCGGGTGCTCCGGTTTCCCCCACAGTCCAAAGACATGCGGTACAGGTTAAATTGTCTATAATGTATGAGTGTGAATGAGTGTGTGTGGATGTTTCCCAGAGATAGGTTGTGGCTGGAAGGGCATCCGCTGCGTTTAAACGTGCTGGATAATTAGGTGGTTCATTCCGCTGTTGCGACCCCGGATTAATAAAGGGACTAAGCCGAAAAAAAAAAATGAATGAATGAATGTTAATTTAACTTAAATTTGTAAAAATAACTACGTTAACTTAATTGATTTGTTTTGGGACAACATAAAGGAATTGTGTGGAACCCAGCACTGCGCTTATTTTTTTTTACAATGAACACTCAAGATACACATTTTAAAATAAATGAGCTGAGACAACAATTTTTGACTTTTTTTTTTTTTTTTTTTTTTTGCGACAGCTTAATTGTTAAGTTCAATCCACTTTAATTTGTCAAGTTAACGTAATCAATTTCTATTGAGACAACATGAATGAAATGTGTGAAACCCTGCATTTTTTTTTAAACCGTATACACTGGACCCTGGATTTATTTAAAGACATTTTAATAAGGACTTGATGTGTTTATATTACTATAATAAGTCCAAACGGCTTCCAAAATTTCTTGCATAAGTTACTCCCTCCCTTGATGAAGTTACTCTCAGAATTCACACAAATAGGCATCATGTATACTGCAGCATGGGTGAATACTGTGGCAATCCCAGAAAAAAGTTTGACTCAAATAAAGTGGCTCTTGATTTGGGGTGTAGTGGCATCACTTAAGCAGCAGATTGCACCAATAGTCCAGTGTCGAGCTCCAAATGGCTCCAATTGAGTGTAATGAGCATGTTCAGTGAAGGGTGAGGGGTTACAGCAGACTCTTGGCCTGTGAGTTGACCTGACTCTGACCCACTCGCTAGTGAAGTTCGCCTGACTGTGGCCTCTAAACACCAGCACAAAATGGCAGAGGCTCAGTGTGAGGGCCCGTTTAGGGGAGACACTGACGGCCAACATACTGTACGCAACTGTAAATCAACAGGCTTGGGAACTCTTTCAGTTATGAATGTGAGATGAGGGTAATTAATGGTTTGTTTATTTTTTTATTCATTTATTTTTTCGATTCAGCCACATTAATAATAAAGAAAGCTTAATTGAGAACGTCAGTAAATAATTTGCTGTATATACAGTGCATCCGGAAAGTATTCATAGCGCTTCACTTTTTCCACATTTTTTTATGTTACAGCTTTATTCCAAAATAGATAAAATTCATTTATTTCCTCAAAATTCTACACATAATACCCCATAATGACAATGTGAAAAAGAGTTTTTGAAATCGTTGCAAATTTATAAAAAATAAAAAAACCTGAAAAATCACATGTACAGAGTCAATATTATTAACCCCCCTTTGAATTTTTTTTGCCATTATGACGACCAAAATAACGACATTATTATAACATAAGAAAAGTTTTATTCAAATTTCAAAATGATTTTTCAAAAAAAAAAATTGATTTACATTTTTGACATGTTTTTTGATGTTGTTTTGACATTAAGCTTGTCAACTGACAATTAAATTGATTAGCATTTTTGACGTTTTTGACGTGTTTATGTTAGATTGACATTAAGGTAGTCAACTGACATCAAATCGATTTGAAGTTTTGCAATTATTAGTTTTGATCTGTTTTTTGATGTCATTTTGAAATTAAGATTGACATCAAATCGATTTGCATTTTTGACTTGTTTTTACTTGATTTTGAAGTCGTTTTGACATTAAGATAGTCAATTGACAACAAATCGACAAGCATTTTTAATGTGTTTTTTTAACGTGTTTTACATTCTATTTACATTAAGGTAGTCAACTGACATCAAATCGATTTGCATTTTTGATGTGCTTTTTGCGTGTTTTTAATGTCATTTTGAAATTAAGGTAGTCAATTAATATCAAATCAATTAGCATTTTTGACGCGTTTTTAACATGTGTATATTGTTTGAACATTTACTGTTAACAGACATCAAATTGATTAGCATTTTTCATGTGTTTTTTAACATGTTTATGCTAGTTTGACATTAAGGTAGTCAACTGACATCAAATCAATTAGCATTTTTGACGTGTTTTTAACATGTTTGTTGTTGACGTTAAGGCAGTCAACAGACATCAAATTGATTTGCATGTGTTTTTTTAACATGTTTTTAATGTCATTTTGAAATTAAGGTAGTCAATTGACATCAAATGGATTTTTTATTTATTTATTTTTTTTGAATCGTTTTGACATTAACCTTGTCAACTGACTATCAAAACTATTTGAAGCTTTGCAATTAGCTTTGCAAAATTATTAGTTTTGATGCGTTTTTTGATGTCTTGACTTTAAGGCAGTCAACGAATTAAATCAATTAGCATTTTACATTTTTTGTATGTATTTTACAGTATATTTACATTAAGGTAGTCAACTGACGTCAAATCGATTAGCATTTTTTACATGTTTTGTAAGTTTTTTTAAGTCGTTTTGACATTAAGGTAGTCAAGTGACGTCAAATCAATTTGCGTTTTTGATGTTTTTTTGATGTATTTTACATTATATTTACATTAAGGTAGTCAACTGACGTCAAATTGATTAGCATTTTTAACATTTTTTACATGTTTTTGAATTCGTTTTCACATTAAGGTAGTCAAATGACGTCAAATCGATTTGCATTTTTCACATTTTTTTTTTTACATGTTTTTGAATTCGTTTTGACATTAAGGTAGTCAACTGACGTCAAATTGATTAGCACTTTTGACATTTTTTACATGTTTTTGAATTCGTTTTGACATTAAGTTAGTCAACTGACGTCAAATTGATTAGCAATTTTGACATTTTTTACATGTTTTTGAATTCGTTTTGACATTAAGTTAGTCAACTGACGTCAAATTGATTAGCAATTTTGACATTTTTTACATGTTTTTGAATTCGTTTTGACATTAAGGTAGTCAACTGACGTTAAATCAATTAGCATTTTTGATGTTTTTGAATTCGTTTTTACTTTAAGGTAGACAATTGGTGTCAAATCCATTAGCGTTTTTGAAGTTGTTTTGACATAAGGTAGTCAATTGATGTCAAGTCAGTTAGCATTTTTGGCGTTTTTTTTTACATGTTTTTGAATTCGTTTTGACATTAAGGTAGTCAACTGACAATCAAATCAATTTGAAGTTTTGCAATTATTAGTTTTGATGTGTTTTTTGATGTCATTTTGACTTTAAGGTAGTCAACTGACGTCAAATTAATTAGCATTTTTGATGTTTTTTTTAACATGTTTGTTGTTGACCTTAAGGCAGTCAACAGACATCAAATTGATTTGCATGTGTTTTTTAACATGGTTTTAATGTCATTTTGAAATGAAGGCAGTCAATTGACATGAAATCGATTTTTTTTTTTTTTTTTTTTTTTTTTTTTTTTTTTTTTTTTAATCGTTTTGACATTAAGCTTGTCAACTGACTATCAAAACTATTTGAAGCTTTGCAATTAGCTTTGCAAAATTATTAGTTTTGATGCGTTTTTTGATGTCTTGACTTTAAGGCAGTCAACAAATTAAATCAATTAGCATTTTACATTTTTTGTATGTATTTTACAGTATATTTACATTAAGGTAGTCAACTGACGTCAAATCGATTAGCATTTTTTACATGTTTTGTAAGTTTTTTTTTAAGTCGTTTTGACATTAAGACAGTCAAGTGACGTCAAATCAATTTGCGTTTTTGATGTTTTTTTGATGTATTTTACATTATATTTACATTAAGGTAGTCAACTGACGTCAAATTGATTAGCATTTTTGACATTTTTTACATGTTTTTGAATTCGTTTTCACATTAAGGTAGTCAAATGACGTCAAATCGATTAGCATTTTTCACATTTTTTTTTACATGTTTTTGAATTCGTTTTGACATTAAGTTAGTCAACTGACGTCAAATTGATTAGCACTTTTGACATTTTTTACATGTTTTTGAATTCGTTTTGACATTAAGGTAGTCAACTGACGTCAAATCAATTAGCATTTTTGATGTTTTTGAATTCGTTTTTACTTTAAGGTAGACAATTGGTGTCAAATCCATTAGCGTTTTTGAAGTTGTTTTGACATAAGGTAGTCAATTGACGTCAAGTCAGTTAGCATTTTTGGCGTTTTTTTTACATGTTTTTGAATTCGTTTTGACATTAAGTTAGTCAACTGACGTCAAATTGATTAGCAATTTTGACATTTTTTACATGTTTTTGAATTCGTTTTGACATTAAGGTAGTCAACTGACGTTAAATCAATTAGCATTTTTGATGTTTTTGAATTCGTTTTTACTTTAAGGTAGACAATTGGTGTCAAATCCATTAGCGTTTTTGAAGTTGTTTTGACATAAGGTAGTCAATTGATGTCAAGTCAGTTAGCATTTTTGGCGTTTTTTTACATGTTTTTGAATTCGTTTTGACATTAAGGTAGTCAACTGACAATCAAATCAATTTGAAGTTTTGCAATTATTAGTTTTGATGTGTTTTTTGATGTCATTTTGACTTTAAGGTAGTCAACTGACGTCAAATTAATTAGCATTTTTGATGTTTTTTTAACATGTTTGTTGTTGACCTTAAGGCAGTCAACAGACATCAAATTGATTTGCATGTGTTTTTTAACATGGTTTTAATGTCATTTTGAAATGAAGGCAGTCAATTGACATGAAATCGATTTTTTTTTTTTTTTATCGTTTTTTTTTTTTTATCGTTTTGACATTAAGCTTGTCAACTGACTATCAAAACTATTTGAAGCTTTGCAATTAGCTTTGCAAAATTATTAGTTTTGATGCGTTTTTTTGATGTCTTGACTTTAAGGCAGTCAACAAATTAAATCAATTAGCATTTTACATTTTTTGTATGTATTTTACAGTATATTTACATTAAGGTAGTCAACTGACGTCAAATCGATTAGCATTTTTTACATGTTTTGTAAGTTTTTTTTTAAGTCGTTTTGACATTAAGACAGTCAAGTGACGTCAAATCAATTTGCGTTTTTGATGTTTTTTTGATGTATTTTACATTATATTTACATTAAGGTAGTCAACTGACGTCAAATTGATTAGCATTTTTGACATTTTTTACATGTTTTTGAATTCGTTTTCACATTAAGGTAGTCAAATGACGTCAAATCGATTAGCATTTTTCACATTTTTTTTTACATGTTTTTGAATTCGTTTTGACATTAAGTTAGTCAACTGACGTCAAATTGATTAGCACTTTTGACATTTTTTACATGTTTTTGAATTCGTTTTGACATTAAGGTAGTCAACTGACGTCAAATCAATTAGCATTTTTGATGTTTTTGAATTCGTTTTTACTTTAAGGTAGACAATTGGTGTCAAATCCATTAGCGTTTTTGAAGTTGTTTTGACATAAGGTAGTCAATTGACGTCAAGTCAGTTAGCATTTTTGGCGTTTTTTTACATGTTTTTGAATTCGTTTTGACATTAAGTTAGTCAACTGACGTCAAATTGATTAGCAATTTTGACATTTTTTACATGTTTTTGAATTCGTTTTGACATTAAGTTAGTCAACTGACGTCAAATTGATTAGCAATTTTGACATTTTTTACATGTTTTTGAATTCGTTTTGACATTAAGGTAGTCAACTGACGTTAAATCAATTAGCATTTTTGATGTTTTTGAATTCGTTTTTACTTTAAGGTAGATAATTGGTGTCAAATCCATTAGCGTTTTTGAAGTTGTTTTGACATAAGGTAGTCAATTGATGTCAAGTCAGTTAGCATTTTTGGCGTTTTTTTACATGTTTTTGAATTCGTTTTGACATTAAGGTAGTCAACTGACAATCAAATCAATTTGAAGTTTTGCAATTATTAGTTTTGATGTGTTTTTTGATGTCATTTTGACTTTAAGGTAGTCAACTGACGTCAAATTAATTAGCATTTTTGATGTTTTTTTAACATGTTTGTTGTTGACCTTAAGGCAGTCAACAGACATCAAATTGATTTGCATGTGTTTTTTAACATGGTTTTAATGTCATTTTGAAATGAAGGCAGTCAATTGACATGAAATCGATTTTTTTTTTTTTTTTTTTTTTTTTTTTTTTTTTTTTTTTTTTTTTTAATCGTTTTGACATTAAGCTTGTCAACTGACTATCAAAACTATTTGAAGCTTTGCAATTAGCTTTGCAAAATTATTAGTTTTGATGCGTTTTTTGATGTCTTGACTTTAAGGCAGTCAACAAATTAAATCAATTAGCATTTTACATTTTTTGTATGTATTTTACAGTATATTTACATTAAGGTAGTCAACTGACGTCAAATCGATTAGCATTTTTTACATGTTTTGTAAGTTTTTTTTTAAGTCGTTTTGACATTAAGACAGTCAAGTGACGTCAAATCAATTTGCGTTTTTGATGTTTTTTTGATGTATTTTACATTATATTTACATTAAGGTAGTCAACTGACGTCAAATTGATTAGCATTTTTGACATTTTTTACATGTTTTTGAATTCGTTTTCACATTAAGGTAGTCAAATGACGTCAAATCGATTAGCATTTTTCACATTTTTTTTTACATGTTTTTGAATTCGTTTTGACATTAAGTTAGTCAACTGACGTCAAATTGATTAGCACTTTTGACATTTTTTACATGTTTTTGAATTCGTTTTGACATTAAGGTAGTCAACTGACGTCAAATCAATTAGCATTTTTGATGTTTTTGAATTCGTTTTTTACTTTAAGGTAGACAATTGGTGTCAAATCCATTAGCGTTTTTGAAGTTGTTTTGACATAAGGTAGTCAATTGACGTCAAGTCAGTTAGCATTTTTGGCGTTTTTTTACATGTTTTTGAATTCGTTTTGACATTAAGTTAGTCAACTGACGTCAAATTGATTAGCAATTTTGACATTTTTTACATGTTTTTGAATTCATTTTGACATTAAGTTAGTCAACTGACGTCAAATTGATTAGCACTTTTGACATTTTTTACATGTTTTTGAATTCGTTTTGACATTAAGGTAGTCAACTGACGTCAAATCAATTAGCATTTTTGATGTTTTTGAATTCGTTTTTACTTTAAGGTAGACAATTGGTGTCAAATCCATTAGCGTTTTTGAAGTTGTTTTGACATAAGGTAGTCAATTGACGTCAAGTCAGTTAGCATTTTTGGCGTTTTTTTTTTACATGTTTTTGAATTCGTTTTGACATTAAGTTAGTCAACTGACGTCAAATTGATTAGCAATTTTGACATTTTTTACATGTTTTTGAATTCGTTTTGACATTAAGGTAGTCAACTGACGTTAAATCAATGAGCATTTTTGATGTTTTTGAATTCGTTTTTACTTTAAGGTAGACAATTGGTGTCAAATCCATTAGCGTTTTTGAAGATGTTTTGACATAAGGTAGTCAATTGATGTCAAGTCAGTTAGCATTTTTGGCGTTTTTTTTACATGTTTTTGAATTCGTTTTGACATTAAGGTAGTCAACTGACAATCAAATCAATTTGAAGTTTTGCAATTATTAGTTTTGATGTGTTTTTTGATGTCATTTTGACTTTAAGGTAGTCAACTGACGTCAAATTAATTAGCATTTTTGATGTTTTTTTAACATGTTTGTTGTTGACCTTAAGGCAGTCAACAGACATCAAATTGATTTGCATGTGTTTTTTAACATGGTTTTAATGTCATTTTGAAATGAAGGTAGTCAATTGACATCAAATCGATTTTTTTTTTTTTTTTTTTTTTTTTTTTTTTTTTTTTTTTAATCGTTTTGACATTAAGCTTGTCAACTGACTATCAAAACTATTTGAAGCTTTGCAATTAGCTTTGCAAAATTATTAGTTTTGATGCGTTTTTTGATGTCTTGACTTTAAGGCAGTCAACGAATTAAATCAATTAGCATTTTACATTTTTTGTATGTATTTTACAGTATATTTACATTAAGGTAGTCAACTGACGTCAAATCGATTAGCATTTTTTACATGTTTTGTAAGTTTTTTTAAGTCGTTTTGACATTAAGGTAGTCAAGTGACGTCAAATCAATTTGCGTTTTTGATGTTTTTTTGATGTATTTTACATTATATTTACATTAAGGTAGTCAACTGACATCAAATTGATTAGCATTTTTAACATTTTTTACATGTTTTTGAATTCGTTTTCACATTAAGGTAGTCAAATGATGTCAAATCGATTAGCATTTTTCACATTTTTTTTTTACATGTTTTTGAATTTGTTTTCACATTAAGGTAGTCAACTGACGTCAAATTGATTAGCATTTTTTACATGTTTTTGAATTCGTTTTGACATTAAGGTAGTCAACTGAAGTCAAATCAATTAGCATTTTTGATGTTTTTGAATTCGTTTTTACTTTAAGGTAGACAATTGGTGTCAAATCCATTAGCGTTTTTGAAGTTGTTTTGACATAAGGTAGTCAATTGATGTCAAGTCAATTAGCATTTTTGGCGTTTTTTTTTTTTTACATGTTTTTGAATTCGTTTTGACATTAAGGTAGTCAACTGACGTCAAATCAATTAGCATTTTTGATGTTTTTGAATTCGTTTTTAACTTAAGGTAGACAATTGACGTCAAATCGATTAGCATTTTTGACGTTTTTGAAGTTGTTTTGACATAAGGTAGTCAATTGATGTCAAGTCAATTAGCATTTTTGGCGTTTTTTTTTTTTACATGTTTTTGAATTCGTTTTGACATTAAGGTAGTCAACTGACGTCAAATCAATTAGCATTTTTGATGTTTTTGAATTCGTTTTGAAATTAAGGTAGACAATTGACGTCAAATCGATTAGCATTTTTTACGTTTTTGAAGTTGTTTTGACATAAGGTAGTCAATTGATGTCAAGTCAATTAGCATTTTTGGCGTTTTTTTTACATGTTTTTGAAATCGTTTTGACATTAAGGTAGTCAACTGACAATCAAATCAATTTGAAGTTTTGCAATTATTAGTTTTGATGTGTTTTTTGATGTCATTTTGACTTTAAGGTAGTCAACTGACGTCAAATTAATTAGCATTTTTGATGTTTTTTTATGTATTTTACATTATATTTACATTAAGGTAGTCAACTGACGTCAAATCGATTAGCATTTTTTACATGTTTGTTTGTGTTTTTGATGTTGTTTTGACATTAAGGTAGTCAGTTGACATCAAGTTGATTTGCATTTCTGATGTGTTTTTGGCATGTTTTTAATGACATTTTGACATTAAGGTAGTCAGTACACATCAAATCATCTATTAACATCAAATCGATTTGCATTTTTCACTTGTTTTTTGATGTTGTTTTGACATCAAGCTGCCCGCTGGGTTAGGATGAATAAATTGTCAGCAAGTTTTCACTCTTTTCTTGAACTCCTCTTTTGAGGTGAGTCTGTCTGTACTTTAAGCATTTAAGGACAGGTCGTTCACATTACAGACTTGGCGCTCATATCATAGAGCCAGGTGGTTTTCTAAGCACCCTCTCCATATGGTGCCCTTTTGTTTGCCTCTGTCTCGCTCTCTCCCTTTTACGTCTTGAGAAAGTCCTGACTGTCGACAGCTCTTTGAGCAACAGCAGGCTGTTGTTGTGAATGTATATAGAGCGAGCAAGTGAGTGGAGACGTGTGTGTGTGTGTTAGTGTGTGCTGGATGCTAATGAAAAGCAGATGTTGGATCAGTGACGAGCCTGCGCTTGTGTATGTGTGTGTGAAGCTACACGTCTAGGCATATGTGTGTCTGTGTGTGTGTGTTTACATGTTTGCCCCCCTACTGTCTCCTAACCGCTGAGTGCTCTTGGTGTCCCAGCACCTGATAGGACAGCAGTTATTGATAAATAATATGCAGGCTGCATGGTGCTGCAAGCCCAGGGAGTTCATGGTGAGTTGACCATCTGGATACACTGGTGGAGATGCAAACAGGGAGAGAGTGTGCCAAGTATCCAGGGCTATGGAGAAGTCAGCCACACTTCACTTACTAATTATTCACAGCGGTAAATCCTTCTACTCATACTAAAGCTCATACAGCGGAGCCGGGCCTCAGCGCTTTGAACAATGTATTTCAGTACTATGCGTTTTTATTTCATGTCAAGTTGTGCTGTGCTGGCAAATACTTTCGCCTTTTGGAAATGCTGAATGAACTTTTTGCATTAAACTTGAATCTTTTATGTCTAGTAGGCATGGGAATCACAGGTAAACTCCCGATACGATATTATCACAATATTTTGCCGCCGATGTAACGATATATCGTGGTATCAGCTATATATATCAAAAGAAAACCTTCCGCGATATATCACAATATTTGTAAATGAAGGGGTAAAAGTGCATAAAAGGTTCAAAATAAAAAGTATTTTTCTTGGATATTTACTTAATATTCTAAGGATTTTTGACATTAAAATAAACATACAGTACAATATATATTTGGCTATATACCTGTGCAACTTAAGACCAACTTTTGTGGTCCAGGGTCACAAACTTTCTATTGCATACCTTTAGGGTTTATATTATACTGTTTGTGATAAAGAAAAATCAATTGAAATTCAGTCATTATCTGCAGAAAGTAAATGACATTTAATTACATTAAAAAAAACTGATTAACAACTGTAAATAGATACTAAATTAATTTACTAGTATTAATACAAATTGGTTATTTAAAATGTTATTTAAGATTTATGATTGCATAAATGCATTGCTGATTGAAGATGGAGCAATATTTTACCCTTTTGGAAACTCAAATTAATAATAACCTTCGTTTGATATGCATATAGATGATGCAGTGGCGCAGTAGGTAGTGCTGTCGCCTCACAGCAAGAACGTCGCTGGGTCGCAGGTTCGAACCTCGGCTGGGCTGGGTCAGTAAGCTAAATTGTCCATAGTGTATGAGTGTGGATGTGTGTGTGGAAGTTCCCAGAGATGGGTTGCGGCTGGAAGGGCATCCGCTGCGTAAAAATCGTGCTGGATAAGTTGGCGGTTCATTCCGCTGTGGCGACCCCGCCACAAGAAAATGAATGAATGAATGAATGAATGATATGCATATAGGCGATGCAGTGGCGCAGTAGGTAGTGCTGTCGCCTCACAGCAAGAAGGTCGCTGGTTCGAGCCTCGGCTGGGATTGTTGGCGTTTCTGTGTGGAGTTTGCATGTTCTCCCTGCTTTCGCATGGGTTTCCTCCGGGTGCTCCGGTTTCCCCCACAGTCCAAAGACATGCGGTACAGGTGAATTGGGATAGGCTAAATTGTCCGTAGTGTATGTGTGTGTGGATGTTTCCCAGAGATGGGTTGCGGCTGGAAGGGCATCCGCTGTGTAAAAATTTGCTGGATAAATTGGCGGTTCCTTCCGCTGTTGCGACCCCGGATTAATAAAGGGACTAAGCCAAAAAGAAAATGAATGATATGCATATAGAACATAAAAATGGGATGCTACATCTTTTAGCAAGGAAAGTGATCAAACGTGACTATATATATATATATATATATATATATATATATATATATATATATATATATATATATATATATATATATATATATATATATATATATTAGTTGACCTAGCTAAGCCTTTAAATGTCACTTTAAGCTGTATAGAAGTGTCTTGAAAAATATCTAGTCAAATATTATTTTCTGTCATCATGGAAAAGATAAAATGAATCAGTTATTAGAAATGAGTTATTAAAACTATTATGATTAGAAATGTGTTGAAAAAATCTTATATATACAATAATAATTCTGACTTCAACTGTGTGTATGTGAGTGTGTGTGTGTGTGTGTGTGTGTGTGTGTGTGTGTGTATATATACATGTATATGTATATATGTATATATATATATGTATATATATATGTATATATATATATATATATATATATATATATATATATATATATATATATATATATATATATATATATACAGTAGAAGTCAGCATTATTAGCCTACCTGAATTATTAGCCCCCTGTTTATTTTTTCCCCAATTTCTGTTTAACGAAGAGAAGATTTTTCAACACATTTCTAAACATAATGGTTTATTTTATCTTTGTCATGATGACAGTAAATAATATTTTACTAGATATTTTTCAAGACACTTCAATACAGCCTAAAGTCACATTTAAAGGCTTAACTAGGTTAATTAGGGTAACTAGGCAGGTTAGGGTAATTAGGCAAGTTATTGTATAATGATGGTTTGTTCTGTAGACAGTCGGAAAAAAAGAGCTTAAAGGGGCTAATAATTTTGTCCTCAAAATTGTTTAAAAAATTTAAAACTGCTTTTATTCTAGCCGAAATAAAACAAATAAGAGTTTCTCCAGAAGAAAAAATATTATCAGATATACTGTGAAAATGTCCTTGCTCTGTTAAACATCATTTGGAAAACATTTAAAAAGAAAAAACAATTCAAAGGGGGGCTGATAATTCTGACTTTGGATATTTATAAGTTAATGCTGTTATTTTGAACATCAAAGAATCATCAAAAAATCCTGGAAAAAAATTAATGATACATCCACAAAAATGACGTTGATGATAATGATAAATGTTTATTGAAAAGCAAATAAGCATATTAGAAGGGATTTAAATTCAGCTTTGCCACATGGATAAGTTGAGAAAAAAACTATTTGAGTATGTTTACAAGAAGTCAGATTTTTTTTTATATTTATATATATATATATATATATCTCCCAAATGATGTTTAACAGAGCAAGGACATTTTCACAGTATGTCTGATAATATTTTTTTCTTCTGGAGAAAGTCTTATTTGTTTTATTTCGGCTAGAATAAAAGCAGTTTTTAATTTTTAAAAAAACATTTTACGGTCAAAATTATTAGCCCCTTTAGGCTATATATTTTTTTCAATTGTCTACAGAAAAAAACATTGTTATGCAATAACTTGCCTAATTACCCTATCCTGCCTAGTTAACATAATTAACCTAATTAAACCTTTGTCACTTTAAGCTGTATAGAAGTGTCTTGAAAAATATCTAGTAAAATATGATTTACTGTCATCATGGCAAAGATAAAATAAATCAGTTATTAGAAATGAGTTGTTAAAACTATCATGTTTAGAAATGTGTTGAAAAAATCTTCTCTCCATTAAACAGAAATTATGGTAAAAAATTAGCATAGTGGCTAATAATTCAGAGGGTTTAATAATTCTGACTTCAACTGCATATTACATTACAAATCATAATTCTGTTGTCCTGAAAAACAATATATACAAAATATAACGTTCCATTTCCCACTAACTATTCATCTAATTTCATGCATCTATAATGCTTTCATATGACCAATTTAAACATTTTATCATTTAAAAATCCCTCTAAATGTCCCCACAAGTAAAGGAATGCCAGTCATTTCTTGTGTAATATATTCATTTTTTGGTCCCCATGAGGAAAACGGCTCATAAATAAAAAAATAAAATGCAGATTGTTTTCTATGAGGGTTTGTTTTAGTTGTACGGTTAGGTGGTTGAGTACAGAATATATAGTATAAAAATAATTCCGTCCCCATAAAACATGAAAACCCAACAAGTTTGTGTATGTGTGTGTGCGCAAATGAGTGTGTGTGTCCGGGGGCAAACAGGTTTAATGATCTGTGTACGAGGGGGTTTTCTCTTGAACTGGTGATGGTGGGAGGAAGTGTGGAGATTTATGAGGGGTCTGATTGCCCTTCTCTTTCCTCCACAGTGGCTGACCAGCAGAGAGAGAGAGAGTGAGACGCACTAAATCACTCCTGCCATTGAAGCCCCTGCACTTGGCGTTGATCCTTAAGAGATCAGTCAGCGAGACACATCTCAATTTGTCTCCTTGAGAAAGTCATGCTGCACCAGGATTTGGGTTTGCTATCGCTAAACCCTGATAAAACCACCGCTTGATGGAGTCGATCCTGTTTTTTGAGGTTATTTAAAGTGTAATATATTTAATTCTATGTTGAGGTTAAGTTTAAGTATGAAACAAATTAGTTTGGTCCACATTCTAAAACTAGACTGATCTTACATTGCATTTTACAGCTAATATAGTTATCAGTGGGGGAAAAGCATTAATATTTGATGTATTACAGGCTGGGTTTATTCTCTCAATAGGGGTGCTTCAACTGAGAAATAATTTCAATCCTTCTAGGAAAGTCATTTCGGTCTCCTCAGAGTAGGATGGTGTTTGAAAAGTGAGTGCGCTTTCCTGATCTCACCAGCTGTTATTGTAACCTATAACTCTCTCCTCATCCGTTTTTTTACAGCATTGCTAAAAACCCAGAAGTTGAACTGTGCCATGCACTTCTGAAAAGCTATTTGACCTCTAAACTTACGATTAATTAGACCTGAGGCAGCATTTTCTTTGCTCAGAGAAGCATTATTGGAGAGGTGTCGAATTTGCACTGAAAAAACACAGACCGATAGGACAGAAAACTGTGAACAATGAATTAAACAAGCATCTAATCAGATAACAACCGTCTGTAGACCTATCAAACATCAAGATGTGTGTGAGAACTGGCTAACATTATGTCCATAATAAGAAGCTTGTGATATTAGCAAAATAATAATCAGTTTGCCAGTCCGGTCAGTGTATCTTTTGGTGAATCTTTATTTTGACATTACCTTGACCGTTTTTTTTTTTGTCCCATGCCTAAGTACACCCCCCACAAATCTATCTTTTACATTCATATTTTTAATAGGAAGCAATAGAATATTATTTTTGTGCATATACATTAGATTAGTTAATACTGAAGCCAAATCTGGAGCTTATCTAATGAAATAACTTACGATAACGGTCCAAAAACGAATACACCCAAATTTATGTTATAGAAAATTTTTAAATACAAATTTTAAAAAAGATGAAAAATCAAGAAAAGCAAAAAAATTTAAAAAATATTTTGCTTGAATTTAATTGTATTATCTTTCTATTTCTAAATATGTTTGATGACTAAAATATTATTTTAATAAATATATCTGTTTAATAAATCAAAGGCTGCTTCGGTTTCAGGTCACATAAAACAAACATTATGTTGAAAACTCATCAAGTGGCTTTCCCTGTTCACTATTCACAACAATATAGACTTTTTAACACCTCTTATGTTGTTACCATTTGAAACAGAGTTTTAAGCACTTAACAAATGAGGTTAACAAGAAATCTCTGAGCGAGTCATTCATAGTGAGTCACTTAATTCATTTATACTGTAAATTCAACGCTATCTCACGGCAATTCGTAACTTTTTCATTAGTGGCTAATTCGTATGAATTCGTACGATCTAATTCCTACAAATTAGTACAATTTGCCCATCACCCAATGACGGTTGGGGTTAGGGGTGGGGTTAGGTGCCACGCCTCCTTTTTAAACACGTACATTTTCGTACGACTGAACTCGTACGAATTTGTACGAATTAGCCACTAAACTGACAAAACGTAAAATACTTACGTTTCCTCGTGAGATCAGGCTGGTAAATTAGCCGATTCGAACGAATCTGAATGTACGATTCAATGACAAATATAGAGATTTAAACATTTTGGTTTCAATGTGTTTTAGCCAACAATAATGTAATATATTTTTACTGATCATCTGAATCTGATCATTGAAATAAATTTAAATGTAAGGTTAAATATGACATCTTTGTTGTAAATAGATGATATTTAAATAAGGCAGCATTTCAGTGTTTATAATTGGCTTTGGGCAAGCAATAAAATTTTCCTTAAAATACTATATTATATGCTATGCTGTACTATAGAATGTTGTAATAAATAGCATCTTATATCATTTGATTTAAAAAAAGGTGTGTGCACGCAAATATGTACTTTATCACGGTTGTAAAATGCTTTGAAAATGCACCTGGAAAGAGCTCGAACAGTCCTTAAATGTGACTTTGGTAAAGGTGTAAGAACCCTGTGTTGGCTGAAATAACCCATCAGAGGTTACAGTTTAGGTCACAATCAGCTCTTTATCCCTCAAAACAACAAAAACGTAAATAAAATTGATTAACCAATGAGATGTAATTGAATTCAATATATGAATTTGGTTCACTAAAGCTTGTATATATTTATTACACATACTACTGAAAATAGCTCACCCGTGATAGTCAGTTTGCAGAAGAATTGTGTCCTCCTGAGCCTCACATACGCCACTAAACTCACACAGCTCAGTGATTGGCCAAAATGCTTAGTTTGACTTTTTGGTGATCGTCTACTCTTCCCTGTTGATCACCCATGACTTCTTTCTGCTGAATCTGAATTTCACGATCTGAATTTCTGGTTTTGAATTTTCGGATATTGAATTTGATGTGGTGATGCAGTGGCACAATAGGTAATTCTGTCGCCTCACAGTAAGAAGGTTGCTGGTTTGAGCCTTGGCCGGGTCAGTTGGCGTTTCTGTGTTGAGTTTGCATATTTTCCCCGCGTTCGCGTGGGTTTCCTCCGGGTGCTCTGGTTTCCCCCACAATCCAAAGACATGCGGTACAGGTGAATTGGGTAGGCTAAATTGTCCGTAGTGGATGAGTGTGAATGAGTGTGTATGGATGTTTACCAGGGATGGATTGCAGCTGGAAGGGCATCCGCTGCGTAAAACATGTGCTGGATAAGTTGGCGGTTCATTCCGCTGTGGTGACCCCAGATTAATAAAGGGACTAAGCCGAAGAGAAAATGAATGAATTTGATGTTCTGAATTTCTTCATCTTGAAAACTTGAAACTGTATTTTTACAAACCCAATATCTGCAGTCTATGAATTCAGAACACAAAAAATCTGAAGTTTGAAAATACGTCTATAAAAAATTCAGCCTTGAAAAATCCTGTTCATATTCAATATTCAAGTTATGAAATTCGAATTAGGAAATTCAAACTCAAATTAAGAAATTAAAATTCAAAACTATTTTTAACAGCATTTTAAAATTCAGATTTATTAAATGACAATTGTCAATAATTCAAATAATCACAATTCAAATTCAGATTATTTTGGCATATTATTAACTCCATAGATGTCAACCCGATTTTCATTTCCAAACAAGATGCAACACCACATTGACGTTGGGGTACAACATCAATCTGACTTCATGTTGATGTCTTGTCATCATACAGTAAACATAAGCTTTTCACTCATCACTAAGCTTTTCACTCATCATAGCACACGTGCTGCTGATGATGTGACAATAAAAAGTGATATGATTTGATTTGATTTGATTTGACACCAGTCATCTTCTCATCAGTGAAATGCATCTAAACAGTCTCTGGGTCATTGCGTGTAAAGATTTTGTACATCTTGGACACTTTCAATGCTTCCAAACAGTTTTCTGCAATTATAAATCGCCCATGTCTTGAGGTAGTTCATTATGATGCGATTTACCTTCTATGTGTGATTTGATTGTACAGGAATCACAGGAATGATTTTTATAACCCCCAGACAGGAAAAAAGAAGTAGTGACTGCAGGTTGAAGGAAAGTAGTGAAGTAAAGTAAATTTACAGAACTTTTACTGTAAATCAGTAAAAGTACAGATACTGCACTAAAAATGTACTCAAGGGAAAGTAAAAGTACACGTTTTAAAATTACAATTCCTGAGAAAAACTACTCAATTACAGTTATTTGAGTATTTGTAATTTGTTACTTTACACCATTACTTACACTGTACTTACTCTACTTTTTACTCTATGTTTTAATACAGATTTAGGTTTTAATGAACCATAACATGCAATTCATATTAAAATTTAACTACTAGAAAGTCTATCCACCTCACATTATAATTCAGGCCCCCGTGGCATTGAGTTTAAATCTCAATCTATATTAATCCATGCATATTCATTTAAATGCCCGTTTCATGATGCTAATGAATGGTTTTGATCTTTAATGTGCCATGTACGTTCATTAATGATGAATTCCCTGGAGGATGAAACATGATGATGACACAAGCAGTAACACATTCAGTTGTCCTATAGATAGACAACCCTGAGGCTGCCCGTCCTGTCCAAACTAAAAAGAAAAGTAAAATACTCCAGATAAAAAAGATTTTGTTCATGCAGGGTCAAATATAGGACTGTTTTAGTTCTGTCATTCATTCATTTTCCTTTGGCTTAGTCCCTTATTTATTAAGTGTCGCCGTAGTGGAATGAACAGCCAACTATGAATCCAGCATATGTTTTATGCAGCGGATGCCCTTCCAGCTGCAACCCAGTACTGGGAAACAGTCATACACACACACACTCTTACACTACGACCAATTTTAGTTAATCTAATTCACTTATAGCGCATGACTTTGGTCTGTCAGGGAAACCGGAGCACCCGGAGGAAACCCACGCCTACACAGGGAGTCGAACCAGCGACCTTCTTGCTGTGAGGTGACAGTGCTAACCACTGAGCCACCGTGCCGCCCTTATTGTTTTCGTTCTCCTTAAACCAAAGAATTGTTTTCACTAATATTAGATTATAATATATTGTTATTTAATATTATTATATTATTATTAAATTAATATTATCATTAAAGTATTTAAAATTAGAGCCACCAGTTACAATTTTGGCTTCTTTCTTGTTCAAGAAAAATTTATATCTCGCGGTTCTGAGGTAAAAACTTGAAATTGCCTGGAAACATTTAAATTGTGAGATAAAAACTCATAATTTTGGAAAATAACTAAATAAATCATCAGTTACAGTCAGAATTGTGATACTGGGGGAAAGTAAGCTGAAAATGCAAGATAAGTCACGAGTCTGAGGAAAAAAGTTAGAATTGTGAGATGTAAACATGACTCAGAACTGTGAAGTATATATCTGTAAATTAACAATTCTGAAAAATAAATATAGTACATTAACTGTTAAATACAGTTGAAGTCAGAATTATTACCCCCGCTTTGAATTATTTTTCTTTTTTAAATATTTCCCAAATGATGTTTAACAGAGCAATGGCGTTTACATAGTATGCCTGATCATATTTTTTCTTCTGGAGAAAGTCTTATTTGTTTTATTTAGGTTAGAATAAAAGCAGTTATTAATTTTTTAAACACCATTTTAAGGACAATATTATTAGCCCCTTTAAGCTATATTTTTTCGATAGTCTACAGAACAAACCATCATTATACAATAACTTGCCTAATTACCCTAACCTGCCTAGTTAACCTAGTTAAGCCTTTAAATGTCACTTTAAAGGTGCAGTATGTAAGTTTGACACCCAGTGGTTGAACTAGGTATTGCAGTCCTGGATCAAAATAGACGCAAACACGGGATGCCAGACTAAATAATAATAATTCTAAATAAAAGCAACGACACGCAACAGAGGGAATATTTTTCATATTAAAAGTAGTTTTGGTTCTAACCAACACCTCGAATTGATATATATGAAATGGCTTCTATTTCTCACAGCTCAACATGTGAAACCTATGACAGTGATCACCTCAGGTAAATCTTGTGTGCTTTATTCAATGCTAAATGCTAACAATGTGAGTTTGAATAGATTCTAAACCTTATCGTTTCATGAGTGAGTGCTTATTCTGTGCTTCTGAATGGCTGTATTTACATTTCTGCCGTGTTTCGTCTGGTGCAAACAGCCAAACTGCTCATTACTGTGTATCTCGTCACAAAGCATGTTATTAGGACACAGGGTTACAATGTAACCTGCTCACCTAATGTTTACATTCACAATATTTATATCATTTGCTAATTAATAACCTCATGTGGAACTGAATCTGTCTCATTTCGATGTCTGATACTGTCCATTTTGCTCACGGACGCATGCTTTCAGAGCCTTTCTGAATGAATGAATGAATGAATGAATGAATGAAATACGCTGTTTTCCAACAAGGCAACCCGGAGTGCTGAAATGTAATTGGCTAAACTGGCATTGTCCAGGTTGAATTTACCTAAACAAAGACAGCGTTCCGGCACGGAAAAACCATTTTCAAAGCAGAATATCTGACTTCAGCATTGTTTTTCAGTTAAACAAGTATGTTCACTTGGGATGTTTCTTAAATATCTGCACACATATTATGGTATTTTTATGCTTTAGAAGAGTCAAAAACTTACATACAGCACCTTTAAGCTGTATAGAAGTGTCTTGAAAAATATCTAGTAAACTATTATTTAATGTCATTGTGGGAAAGATAAAATAAATCAGTTATTAGAAATGAGTTATTAAAACTATTATGTTTAGAAATGTTGAAAAAAAATATTCTCTCTGTTAAACAGAAATTGGGGAAAAAATAAACAGGGGGGCTAATAATTTAGGGGGGGGCTAATAATTCTGAGTTCAACTGTAGATTCGGGATTGTGAGGGGGACAAGTCAGAAATGTACAAACTCACAATTCTTTTTTTTTTCAAGAATTGTGAGTTTGTATCTTGCATTTCTGGCTTTTCCCCCTCAGAATCCTGAATCTGTCTAACAATTTATTTAATTTTCAGAACTGTTAAATATAAACAAAAAAAAGATAAATAAAAAAGCAAAACTGAGAGAAATAAAAGTGATTCTTGAAAAATTTACACTATTGGAAGATATATGCTCTGATCAATTCTGAGAAGAAAAACCAAATAGATTTCTACAAAAAATAAATGTAAACTCACAAATATGAGGGAAAACGTAATGCATAAGATATAAGTAAGTTCAATATATATTGATGATAAAAAAAGGGAAAGTAGAATTGCGATAAACTCACGATAAAAATAACTCGCATCTATTATAGCACTTGGCCTTTTTTCTCAAGAAACTGCAAGGAAGAAATTCCAAAATTGTGAAAAGATAAGTTGTGAGAAACTTACAATATTATCACATGGACAGAAACAGGCTTTCATAATTATCTGAAAAAGGGCGTTGGCAAACACTACAGTACTAGTGTGTAAATTACATAATTGAGTTAGAATATTTGTTTATTTTTCAAATATTTCCCAAATGATCTTTAACAGAGCAAGGGAATTTTCACAGTATTTCCTATAATATTTTTTTCTTCTGAAGAACGTCTTATTTGTTTTATTTTGGCTAGAATAAAAGCAGTAACAATGTTAATGTCAATATTATTAGCCCCCTTAAGCAATATTTTTCTCCATTGTCTACAGAACAAACAATGACCTGACTAAATACCCTAGTTAACCTAATTAACCTAGTTCAGCCTTTAAATTGCATATCTCCCTTAAACAGAATACAGGGCATAATAATTCAGGAGGGCTAATAATTCTAAGACTTCAATTGTATATATAATACTTGAGTAAGAGTATAAATAAATGATTTTACTCAAGTAAATGTAACAAAGTAAACGTAATGCGTTACTAGGCCTACCCATTTCTGCTTGTCGCTGCTGCTTAAGGCGAATAAGTGCTGTTGGTCGGAGTCTCCCTCGGCGGGGCCCCTGTGCCGAGGCAGAGCTTGATCTCTGAAGGAGTAGAGAGAGGGAGAGAGAGAGAGAGAGAGAGAAAGAGAGAGAGTTACAACGCGGAGTTACAAACTGGATGGAGCCGACTGAAGTAGATACTTTAGTGATATTAAGTGGATTTTGACAGCGGATCTCTGGCGTTCGCTCTGACGGCGTTTCCTACTGGATCTTACAGCTTGCCCACTGGGGAAATAAATCATTATCCACAAGAAACAGAGCTGGCATGCGCTAATATGGAAACCAAACCATTCCTGTCTCTAGGTGAGTTTGACTCCAGGGAAATATGGTTTCTATTATCTTAACGCTAAAGTAATGCTGAGGTACAGACATCTAGCAGTTTGTGCTAAACGAAACGAAACTATGCAGCATGTTTATGTTTGTATGTCTGTGAGTGTCTGGTTTTCTTAAAATAATAACACTTCGGAACGTAGGCAGGTAATGGAAATTAATTTTAATGAGCCAGCGAGCTACCCTAAAACCATGATGAGCAGGGCTGTTTTCTCGAAGTTTATGTCTATGCATTGATACATCTGTATGCTAGTGTTTCTAGTGTAATGAATGTGTGGGACTAACGTGAAGTGCAGACTCGATCACTTAAGTCAAACAGTGAATGTTAATAGTTTATTGAAGAGCGCTCGTTCTTCAGTTGCGCTGTCACATTTATCACTGAAGGCGTATGGCAAGCGGTTTTTACAATCATTCTTTACAATTATATTATTCGTTTCATAATTGCTAGGCTATAGTTGGATTTATTTAATATAATAACTTCTCTTCAGTTCATTCTTTTAGGTTACATTCTAGTTTGCTGCCATTACTTGTAACCAGTGTGCGAATTATACATTGACCGTCAACTCGGTAGTAGTCTGGTAATAGCCTACATGCTTTGGTGAGTCACGTTTATGAATGTATTTAAATTACTTCTAATTTATTAACAAAATGTATACATTTTCAGTGTTTTGAGTGATATTCAGTGACTATTTTAGAGGTTGCTGTAGGTCAAACTATACAAATTATGTGTCTAATTTTTTTCTTTTTTTAGGCTACATGCAGATATAGGCAGCTATTTTACAAGAAATGTGTTTTGTGAATACTTAAGATGTCAGTCGGTACTCTAGAACTATATATTTATACTGTACATTTGTAATTACTAATATTTAAGAAAGCTAATATTGAAGCTATTTCTTACTTTTAAAGAGCTGAAGACCCAACATCATGTTTTGATGTCCTTCAGGGGGGAATCAAGCGTTAATTTACAATTATTCTACACGATTATTTTATCCGTTTTATAATTGCTAGGCTATAGTTGGTTTTATTTAATATAACAACTTCACTTCAGATTATTCTTTTAGGTTACATTTCTGTTAGCTACATGGGGGTCAACTCGGTAGTTTGGTATACATGCTTCAGTATATCAAGTTTATGAATCTATTTAAATTACTTCTAATTTATTAATAAAATGTATTAATTTTCAGTGTTTTGAGGCATATTTAGTGACTTAGAAGTTACTGTAAGTCAAACTATACAAATTATGTGTCTAATTTTTGTTTTAGGCTACATGCAGATAAACACATATTTTACAAGAAATGTGTTTTGTGAATACATAAGATGTCAATCGGTGCTCTAGAACTATATAGTTATATTATACATTTTTAATTATTAATATTTAAGAAAGTTAATATTAAAGAACGCCATTTCTTACTTTTAAAGAGCTGACCCCCAATACATCTTGTTTTGAAGTCCTTCAGGGAGGATCAAGCGTTAATTAGGGAGGTCAATCCCCCCCAAACCTTCCTGTAATTCGCACCCTGCTTGTAACTATACCAGTTTTATATTTTGCATCTGAATATACAGCGGTCAGCATTGGAATTGGATAACAAAAAAGGTTCCATTGTTTTAGGACAACTTTCTTTAAAGATTTTGATCCACTTCATACGTTGATTACTGTGTATATTCACAATTTTAAAATGTGTATATTTATACGTACATATCTGCATGAAGAGTTCAGGTGCAAAAGCCGCTAAGTGCTATCTGAAATATTCTCCAAAAAATAAGCATTTTTGCTTAGGCTCCTGTGTGTTTACCCAGCAGGCACACAACATTATAAGACACTAATATTAGGTTTAATTTAGGTCATGATGTCACGTGACTAAAATTCAATGTTTAGCCAGCGTCTAAGGACAACGTTATTTCGACGTCCAATAACGACGTCAAATTATGTTGATATTTGGTTGATTTTAGGTTGTGTTGGAAAGTGAACAAAATCCAACGTCTGATAGATGTCATGGTGGTAACTTCCACACAAGTCAAGGTGTAAAATGATTAGACGTTGATATTTGGTTGATATTAGATTGATTTTAGGTTGGATTTGGACATTGACGTCGGCCCGACGTTGGGTTCTGACATCAACCCGATTTTCAATTCTAAATAAAATCCAACGTCCCCACAACGTTGGGTTATAACGTCAATATGACGTCATGTCGATGTCCTGTGCCTACAGGGTATGTTCAGTTATTTTACTTTAAAGGCAATGGAAATAACCTATCCATTGCCATAAAGTTAAAATACTGGACCTACACACAGGAGCGTGAGAGAAATGCTAATTTTTAAAGACAATTTCAGATGCAACCTAAAGGCTTTTTGCCCCTGAACTCTTAATATGCTCTTAATACTAATTTAATTACCCGTAGTTTGTATCTGTTATAGATCATATTTTTGTTTCCACTAATATCTTACTAATAGTGTCTACATATGCTAAAATACAGACCCTGATAGAGTAAAAAAAGCGGAAAAATGCTACTAAATGGAATAAAATAAATCCTGTTGCCTCATGATATTATATTATTTAATAAATGAATACTTTTAGTTGAAAATAACCAATAAATAATTTTTATCTTTGTCGTATTCATATTACATAGAGCTACTGGTTAGAAGTGAACCGTTGACATTGTACCTCATTAAACTCCCATTAGACTTCATTGTCAATGAAAGTGTTATTAGTTAGTGTAATCGAAAGGTTAGCATTGGATTGTTACTAGTAGTATCAATAGAAAAAAGAACTAAGTGACACTTTATTTTAGTGTTACATGTATTTGCTATAGTGACACTCAATAAAGCATCATAACAAGTAGTTAGCGCTAAACAAACCACAATTTTAATTTAACAGAATACAAATAGTCAAAACATAAATCAGTTAGATTGACTCTATCAACGTAAGCCATGAATAAATAACTTGTATCTGCATCTGATTGATTCGTTTTTGGATCCGCAGAATCTGATACCATATAACAGTAAAAAAAAAAAAAACAATATTTGTATAATTGCAGTAGCAAGCACACTTTAACACAATAATAAATAGCACTATTTGACTTATCACTATTAATTACGAATTAAAAGTAGTTAATAAAAGTATACGATAACCTATTAAAAGAAGTCAAATGTTAAAACAGCTTGCCATAAAAGCTCAACAAATCGATGTCAGCACACTTCAGTAGTTATCTCAAACACTTCAAAGGGGCAGAACTCGGAGCTCTCGAACCAACTGAGATTTGAAGACTTTACTGGATCTCTCGGATTTATCGAGATCTTTCTTTCTTCTCTGTAATTATCCTGAGCTATTGTTGTGAATTATTAAGTGCACTAGCAGTCTGTTCTCTATACCTGAGCTCCTTTCAAACCACATCCGAATCTCAGAATCTGAATCAATCTCTCAAATAAGACGAGCGCAAAAATCTCAGTTTGGCCATTGAGATTTAAAGTAATTACTCTTGATGGATGTGAAACAGGTTTATTGATTTTCCAAGCCACAAATTTTACTTATTTATGCTTTTGAATTGCATTATGAAATCTTGAATTTTTCCTCTAAAAGCTTTTGATGTTGAAAAGTTTGATAAACTGACTTTTGTTGACATTTTTAATAGTTTAAAAGTGATATACAGACCCCCTAGTTTTTAGCGATTCCGCGATCACTGATTCCAATGCAAAATCAACAAAAACATCAACATTTTTGCGATCCTGCAAAATTCTTAATTAAACGCAAAAAATGTAAATAATCTCATGAAACTTCAAATTCTAAACCATATAATCAAAATATATTTATTTCAGTTTGCAATTAAATGTTTTACATGACTTATAGACGTTGCATACGCAGCGCACGTGTGTCTCTCGAAAAATTATGTCTCACCTGCGCCCTCACAATCATTACATTACATGAAAGTGGGGCGGATTGTTTTGTAGCCTGTGCAGAGTAAGCAGACACGGATGAAGTGCAAGTGATTTACATGTGAAGGCAATGCAACTTGTAATTAGACATCCTGTGTTGCAAAAACTTTCCCTGCAGTTAATGAGAGAAAACGCTTTCCTGCGATGAGTTTTATGACAATCTGTGTTTTAGGTGTATTACGGTAGGGGAAGCCCTAACACATTTCCTATGTGTGAGGTACATGTTGTCAGATGCTCCGGAGAGTGAAATCTGAGAGAGAGAAAAAGTAAGTTCGTGGATAAAAATAAGAGTTATACAATCTTTCTTTGGCTTAATTTTTACCATTTTAGATCTGTTTTAGATTTTGTCTTGACAAGAGACCTAATAAAGAAGCTTTATATTTATGATTTGTGTCATTGTCATTGTGTGAGTTTGCACACCTATAAGCTACCTAATATGGTAAATAAGATAATTTATTTCTATATATATATATATATATATATATATATATATATATATATATATATATATATATATATATATATATAAATCACAAAATTGTTTGCAAATTTCTGGCAATTACCACCACAAAATCATTTTTATCGCAAAAAAATCACACAAAAAATTGTGAAAAACTAGGGGGTCTGGATATATCCCACATACTGTAGCAAAATTTATTTGGCCCAGCTCTGGCCCACACAAACAGCTTTTGCTTGGCCCGCATCATAGATATATACACTAGATATCACATAGGGACCCTGAGCATGCGTCAATAGCGCCGCCACATTGGTACAGTGCTTCTAGGACTATCGTCATTCAACCGCACTAGTCAAGACAGTGTGCCAATGTGAAGATGCTGGACTTTAGCACTGTGTTTGTGTTGTAGTAACGAGCAAACAAAGAAAACAAAGCACAAAGGCGTCACATATTATAGGTAAGATTTCGTTTTTTATGTTTTTGTATGTTATGAACTTTTGTGCTTAAGTAATGTTATTGATGATAATACAGTCTCTTACTTCAGTCACCATTAGGCAAAGTAGCACCAACTCACACTAAATTCTAAGCTTATGCTAGTTTTGTTGAATAAAATAAGCAAACAATGTTATGAAATATGACAAGAAGATGCTGCTGTGCTAGAAACTTGTATTATTGTCGGCTAAGTGAACGAGTCGTTCATATTGGAGATTCATTCACAAATGAATCGCTCCCTCCATCAGA
Organism: Danio kyathit; assembly: GCA_903798195.1. Lineage (NCBI taxonomy): Eukaryota > Metazoa > Chordata > Actinopteri > Cypriniformes > Danionidae > Danio > Danio kyathit. Next base: position 74,994,700 of record LR812523.1, on the reverse strand, counting down.
ATGAGAAGTGAAAGCAGGAGGGGGGTTTGTTTCAGGACATGGATTAGATCAAATTAAACAGGGAAGGAGGATGCATTTCCATGCACACAAACACTTGCTTTTGTCAGGAATGCCCGTGCGGTCACATCCATCAATGTAGAAAAGTGATGTAAAATTATTATATTTCGTAATTTAAAAAAATATTTGCATACGGACCACCGGGGAAAACTCCCGATCATAGATATATGTGTATATGTGTATTTCTCTGGCTTTGGATGGCCACAGTCCTCCACTTCACCCTGGTCCTGCATTCATTTCAATCGAGCGCTACCCTGTACTAAAATGGCGGCTCTATTGACGCATTCCTTCTAATAGACAACAGTAGGGTAGGCAACATCTAATGTATATATCTATGGGCCCGCATGCCACAGCGAATTACGGTACATGACTGGACTAGGCATGGGCCGATAAAAGTATCTGACTGTATGATAACCTTGGATAAAAATATCACGGTTTCACGGTATTGTGATTACTGCTCTAAAATATATTCTTTTTAAATGTCTGGGTAAAAAAACAAAAACTTTTTTTCCTTTTTGAAGACAGTATATTTTATTTTGAGAAACATTTAAAATATTTTGGTACCGTAAACGTGTCAGGCTAAATGAATTATTGACTTCTGCTGTCTTCATTCGTTTCAAAAACAGATTTTTTACAATTTAAAATGCATCTTTTCTGCTGGAGATACTGTTGTCCTAAAAAAAAAAAGAAAAAAAAAAAAACGTAAATAAGAAATCGTACACATACCTTAGGAACGGTATTGCAGAAAATATTGGCGGTTTTAAAACCTTGACTTTTCTAAACCGCAGTATACCTTGAAAACCGTTATCGTCCCATGCCTAGACTGGACCAAGTCTGGCTTTCATATAAGGGCCAAACATGGACCAAATTTGGGCCTAGTCTCAGCCAAGTTAATAACCCATAACTTGGCCTGAACTGGGCCAGCTATGGCCTATGTTTGGCTATTGTCAGAAAGCCATATTTAGTGCGTCACGACTGCAATGAAATTGATAAACCCCTGAAGCATTGCGCTTTAGACTCGTTAATAATGATAATGGTTAGTAATGGTTAATAATAATATAATTTGTAAAATAATAAATTGGTTAATAAAATATATTTAATGTAGGTTATTTCTGTTATTTTGCAACATACTGGAAACATTCATTCATTCACTTTCCTTCAGCTTAGTGCCTGTATTCATCAGGGGTCGCCACAGTGGAATGAACCGCCAACTTATCCAGCATATGTTTTACACAGCGGATGCCCTTCCAGCTGCAACCCAGTACTGGGAAACATCCATACACTCACATTCTCACTCATACACTACGGCCAATTAGCTTTATTCAATTCACCTATAGCACGTGTCTTTGGACTGTGGGGGAAACTGGAGGAAACCCACGCCAATACGAGGAGAACATGCAAACTCCACACAGAAACGCCAACTGGTTCAGCCAGGGCTCGAACCAGCAACCTTCTTGCTATGGGGCGACGGTGCTAACCACTGCGCCATTGTGCTGCCCCCTAGATTCTAGATTGTTTTCTGGATTAAAATGAAGGCATTAGAAGATGCAAACAGGAAGATGGAAATGACTTTGTGCATCAAAATATTTCTTTACTCAAAAATCAATTTGAATGTATTTTAAATGTGGGTCAAGATAGGCCAAACATATGTGGCCCACATATCAATTTTTAACATCAGGGCCATATACTACATTTGACATCTGGCCCATGTCTTGTGTGCCGCCATAAAGACGGTGCCACCTTTGTCAAACCTGGGCCATGTTAAAGCCGGATGAATGCCTGCAGTGCCAGCTTCTGCTTATTGATGATGATGATGATGATGTGCTATTTATTTGTCACATATACTTCCATGTATTCACATACACTGACATATAGTGAAATTGGACAAAATGATTCTTTGGTACTCGGGACATACCTGCCAACATTTGGTTCGTAAATTCTGGGAGACCCCCCACCGGGGGCATATTACTGACGTCATCGCGTTCTACCATTTCTGTTTGTTTAACAGCCTATGGTAAATAAATGGGGTGTTTTATATTCGCAGTACGCTTTATGTAAGCTTGTCAATTTAACTAAATTTATTGCTGTTTGAATACAGTATATCATTATAGATGAGTAGGGAATTTGCAGTAATCTCTCAGACGTAATATACTCAGACAAGTTCTGAAACTCTCACTTAAAACATCTCAGATTGTGCAACAAGAATAAAAGGTCAAATTAAATTGTTAAAATAAAGGAGAAGCAGATCGGGTTGACTGTACAAGGGAAATGCCTTCAAACTGCCACCTGTTCTAAATCATTTGCCGTCGGTACGCAGAGAGGTGCTCTGCTCTCAGGCTGCAGGGGAGGGGCCGGCGGCATCACCCGCAGCTCGTTGAGAAGAGTAGGGACGGTACAGTAATGGACAAACGACAGTCTATAAAAATCGACAGTAACACATAAAAAAGTCGCTAGATTTGTCGCTAGTCGCTTTTTTGAAAATTTGTCGCTAAGTTGGCAACACTGGCGCAAACTGAAGAGCGGGGAGCGGGAGGGGTGAGAGGTTTGGGGAGATGGGGGCGCGCGAACTGTAGCGCGTGACCCGAAGAGCACAAGCACCAAGTTTCAGCCCGGACTGTACCAAAATGCTGAGGAGCGGGGGGCGGGGGAATTCCGGGAGTTTACCGGGAGACAGAACAATACGGGAGATGGGTCTGAAATACGGGAGACTCCCGGGAAAAGTGGGAGTGTTGGCAGGGATGACTCGGGATTGTGTGGTTTGGTGTTGTAAATTACGGTACAAAAAGCTGGTAATAAGCTGCCAGCACATTTTAAGTTATTATACAAACTTAGTCCTCAATATCTTGCATTAAACTAATAGAATGTCAATAAAAGTCACTCTGTTAAAACTGCAGAGTTGAATTTTCAATATCAAAAGTGGACAGAGCAGAGATAAAACTCTCATAATGCAAATCACCGTAAAAAAAAAAAAAAACTGAAAACATATTATATTTATATATTTATACTGAGATATTTGTACTGGAATCCATAGCTGTCAACATTCAGATGTAAAAATAAGGGATACCCCAACATCCACCCCCCACCCCCTCCAAAATAAAAATAAGAAATTCCCCAAATGACTAAATATGTTCATCTGGAGCCGTTTCATTGTAAATAAACAGTTGGAATGGTCAGTAATATGTTTTATTATTACTATTATTTACAAAGGGAAATGTAGTATACATTAAAAAAAGCTGCAAAGAAATTAGCAAACAGTTTAGCCTAATAAAATTAAAAGCTATTATAAAGAAATCGAATTAAGTTATCTTGATTCATTAATCTCATTTCCCTTTTCCTCACTGTATAATTTTAACACTCGGATTAAAGAGCAGCGAATGATTTTTCGTTTGATCACATTAAATAACGGAGGTGTCACTTTAAAAATGCACACATCTATAATGAAAGCATTTGATTGCATTCCTTACTGTTTATGCTCATTTAAGACAAAATTTGCACCTATTTATCAATACCTGTGGAGCACGTATGTCACACACCGCTACATAAACTGACTGTTTTGAGGATTGCGTAGGGAATCCCGCCATTTTTATATTTATTTTAAAGTGTTTTCATGCATAAATGAAACAAAAGCACAGAAAAGATTCACATTTAAGAGCAAGGGGCGTTCCCTGGTGGTTCGGTGGTATGGGTTGCGTATATGGGTTGCCATTCTTCATTGACAGATTAAAAATACATGAGAAATATGGAAAATACATTCATGGGATGATATCGGGATAGAATTGTATGGGAGAATCCCGGGAAAAACAGGAGGATTGACAGGTATGCTGGAATCCAAACATCCAAACTTTACCAGTGTATTTTTTAAAGTTTGCTCTTTATAGGTCACTGCCGGCCACAACCGTCCCAAGTCCATGAGCGTTAATAAGAAATAGAGGGTCCCATTGTAAGACAGGCCCGTCTGTGGTGGTGGTGATGGTGATGGGGGTGTATACGGTATGCCGGACCACCCCAATAAAAGCCAACCAGTTTGGTTTACGGCCCCAGCAGTTTTGTGTTTCTGAAGAGGTGATTGGCCCTTTGTGAACGTCTGCAGCTGTCAGTTTTATAAGAGCGGCTTTAAAGGGAAAGTTAATTGCTTAAAGTGACAGCGTCGCTCAGACACCCTCCAGCCACTGTCTGTCTCCAAAATCAAAAGCAGCACGGCCTGTTTTCTAGACGCCACCGCGCAGAGGGACAAACTGCACTTGAGGAAGTTTGTCTGATGGTGTGTCGGGTGATACAGTATATATTCATGGGAGGGGAGTGTGTCTGTGTTTAGATCTTCTCTGGTTTCAGTGTTGTACAAACTGTTGCAATTTAAACATCAGCTCTTAAAAGCTTTTGACAGACACGTTGAGCTGTGATGGCAGAGGGGTATATTTGATCTGCCTTGTTAATCATTTGCTCTATGCAGTGCAGTGTATGCATGACTTTTTGATAATGGCAACTGTGCACCTTGTACCGGGGACCTTGTTTGATCGCAAATGTTTAGAGGAAGCTTTAGCATGTATAGAACGTAACACAGTGGGCACCAAACATGTAAGTACATGCTGAAAATAGTTGAAGACAAATTAATTATCCATGATTTTTTTTTTTAGATTTCCCAAGTGCTGTTTAACAGAGAAAACATGCACGTTTTTAAACATATTAGTTTTAAAAATACTTTTTTAATAACTAATTGCTTGTCAAGGCTGAAATGATTCATACCACTGGCAAATTGTGACTTAAAAGTCCCTTGATTTGCTTTGAAATGTGCGTTTTTATTCGATGTTTGACGTAATCTCAACCAAAACACAAAGAGAGGGTAGGGCATAGTGTAGCTCCTCCCATTTAAAAAAAAAAAACAGCCAATAGCATTTAGCTTTATCACCGCTCTGGCAGTGAGGGTTGTGCTCAAGTGCATCAAATGTGAAGTGTCTTCAAGGAGGCGGGGTGTGTCAGATACTAGAGAGCATTTGATTGGTCGTGATTTGATGAGAAACTGAAGTATGAGGTGACGTGAATAAAGCGTTGATCCATTTAAGCAGAAGCAACAAACTACAAGCTTTACATGTTTATATCAGATTTATATCTTCTAAATCTGAATTTTGTCACTGTTTTGGAGCGCACTAACTTATAGATATCCGAAAAAACTAACAATACTGATACTAAATTCTAAAAAAAACTTTAATAACAATAATAATAATAATTTTTTAATAACACTATGTAAAAAAGGCATCATTGTGGAATTAAATATATAGATTTCTCAGATATTTTTTACCTTTGAACAAAACGTGACAGCCAGACTTTGCCAGGGGTATGAATAATTTCGTCATTTATCAAAAAGCTAGTATT
>LR812523.1:74944273-74984273 GCA_903798195.1 Danio kyathit | reverse complement strand
TGTCATGTAAAAAGCATTTTACAAACACATTATATGTATATTTTTTCATTAATTTAAACGGAAACCTATCTATCTAAATGAAAACTTAGATAACTAAAAATGAGCACGTCTGTGTCTGCACAGAGATCAAGCCTCTCACCTGAGAATGTGGACATAATGGCGTTTTTGAAGAACTTAAAACTTAATTTAATATTCCAAATGTCCTTAAAGAGGACAAGCCTGTTAATCTTGCACTAGTCTACACTGCAGTTATTTATTTAATTTTAGTTTACTTTCTTAAGATGGCTGCAATAAAGAGAATTGTTTTTTCTGACTAGTCTATATTGGAGATATTTATCTAATTTTTGTTGTTTACTTCGGTATCCTGAGTGTACTAAAATGTGATGGCAACGTTAATAAAGAAAAAGTTTAGTTGTTCATGTTATTAAGTGAATCTATTGGTTCTTAGCATTGCTGTTAAGATGACATCAACCCTAACCCCACAGCAAACAGAAACCGAACCGAACCGCGGCTCCAAAACCGTGAACCGAACCGAATCGTGCCTTTGATGTATCGTTACACCCCTACAAGCCACGCTGGTTATATTGATGGCGTGATGGCGTGGGTTTCCTCTGGGTGCTCCACTTTCCCCCACAGCCCAAAGACATGCGCTGTAGATGAATTGAATAAACTAAAATTCGCAGTATGTGTGTGAATGAGTGTGTATGGATGTTTCCCAGTACTGGGTTGCAGCTGGAAGGGCATCCGCTTTGTAAAACATATGCTGGATAAGTTGGCGGTTCATTCCACTGTGGCGACCCCTGCTGAATTAAGGGACTAAGCCAAAAAGAAAATTATACTTATTACTAAGCCATACTTACATGCTGTTTCAGACCGAATATTCAGAGTAGCGGTAAACAATATAGGGAGCCCGTCACAGATTGTCATTGTTCAAAAAAGAGCCAATGTGAATATAAAACCAACTTCAAGTTCAGTAAAGCAGGCTAGGCAGAATAGTGCTATTTACTGATGTTTTGTTTTCTGTGCAAGTTTACACGTTCTCCCCGTGCTCATGTGGGTTTCCCCCGGGTTCCCCGGTTTCCTCCCACCATCCAAAAACATGCAACTTAATTTAATTGACTAAACCCGGCACCATAGATGTGCTCCTAGTAAGTAGTTATCTCTTAAAGGGCCACGAAACCCCCTGTCTCAGCAGGGTGTTTTCACACCTCTGTTTTGAAAAAAGTCAGGAAAGTTGGGCGTGTCCAGCTCTGGGAGTGTGGGAGTGTCGGGGGAGGGAAAGAGGGTAAGATTTTGCATAGAAGGGAGTTAACATTTGGGCACGCGCTAAGTTTGACAGGAAAAACAAACACACAGAGGCTGATTTGATACGGCGAATAAGAAAAAAAAAATCCTCCGCATTTCTCTGTAACTTATGTACTCGGTAGGTAGCGTCAGAAAGCCGTGTGTGTATAGACTATCCTGTCACAAATTGCAGCGAAAATCCTGCACGACGGGAATAGTTTGTGTTTACATGTTTACACTCGGAGAGCAGCATTTAAACAAAGGGCAGTCCACTGCAAACACTTACCAAATCTGTAGACAGACAATCAAACTGGAGCTGTGTCTTTTTATTAAAAGTAGACGAGCGGCATCGATCCGGATTTCACCATTTCCAGATGAGAAAAAGCTCTCGGGTAAAAATGTTCCTTACAAACGCGTTTCTGTCGAGTGTCGCTTGCACTGTAATCCACACGTGAGTCCAGCTGCTCTCTCATAAAGGGAAAATGAAAACAAAACCTTCGTTGCAACACACTAATAACACCTACGATTTTGTCTTGAAATTCTTGTACTTTCACTTGTTTTGGCAACACAACGTGGCGTCTCTCTGCCGTCTGTACAGTGTAAACTGGTAAACAGTCTCCGGAGCTATCATGCATATTAATGAAGTTTCACGTCATACACAATAGAGCGCGCTAATTGGTTTGAAGCACGTCTTTCTCATGAATTAATACTGCACACTCAGATACATAAGAACGTCCTAGAAAAGACAGACAGCCACTCTCCGGCTGGATTTACACCCAAGTATCTCATGGTCGTGACGCAGCTTCAAAAATTCGTTTCAAACCGGAAGAACGAATTTGCTCAAAATAACGCAAAAACAACCAATTTTCACTTTTTAGTGCAATATATGTGTCCTAATAGTGTTTATAGCAGCGTGGGACACATATATGACTGTCAGCAGCTCAAAAAATGTGTTTTGGTGTTTCGTGACCCTTTAAGAGCAATCACTATCTGTTCATTAGCTACTACAGCAGGGGAGTTCTCGAGATCTACCTGAGCTCAAACTCCCCTCTCGCCTTGCAAACGGGAGGGAGCCCCGGGCTCGAGGATCTTATGAGCTCAGGGCTCTCTCCCGGGACAGCATGCCAAACACGCTTTATAATCAATCATCAGCTAAGTGTGAACTCTTGAAAATCATTACTATTGGATTGTGAAGAGACTCAACCAGCACAACTAAAAATATTTCTATAGAGAATCATCTACTACACCTTTAACAGTCACTTTAAATTTAGTAAAATATCCATCGGCTACACTAGTGTTAAAAAAGTTACTATTAGTCACGATAAGTTAATAATATGATAAGCTTTTAACTCTGTGCACTAGATACTCAAAGTCAAAAGGAGTTTGTGCTTTTAAAAATTTTTCTCCTGTTTTATTTGTTTCGTTCCCGACAACATTTTACAAAGTGCAAGTCAGAACATACCGTAACTTAAACCTCCACTGACTGTAAATATACTGTCCATAAAAAGCAACCAAGTCTGCTTAAGGTATCCTTTCCTCCCTTTTTTCCCTCTCTCCGCTCTTTTCGTCTCCTCGTCCTGTACACACTCCAGCTCTTTTGAAGGATATGTTACAGGCTCAATGCAGCGCAGTCAGTAATTCAGATAAGATCTGATGGAGATATGGATCTTGCGTTTCTTCTCCCATGAGAGCAGCAAATTATACACACCGAAAAATTCCTTTAAACAGTAACAGGGCCCCCCAAACTACTGTTCATGTGATACTCGGACAGGTGTTATTTGCTGCACTTACACCCTACGGGACAGACGGATCCAATTTGCACCCTGGAGAAGAGAGCGATTTGAAAGGAAGTTCAGCTCCTCTGAGTCACTGGCTTGTTTTAGAGTCGCCGCGGTTTAGTTCTGGGTTATTTATTTTAGAGATTTGATAATTTGCTGAATCACTGCTACTTATGTTAGAAAAGCTTGACGTTAGTTTAATAAATAGAAGAGGGTGTTTTCATGATAAGTATACTTCACTTTGATTTAGAGTTTGCCCCAAAATGTAAAGTTCTGTCCAATGGTTGTGTGATATTATCTTTTGAATATGGTTTTCAGAATATATATAGAGGGCGACGCAGTGGCGCAGTAGGTAGTGCTGTCGCCTCACAGCAAGAAGGTCGCTGGTTCGAACCTCGACTGGGTCAGTTGGCGTTTTTGTGTGGAGTTTGCATGTTCTCCCTGCGTTTGCGTGGGTTTCCTCCGGGTGCTTTGGTTTCCCCTACAGTCCAAAGACATGCGGTGCAGGTGAATTGTGGCTAAATTGTCCGTTGTGTATGTGTGTGAATGAGTGTGTATGGATGTTTCCCAGAGATGGGTTGCAGCTGGAAGGGCATCCGCTGCCTAAAAAAAAATGCTGGATAAGTTGGTGGTTTATTCCGCTGTGGCGACCCCGGATTAATAAAGGGACTAAACCAAAAAGAAAATGAATGAATGAATGAATGAATATATATAGAAGAAGAACAGATTTGATTGGTGTTCCAGCTATTTGTTCAACTTTTATAGATTGAGTTGGCATGGTGGCTCAGTGGTTAGCACTGTCGCCTCACAGCAAGAAGGTCGCTGGTTCGAGTCCCGTCTGTGTCAGTTGGCATTTCTGTGTGGAGTTTGCGTGTTCTCCTCGTGTTGGTGTGGGTTTCCTCCGGGTGCTCCGGTTTCCAAAGACATGCGCTATAAGATTACCATGTTGCAGTTTAGCTCAATTAATTCACGCCTCCTCCTGAAGTGACTTGCGATGTGCCTTCGCTGTTTGCAATGCATTAAAACATTGTTTTCCAGCCACAGTGACTCTTTATTCTCGGAATTTATAGTTTGTCTAAAGTGATGTATACAAACTATATAGTATATGTTACTATGACCAGTGATACAATCAGCCAGCGTGACATTTTGTGTATGTCGGTTTGTTTACTTGCGGGAGTTTCATTGGCATTTTCCCGCACGTTAATTCTAACCAATTGTAAAGCAGTTTAGGAAATGCAACAAAATCTGGCCAATGAGTGATGTGGATTTTTGTCACATGACTGCATTTTGGTTCTTTTCAACTGGTCGGGACCAAAGCAATTAGTGTGGTGTGAAAAGGACCCAAAAAATGTCAGAAAATGCTACAATTTGTTGCCCGTAGGACCAGACCAAATGAACCCGACCACAGATGTGAAAGCACCCAAAGAGAACATTTGTGCATGTCAGAGCTTTGGTCCTGAATTAATTACTTTTGATCAAATTATGTTAGTTGACAAATCAGCGATCCATTCGTAAAGACAGTCTCTTGTTTAGTTTTTAAATGTCCAGATACCAGCCGAAAGTATGTTCACCAAAAGTGCTTCTGAGTTGAGAACATCTCAATCTTAAAAGATAAAGACTGTCATAATTTAGTCACATTATTGTGTACAGTTTCAAATCTTTTTCTTTTTTTCTTGTTTTGACAGAAATCAATCAAGATGCAGTCATTTATGACAGCAATGACCAAATTTTCAGCCCCTTTAAATTAAAGCAAAAGTGCTTATCCAAAGACTAAAGGTAAAGAATGAAAAGCCGATTAGTTCTGGTGACTCAGGTGTCACACATTATTGTTCTTTCTGGGTGTGTTGGGAGTATTTGTGTGTGCGCGGATTGTTATGTGCATTCAAGTGTGAGTCTGCCTCTTCATACTTTGTGCATGTGCTCTGTTGACAGGAGTCACACTTGCGCTGTGTCTTTAGCTCTGTTACAGTCACCGTAATGAGCGGCTGCTGCTACACGTGTTTGCTAAACCACTTTTTATGACATTAAAGAATGCTGAAGTCTGTTCAGACCACTTTAAAGAGGACCTATTATGCAAAAATCACATTTATAAGGGGTTTAAACACAGCTGTGTGGCAAGAGTGTGTGAATATAACCAGCCTGTAATGGTAAAAATGTATTTATTCAATTTTTTTTATAATCAGACTTCATAAAGACAGTCTGAAGAAACAGTTTGATTCACATTCTCACTTTATACGTGTCATCGGAGTGGGAAAGCCACGCCCATTAGTGACAGCCTCTTCCTCAAACAGCCCTGAATGAGAAGCAGCCGTCCGCTATTAGAGTTTTCACACTGTGTCTGCCGAAGATCATTTTTAAAAGTGGCTGGGAGCACATAGTCTCATTTGAATTTAAAGTGACAGTCACCAAAACGGCAAAATTTGGATCAAGGCCTTAAAGAGTCAGATTCAAAGAGTTATACAACATTATTTATGGGGTATTTTGAGCTGAAACTTCACATACACACTCTAGGGACATCAGAGACTTATTTTAAAAATGTGCATAATAGGTCCGCTTTAAAAGCTCATCTAATGCATGGATTTAAACATCTTTGCTCTCGCTTCATGTCTGTAATACCTTAAGTACAGTTAAAAACAATGGTTCCAAAAAAGTTGACATATATTTTTTATCATTATTTATCTTTTTTTCTATTATTAGTGTGAACATTTTTTAAAATAAAGAACAATTTGTTTAAGGGAAATGTATTGTGAATGTTAAAGAGCCCCTATTATGAGTTTTTGAAAATGAGCTTCCATGCAGTGTGTAACACAGCACTAAGCGAATGAAAACATCCAGCTTTAAATCTGAAAGTGCACTGTGTTTAAGGGTGCTTTCACACCTAGACTTTTGTTCTGGAACCTGGCGCGTTTGCCCAGATAGTGCGGTTCGTTTGACATATGTGAACAAGGCAATCGCGTTCTGACCCGCGCCAAAGCAATCGCTCCGAGACCGCCTGAATGAGGTGGTCTCGGCTCGATTGAAACGAACTCTGGAGCGGATCGATTGTAGTGAGAAAGCGATATGATCCGAGCCCGGCTATATTACTGTGTTTTATGAATATGTAATAGGCATACGGCTATATGAAGAGAGAGTAGGGCGGGAGGTCATTCCAGACATCCCAAGTCTCCCGGAAGTTCCGGGAGTCTCCCGCAAATGCACAGTGACTCCCGGATGCCTGTAAACGAGTGATAATCTCCCGGAAATCGCGCGTCTCCCTCCCGGTCCTCAAATACGTTGCGCACCTTTCTCATCACAACCTCCCCACCGCATCCCTCCTCGCTCTTCAGACATGTCGCGTGCACCCTGTCAAACACCACCAAACCATCCCCGACAGCTGAGCGGGACTCTGCAAAATAAACCGTGAAACTCTGACCAATGTGAGGAGAGTTTACTCGCACGTGACTTGTTTTAGCTATTTTGGTCCGTTTGGAAAGTTTGCCGTGTGAAAGCGAACCGCACCATAAACAAAGCAACAATGTAACAATTTTAATCCCTGTTTCGGAACAAATGAATCGATTCACAGGTGTGAAAGCACCCTTAAACTATTGATTCTTTAATGAAATAGTCGACTCGAGTTGGGTCAGATCTTTTGCTTGAATGCGTTAACATCGATATGGTACATGACCAAATATGTAGTTCCAGATCCGGTAAAATAAAAACCAAATTTGTTATAACCAATTTTTACAGATAAGATTTCAGATTTTTGCCTTTGAATTGACACTGAGAAACCCTGGTTTAGGAAGGGCATCCTGCAAAAAACATATGCTGGATAAGTTGACGCTTCATTCGTTCCGCTTTGGGACCCCAGATTAATAAAGAGACTAAGCCGAAAAGAAAATGAATGAAACTCTGGTTTAGACCTTTGTGTCATGACTCAATTAAGTTATTAGGTTGAAAATGGAGCTGGAGCATTTATGTGCTCAACATTTACTAGTGCAGCAGACGTGGCTAGAAATAGTAGCGCTATACAAGTTCATGGCTGTTGTAATGACTCCGCTTTCTGATTGTTTAGACTTTGTAAAGTTTAATGAAAACATATGACAGAACTTTTTTTTGCCCTTGAGTATGTGAATAAAACAGGTGAAAACCTTATCCTCGCTGTGGTGAAATATATGAAAAGACCATTAAAAATATTAACGGAATATATAATGGAATCTCTTAATACTAAATCACCGCTGTGGCTTTAGAAGACTTTAAGCATAGGAAAGACATATTGCTGAGGCTAATGAGACTTTTATGGTGTGCCCTTTTTAAAAAGCTTAAACCTTCTTTTTAATGCAATTTACTTGAAAAGAGGGAACAGTTAAAGAAATGTCTTCAGAAGACTATTTCTTGGGGTTTTGAAGAACTTAACGGCAAGTGTTGATAAGATCCACATTTAGTATGAACATGTTTCATTTGTTCATTCATTTTCCTTCGGTGTAGTCCCTTTATTAATCAGGGTTCGCCACAGCGGAATGAACCGCCAACTTATCCAGCATATATCTTACACAGTGGATGCCCTTCCAGCTGCAACCCATCACTGGGAAACATCCCAACACTGATTCACACACACACACACACTACAGACAATTTAGCTTACCCAATTCACCTATACTGCATGTCTTTGGACTGTGGGAGAAACCGGAGCACCCGGAGAAACCCACGCGAACACGGGGAGAACATGCAAACTCCACACAGAAATGCCAACTGACCCTGCCGAGGTATTGTAATAATATATTTGATAATTTTGCTTGGTATGAGAGTGTTAAATAGCCCTTATAGGGCGATTTAACTATATTCTCTACACCTACCACTGTATGTCACTTAAAATGATATGCAGCTTTGACATTCTGTATGACATCTTGTCATGTACATGTAATGTACAGTATATGTGTACGTGTTGGTTTACATGCAGTCCTCTCCCTAAGGCTGACACACTTTCTGACTAGAAAAATGACCGGATCTCATTTCAGCTCGGATGCCTTGAGGCCTTGAGAAATCCCAAATTCACTTTCAATCGAAACACTTTCTGTTTTGCCTAATTAATAAGCCTGTTCAAGTAAACTCATTAAAACCGATCCTGAAGGGCACAGCGATCTGTCCATCTTTTCTCCAGTAGGTCATTAAAGACATTTCATCATTATGCATTCAGTGCAATCTGTTTCTACAGTGTGATTAAGACGTGCGATTCCCAACATGGTCACATCTCTTCATCTGCGCCTTATCAAATTAAATCGCACAATTTTTTTTATTTCACCGTGCAGATGTTTTGTCCTCCTCGTCTTTGCTCTTAAATCCCAGCGTACATATGTTTTTGTGCATGACATCGTTGTAGGCTTTTCTTTGTCCTTGGGCGTGAAAGATAAGACTGGATTGTGCTATACATTTCGCTCGGCTCCTTTATGCATGCGCGTTTCCTTCCAGACTGATTTAGATGTCTCTGGGGTGAAGTTGCACTGAAGTTGCACTTTCAAGAATGTTTAGGAACGAATGAACCGCTCACCCTTTCCCCTCATCCGGTCAGATGATTTTCCAAGCCATCAGAGCTGTCGGATTTAATTGTTTTGTAATGCGATGCGCCATCCAGACATAATGCTGATGGAATGATACGAAGATATTTCATCATATTTTTCGCCGTTAATGCTTTCGGAGTGATGTAATCAACTGCATGTTTCGCAGGACAGGACTTGAAGTTTTGAAAAGACATCCTCTTTTTTTTTCTCATATTATTTTCTGCCAGGGTTGTTTACATTGGTGAGTGTGTGATTCGGTACAGCAGGAAGTCATAAGAGAACAATGAGGAGGCGAGGAACAGGATGTCAAACCAAGTGATGCGTCTGTATGTGTGTGTTTTTGCATGGAAGGAGGGCTATTTACCTGCTGGAGATGCTCTAATCAGCTCCTGAGATGAGAACACTTATAAACGCACACTAATTAATGCACAACAGTCATCTGTTTTTGTGTCAAATCGCTACAAAAGGAGCGCTCTTGTGTGAGTGTTTTTGAAGTAGGCGAACCCAGGCTCATTCTAAAAACGTACCTCTGTATACATTGCTGGAGAGCGCCAAAAACGTCCCAGGAGCTACGTTTTTTTGCAGTTTTTGTTTTCACGAATCCATCAGAGGCCTCTGTGTACTCTTTTTCAGATCTCAAATTTTTCTCGCTAGTGCCATTCTCGCCTGTCCGCTAGAGGCCGCTGTCGACTGACAGTTGATTGACTGAATGACTGACTGATCAACTGAGCCACACTCCTGCTTCCCTAAATCCAACCAATAGTGTTTTAAAAAGTACAGATTGACCGTCCACCCACTTCTCTAAACCCAACCGACAATTTTAAAAAGCAATCCAGAAAAAGAAAAGCCCTCACCCGATTTTTACCACGTTTTTACCACACACGTACAGATTTTACCACTATATACCACATTCTCACCCTGTTATTTACTTGTTTATTTTATGTTTTGGCTGTTTTTGTCTTACCTGCTTTCTGGAACCGTTCTCTGCCAGACTCGAACCCGTTGTCGTGGTCATTCCATAATTTATGATTTATTTGAAGCCCCTAGCAAAGCTATTCAGTATGCAAAAAAACTCAAAATGTAAAACCATACAAGAAAAATTCTCTCTTGCAAATTCTTCAAAAATCGCACGAAACGCATTGTAACATCCAATATGTGAGAACTGGTGTAATTTTTTATCTCTGGTTGCATTTTTCTAACCAACTAACTACCTGAGAGCTGTGTTTGCTAATGCTAACAGTTCTCCTTGTCTCCCTTTCAGATCGCTTCTGATCCTTCTTATAAAAATATACACCTCTATTTGTAATCAATATTTATTACATCTTCTAAGGAACTAATTATTTCCAAACTGTGGTTTCCAAAAACTTAAGCGTCTCTCTTTTTTCCCCCCTCTGGATGCTTCTAGTATTCCAAATTGCCCTAAATAATTCTTCCTCACTACATAATTAATATTATGATTGCAAGAGAGCCAAATATTTCCTAAAATTTATTCCTGGTATAGCCAACATACTTTCCAAATGAACTCAACTCGCAGGCTCTCGTGTGTCATACACCAGGGATATATGGACCTCATATTTTACACATCACTGGTGAAGCCGACAGACTAAGAAAACAGGAGGATGGCATATCCTGCAGCCAGACCATCATATATCTAAAAAAAATCATCAGCACTTTGAACAACATTAACGTGCGTGTGTTTACACGTGTGTGCTTGTTATAATAAGTGCAAACAGAAAGATTTTCAAAGCTGAATTTGTTGTTCTGCATTGATGACATCAATTTTTAAAGTACACATGAGATCAAAATTAGCCATATTGATTTTCTTATGCTGTGTTCACACCAGGCGCGGAAGAAGCGTCAAGTACGAGTGATTTACATGTTAAGTCAATGCAAAGGCGCGAATAGACATCCTGCGGTGCAAATGACGCGGATTGCACGAATGGCGCGATACACGCAAATGGCGCGGTGCGAATTGAGCGTTTTGTGCGTGTGATGCGCAAATCGCTCGAATTGGAAAATCTGAACTTCAGCGGACATTCACGCGGCGTTAACCAATCAGGAACTTGCTTTTGTGGGGGCGTGATTGTGACAGCGCCTGTTGTTGGTGTCCCGGGGGAAATCCTCCAGCCGACACAGACAACAGTTCATCAAACTGGGCTCAGCTCAGTCAGAAGCACTGCTGAAAGCCTCCATCATCCAGGTTAAGTTTCTGGAGAAGTTGATGAACTCACAGTGCTGGGTGCACCTCTGAAAGGATCTAGTGGACTGAGACACTGCTCCAAACGTATCGATGCTGTTTTTCAGCCTTCATAAAGCACATAAACACAGTTATTTTCTCAATAAAATCCATGTTAGAAATTTAGCAATAAAGCTACAGTCACCGGGCAGACAGAAGCCCCTCCCATGACGCAAATCCGCGTCTGATCTAAAGTGAATGTGACGCGCAAATGAAGCGGATTTTGACGCGCGAATGAAGCAAGTAAACTCAAATGTTCACGTGTCTATTTACGCGCGAATAGCGCGATTTATCCGCACGTTCCGCATCTGGTGTGAACACAGCATTAGCTCACATAGCACTTCCTGTTTGTTTTCAGTTAAATTCTCAGATTAGGTCTGTCTGAGGTATTGGATGTGGCTAACATACATAACCACGCCCCTCCTACTGTCAGTTTTGACCGCAAACAGAAATGGCGAGATGGAGGTGTCTGTTAGGTTGTAATGACTCTTCTTAAAGAGCCCCTATTATGGGTTTTTGAAAACGACCTACTATGCAGTGTGTAACACAGCTCTAAGTGAAGTGATATATCCAGCTAAGGCTTAAATCTGAAAGTGCACCGTGTTTAAAACTATTGATTCATCTATAAAAGATTCAACTCAGAGTGGATTAAATGAATCGTCGGGGTAACGAATCTTTAGCCGTGTCAGCGTGACGTCGATACGGAACTTAAGCCCCGTCCATTTGTTGCGTGCTCAGACCAGGGAAAATTGAAACCTGACAATTGAGCTTGACAGGAACTTTACAGTACACAGTTCATGGACCAGTTTCTTCCTCCAGTTCACAAGTGTTAGTAACTTGAGTTGCCTCTTTGTTTTCTCTAGCTTGCAAAATGTATATTTAATTGTGTTTTGTTACTTGTAACTGCTCCACGTGGCTTGTAGTGTATCTGGTTAACTCTTTATATTCTCATATCGTGTCTAAAACTACGCTATAGCCACCGTCAGCTTTTCCTACACACATGCGGAGGTCAAGTTTTAAAATAGTTCAGCTTTTGCCACTGTGTGGATTAATCCTGAATGTGTGTCATGCATACCTACCAACACTCCCGTTTTTCCCGGGAGTCTCCCGTATTTCAGACCCATCTCCTGCCACCCTCCCGTTTTGTTATTTCTCCCGGAAAACTCCCGTAATTTCACCCTTATCCAACACCAAAATACAACATCTGATCAATGCCTTTAGGTGTGCATACCATAGTATAATCAGAACAATTCGCTCTGGTCCATTGAATTATTACAAAATAATGCACAATCATTTTCATGTCACTGCATCTCCACATCAGGTGCGCATCCTGTCTAATAATTCAACCGTCAGTCGCCAATTATTCCTAACCTAATATTTTTTTCCACATACTTTCTGCTGTTGAGAGGCAGATTGGAGATTAATATCGAGAGATTAATAGACAGGATGCTCTGAAAGCCACGGAGACTCGACTCTGTTCCTCTCATAGGAAATAGAAAAAAAAATGAGTCAGAATGAGTGAGATTTCAGTTAGCTGGAGGTTTATGAAGGCTCTTTTCTCATTCACCTTTCAATTTCTCTCCCTCTTTTTTCATTTCCTCTCATAATTGGATTTGAGTGATTGAGTTTTTACTGAGCTCTTTAAGGGCGTTTCTTATGTCCAGTATCTTTAAACATCTTTTCTTGTGGTTTACTTGCTGATCTGTAGGTTATCTTATCTATAAATGATGTTTGCTGTTTGTTCAAACTGCTTCTTTAAGCTAAAACAACACAATTCTTTTTAAAAACTTAAGTGTTTTATGTTCATTCCACTTAAATGTGTAAAAACTAACACACTAACTTCCTTCATGTTGTCCCAGCACAAATCGATAGTGTGGAACCCAGCATTTGGTAATCTTCACTCTTTCACTTATTGAAACTACCTATTTAAAATGAGCTGAATCAACACAATTCCTGAGTTTTTTTGGGTGGACAGTTTAACTCTTTCACGCATGAGTTTTAAATACTCCAGCTGAGTATTTTTTTTTTTTTTGAGACTGTTACTTAGAATTCATTGCTTTCCAAAGTTCCCATGGCGACACGTCAAGTTTATCACGTGACCCACTAGATCCAATAATCAGTGGCTGCATCCAAAATTGCATACTTCCATATTATATAGCACACTAAAAACAGTATGCGAGCCGAGTAGTATGTGCGAATTCATAGAATTCGAAAAACAGTATGTGACCCAGATGACCTACTACTTTCGGCGAGATTCTGAAGTGCACATCAGATGGACGCTACACTATTCCATGATGCACTGCGAGAGAATTCATGAATGGGAGTAAAGCGGCGCAACTGACGTGGGTAGGTAATGTAATGCTGCGTTCACACCAGACGCGGAAGAAGCGTCAAGCGCGAGTGATTTACATGTTAAGTCAATGCAAACTTGCGAATAGGCATCTTGCGGCGCGATACACGCGAATTCCGCGGCGCGGATGGTGCGATACGCACGAATAGCGCTGCGCGAATTGAGCGTTTTGCGCGAGTTCAAAAATCTGAAGTTCTGCGGACATTCGCGCCGCGTTAACCAATCAGGAGCTTGCTCTTGTGGGGGCATGATTGTGACTTAGCACCTGTTGCTGGTGTCCGGGGGAAATCCTCCAGCCGACACCGACAACAGTTCATCAAAATTGGGCTTGGCTCAGTCAGAAGCACCGCTGGAAGCCTCCGTCATCCAGGTTAAGTTTCTGGAGGAGTTTATGAGCTAACAGAGCTGGGTGCACCTCTAAAAGTATGTAGTGGACTCAGACACTGGTCCAAACGTATCGACGCTGTTTTATAGCCTTTATAAAGCACATAAACACAGTTATTTTATCAATAAAATCCATGTTAGCCATTTAGCTGGAAGCCTCCGTCATTTAGGTTAAGTTTCTGGAGGAGTTTATGAGCTCACAGAGCTGGGTGCACCTCTGAAAGTATCGAGTGGACTCAGACACTGGTCCAAACGTATCAACGCTGTTTTACAGCCTTTATAAAGCACATAAACACAGTTATTTTATCAATAAAATCCATGTTAGCCATTTAGCAACGAAGCTACAGTCACCGGGCAGACAGAAGCCCTGCCCATGACGCGAATCCGCGTCTGTTTTGAAGTGAATTTGACGCGCGAATGAAGCGGAGTTTAACGCGTGAATGAAGCAGAGTGTGACGCGCGAATGAAGCGAGTAAACTCAAATGTTCACGCTTCTATTTACACGCGAATAGCGCGATTTAGCCGCGCGTTCCGTGTCTGGTGTGAACGCAGCATAAGGATGAAAAAATGGCGAAGATAGTACGTCCGAGTTCTATTCATACTAACAATCATACTGTATAGAAGGTACATTTCTAACGGCCGAGTAGTACGTTTAAATTCAAATGTGCAGTACGTACTGAGTAGTAGGCGATTTTTGGACGCAGCCTATGTATATATCGTATTTTGTTTCTTTTTGCCCTTTTCTGATTGACACATTTTCTAATTCTATTGTGAAATTTCTGATACTCCAGTTCCTAAATATGTGATAGAACATATATTTTGTCTTTTAAACAACTTAATAATGATCGTTTTATTTGTTGTATGACGGGTAATGGGCGCCGTTGTTGTTGCTAGAAGGAATACAGCTGCGATCGGAAGTTAACCAGAAGTATTTATTATTCATTAAATTACGAATTAATTGTATTTTATTAGCGTCTACCCCTACCTCAACCCTAAACTCAACCCTCACAGTAATGTAGAAATGTTATTTTAATAATGTATATATACTGTATTGACGTAAGTATCCTCAGCTGTATCCCATCTAGACTTCACCCTCTCCTGCAGCGTGGTGAGGTCTAAATGGGATACAGCTGAGGACTTCTCGTTATCTTCCAATCGTAGCTGTATCTCTTCTAGCAACAGCCGCAGGAGAGATCCGAGCTGCCGTATTTACATCATGTTTATTCATAATTTTTTTTTCCAAAATACATGAAGGTAAACAACTGTTTATCTGGGAGAGGAACAGAATTTTTTTTTTATATAGTAACATAAACAGTGTGTATCTTACGTGAACAAAGCAAATCATCCAGGTGTATTAAAAAATAATTATTATTGTCATTTCCATAGACATGCGTGTATTTTACGAATATTAAATGATATGTTTTGCTTGTAGTTATGTGGATTTGAATGTCTGAAACCTAAAATAAATGTTATTTGTTTAAAAACACAAATAAATTGCGCTTTATGACAAGCCTCCTGCGCACCTCTCTCTGTGCCTCAGCGCATGCTGTGAAATTGGAATTTTAGCAGTTGATGACGTGCGCTCTGAACGTTCTAATCACACCGGTGTGATCATTTGATTCAGAGACCACCCAATGCTAATCACTGTGGTGTGGTCATACACGTAAACGTGTTGTTTTATGTTCAATCCACTTCAATTTGTATTAACAATTAAGCTAACTTAATCGATTTGTGTTGGGACAGCATGGAGGGATTGTATGGATTGCTGCATTTTTTTAACAGTGTTTTTGGTTATGTGTTGTATTATGGATGGCAGGCCAGGCCAACAGTTGGTGATCACTTTTTAGAGAAACACTACACATGTCTATAAATATGTGACCCTGGACCACAAAAAGTCTCATATTGCACAGATATATTTTATATCTTAATTTGGAAAAATTCAAACACCATTTTCTCAATATTTTGACTTTTTTAAACCCTTAAGGTTATTTCACACTGAATCCTAAATTTTCGTCCATAATTTTCGCACGTTAAAAAATAAATTCAACCTCTTTCTCTTTCTACTTTGGAGAAGAGACGATTAGCATGTAACAAATTAGCCCTTAAACTTTAGAACTTTTGATAGTATGATGTTATTAATATTTAGTTCAAGATAAATATGTCTAAATGGTATAAGGGCTACCAAATATGTGGAAAATTTGTCGTTATTGTGATAATGATATATGCAATATTTATATCGCAGAGAGGTGCATGATGTTATTAATATTTAGTTCTAGACAAACACGTCTAGAATATCTAGTAGACACATTATCAGTAGTTTATATAACACAAATGAATATTTTACTCAAAACATACCTATTAATGGCAATGGCAACCCATAATAACTTATCTTTTCACTGAAATGTGGGTAAAAATCTATACATGTATTGGTGCAATGTTACAAAATTGTTTTATTAAGAGTAGAGTGTGTGTGGTAATGTAACAGCTTTATGATTTAAAAAGAAAAATACATTTAAATCCAAATAAAACTCAACTAAATGCATTTTTTTTTTGTCCTCCTAGATTTTGCCTGTTAATTAAATTATGTTATTTATTTGTCCTTTTTCCCATGATAAAGGAAAACAAAGTAAACTATGAAGCCGACATGTAGCTGGCACATGTGTTTGCTGGGCACTATTATGTGTCACTGACCCATTTTCTTATGGGTGTCCTTTTCCTGACTGTCTCTCGTAAAGATGGTGTCTATGTTTACATGTGCAGCTATAAGGAGGACGGCTGGAATTCTGCAGCTATTTTAAAAGCCTTTCTCAGTTTAGACTGCTTCTCTCTCCATTCATCCTAACATCTCCGTGTCTCTTCCTGGCAGCGTTTCAGGAAAGGTTATGGATCAGACCTTTTGTTCCAGCATACTATCTTGACTGTCTCAGCTGCATTGCCAAAAAGCATTTATTCTCCTTCCCTTTCACTGACAGGATATCGTCACCTTGGAATTATAAAGTTCTATCTGCGTTCTGTATGGTTTTGAGATATTGAGCTTTAAAGTTTTTGCATTCCATAGCAAACAGTATGTGTGTAACATTTGTTTTTTTAAATAAAAAGTCTTAAAATGTAAACAACTTATAAAAAACATCCCATAATGTAAATAAGTTGTCAATTATTAAGAATATGTCAATAACTCAATTTTGACAAAAATGTCAGATAGAACCTTATAATTCTAAGGTGACGATATGTCAAAGCAAAACCTGCAAATCCAATACTACGTCTAGTTTCAGTGTTTTTTAAGAAACAATAAAACTATTTTATTGTTATATATAATAATATATATAATATACAATATACAATGTATAATGTATAATATACAAATTGTATAATATATATATATATATATATATATATATATATATATATATAGGGAGTGCAGAATTATTAGGCAAGTTGTATTTTTAAGGATTAATTTTATTATTGAACAACAACCATGTTCTCAATGAACCCAAAAAAACTCATTAATATCAAAGCTGAATATTTTTGGAAGTAGTTTTTTTAGTTTTAGCTATTTTAGGAGGATATCTGTGTGTGCAGGTGACTATTACTGTGCAGAATTATTAGGCAACTTAACAAAAAACAAATATATACCCATTTCAATTATTTATTTTCACCAGTGAAACCATTATAACATCTCAACATTCACAAATATACATTTCTGACATTCAAAAACAAAACAAAAAGAAATCAGTGACCAATATAGCCACCTTTCTTTGCAAGGACACTCAAAAGCCTGCCATCCATGGATTCTGTCAGTGTTTTGATCTGTTCACCATCAACATTGCGTGCAGCAGCAACCACAGCCTCCCAGACACTGTTCAGAGAGGTGTACTGTTTTCCCTCCTTGTAAATCTCACATTTGATGATGGACCACAGGTTCTCTATGGGGTTCAGCTCAGGTGAACAAGGAGGCCATATCATTAGTTTTTCTTCTTTTACACCCTTTCTTGCCAGCCACGCTGTGGAGTACTTGGACGCGTGTGATGGAGCATTGTCCTGCATGAAAATCATGTTTTTCTTGAAGGATGCAGACTTCTTCCTGTACCACAGCTTAAAGGTGTCTTCCAGAAGCTGGCAGTAGGACTGGGAGTTGAGCTTGACTCCATCCTCAACCCGAAAAGGCCCCACAAGCTCATCTTTGATGATACCAGCCCAAACCAGTACTCCACCTCCACCTTGCTGGCGTCTTGAGTCGGACTGGAGCTCTCTGCCCTTTACCGATCCAGCCACGGGCCCATCAAGACTCACTCTCATTTCATCAGTCCATAAAACCTTAGAAAAATCAGTCTTGAGATATTTCTTGGCCCAGTCTTGACGTTTCAGCTTGTGTGTCTTGTTCAGTGGTGGTCGTTTTTCAGCCTTTCTTACCTTGGCCATGTCTCTGAGTATTGCACACCCTGTGCTTTTGGGCACTCCAGTGATGTTGCAGCTCTGAAATATGGCAAAACTGGTGGCAAGTGGCATCTTGGCAGCTGCACGCTTGACTTTTCTCAGTTCATGGGCAGTTATTTTGCGCCTTGGTTTTTGGTTTGGTTTTTCCACATGCTTGCGACCCTGTTGACTATTTTGAATGAAACGGTTGATTGTTCGATGATCACGCTTCAGAAGCTTGGCAATTTTAAGAGTGCTGCATCCCTCTGCAATATATATCACTATTTTTGACTTTTCGGAGCCTGTCAAGTCCTTCTTTTGCCAAAGGAAAGGAAGTTGCCTAATAATTATGCACACCTGATATAGGGTGTTGATGTCATTAGACCACACCCCTTCTCATTACAGAGATGCACATCACCTAATATGCTTAATTGGTAGTAGGCTTTTGAGCCTATACAGCTTGGAGTAAGACAACATGCATAAAGAGGACGATGTGGTCAAAATACTCATTTGCCTAATAATTCTGCACTGCCTGTGTGTGTGTATATATATATATATATAAATTCTGGAGTTTCTTTCCTGGTTTGAGTTGAATTTCTTCTGATTAGGATTGTGAATGCTGAAGTACACACAGGTTATTTCTAACTGCTTCGGGAAGGCATCTTATTGTTTATGGTTTTATTTTTCAGCATGATAATGATTTTACTGGTTCGAGTCTCGACTGGGCCAGTTGGCATTTCAGTGTGAAGTTTGCATGTTCAGCTCGTGTTCACTTGTGTTTCCTCTAGGATCTCCTGTTTCCAATTGGGTAAACAAAATTGACCGTAGTTTATGAGTGAGTGTGTGTGTGTGTGTGTGTGTGTGTGTGTGTGTGTGTGTGTGTGTGTGTGTGTGTGTGTGTGTGTGTGTGTGTGTATGTATGTGAGAGTGTGGTGTTTTCCAGCACTGAGTTGCGGCTGGAAGGGCATCTCCTGCGTAAAACATATGTTGGAATAGTTGGGGGTTCATTGCACTGTGGCGACCCCTGATAAATCAGGAACTAAGCTGAAGGAAAATTAGTAAATGAATTAATCATAATGATTTCAAACACACTGCAAATGCAGTGGCAACACAGTGGCGCAGTAGGTAGTGCTGTTGCCTACAGCAAGAAGGTCGCTGGTTCGAACATCGGCTGGGTCAGTTGGCGTTTCTGTGTGGAGTTTGCATGTTCTCCCTGCATTCGTGTGGGTTTCCTCCGGGTGCTCCGGTTTCCCCAACAGTCCAAAGACATGCAGTACAGGTGAATTGGGTAGGCTAAATTGTCCGTAGTGGATGAGTGTGTATGGATGTTTCCCAGAGATGGGTTGCAGCTGGAAGAGCATCCGCTACGTAAAACATGTGCTGGATAAGTTAGCGGTTTATTCCGCTGTGGGGACCCCGGAAAATGAATGAATGCAAATGCAGTGAAAGCATATTTGGAGAGAAAAAGGACTAATAAAACACAGACAGTCATGAAATGGCCTCTACAGAGCCCATACCTGAATATTATAGGGTCAAAAGGAGATTCACGTGGACAGAGAAAGAAATATTTGACAGCCTGAATCTAAACAAGGTCCAGAAGTGCTGCATTGCAAAACAAAAAAAAGGCATTTTCTTCTTTACAGTTTTTGTCATGTTTTTAGCTTAAAAATGTAATATTTCATAACCTCTTAAGGCCCAAGGTGTTTTTTACATGCATTTTTTATTTCTCTTTGCTATTTGGGCATATTGGAACCTATTTAGAATAAAAATCTTTTGATATGATGTACTTTTAGAGAAAAACGATGTCCATATTTGTGGACTCGTTGTCCGAATTTACATAAAACACTTTTTCCCGAATTTTCTTTTATGCATATTTAACATAGAATTTTTTTTGAACTTGCTTTGAATATCAGAGAGTAAAAACAACATTTTATTCCCATTTTGGACAGTTAAAAATAGGGTTTGGGACATTTCATATGCTGCAAAACAGTTGCAGGATGACACTGTATGTGGACACTCAGGCCCTAGGAGGTTAAATCAAGAAGAATTTTGTAAAAAATAAATTAGTCTAAATTAAGTGAAATACGATTATTTTACTAACCCTACTGTCAGGTAATTTAGCAAACAAGCTCAATTACCTGACAGTAGGGTAAGTAAAATAATCTTATTTCAAACGTAAAACAAGAATATTTTACTTAACTGTTGAAATGTCCAGTCTGGTTTCATCTTCATCATCCTGCTCATGTTGATGTTGGACTGAAGCAGCGAATATTAATTTACAATGCCAAAGGGCAGAGGGTTGTTGAATGACTACTGAGAAATTTCAGCTGCAGTCTGGGCTTTCACTGCCTTTCTACACCTCCTTTTCTTCATGTGTTCAATACTTTTTCCCTGCGTCATTTCATTTTATCACACATAACTTTGTTTGTAAACTAATTAGATTTGTTTTTTTGCATATATGGATTTCGTTGGTTGTTATCAACATCCGGTGAAAATTTCAAGTCAACATCATCATTTTCTGAGAAAAATGGTGACATGTTCAATAATTATTTTTCCCCTCCGTATATACAGTTGAATTCAGAATTATCAGCCCCCCTGAATTATTATTCCCAAATTCTGTTTAACAAAGAGAAGATTTTTTTAACACATTTCTAAACATAATAGTTTCAAGACACTTCTATACAGCTTAAAGTGACATTTAAAGGCTTAACTAGGTTAATTAGGTTAACTAAGCAGGTTAGGGTAATTAGGCAAGTTATTGTATAACAGTGGTTTGTTCTGTAGACTATAGAATAAAATAGCTTAAAGGAGCTAATAATTTTGACCTTAAAATGGCTTTTAAAAAAATTAAAAACTGCTTTTATTCTAGCCGAAATTAAACAGATAAGACTTTCTCCAGAAGAAAAAATATTATCAGAAATACTGTGAAAATTTCCTCGCTCTGTTAAACATCATTTGGGAAATATTTTAAATGAAGAAAAAAATAAAAGGGGGGCTAATAACTCTGACTTCAACTGTATATACAGTACTTCAAATTAATTGAGTTTTTCTTTGAAACAAGTTAATCTGCCAGCGGTGTAAGTAAAATAATTTTGATTTCACTTTGAAATAACATTATTTTGCTTACCCCATTAACAGATTATTTAACTTGTTTTAAGGAAACACTTCAGTTATTATAACTTATTATTTCTGAAAATAGAACATTTTATTCTTGCAAATGGAAATGCAACTTGATTTGTGAATTTTTAGGCACTTGGACAGAAAACAAGACAAAAACTCAAATTCATTTCTTGTTGTCTATACACTATTGTACAAATGACAATTGTAGGTTTTTAGACAGATTTTTAGCATGCAGAACTCATTTGCCAAATCACACACTCCAATCAATCAAATAAGATGAGAAGGTGTTAAACTGAAACCCCTCCATCTTTTGGGGATACAAAAAGCCACTTGTAGGCTGTTTATTGATCAGATGGTCAAGGCAACAACTTCTGCATGTCCATCCCTTTTGTAAAGAGCTAATCAAGAACCCTTGAAAGAGAGATTTTTATGACATCCATGATGAATTGAATTGCAGGTTTGATCTTTGACCTTGAGCTTGATTGTCTTAGAGATGAAATGGAAGCCTTGAGAAAAAAAAAAAAGATGCGTGCCACGGCCTCTCATCAAGGTCTCGTAAATGAGGGCTTTGAAAGGGGCAAATATCCCGGGTCTCATAAAGAGCACAGCCTGCAGATTTTGTCTGTTTGTGTGTGTGTGTGTGTGTGCGCGCGCGTGTGTGTGTGTGTGTGTGTGTGTGTGTGTGTGTGTGTGTGTCTGTGTGTGTGTGTGTGTGTGTGTGGGTGTGTGTGTGTGTGTGTCCTTTGTTGCTCAAGGTCATATAGTGAGTCAGTAAATTGGGTGGTCTGAAAGTTCATATTCGGAGATGGATGAAAATGAGGCACTTGCAATTTTACTAGCGAACAAATAAAACTTCATGAGGTCAAGCTATTTTCATATCAATCAGCGATATGTAGCGAGGACCACACACATTGGGTCACAAATTTGTAGTTACATTCTTATTAATATGACTTATGGGTTTGTATTAGACTGCACGATTGTTGAATAGTGTTGTTTATGTCACTTTGAAAAAAACATAATAATTACAAATGAATGCAAGTGTACAAATTGAAGCCCATTTTGTTTTTTAAAGGGATAGTTCTTCCAAAAAATGGATTCTGCTGTTCCTTAAAGGGACAGTTCACCCAAATTGTTCAAAATATCTTATTATTTAGCCTTTAACAGAAGCAGAAACTTGTGAACGGTTTAAAACATTGGGCTCTATCATACACCCGGCGCAATAAAGCGCAAGACATGTATGGCGCGATTTGTTGCTATTTTCAGACCAGCTCAACTCAAATTTTCAGGTTTTGCACCACGTTGTTTAAATAGCAAACCCATTTGCGCCACTTTATGGTCTCATGGGTGTGCTGGTCTAAAATAGAGGTTTGTTAAGGCGCATTGTTGGCCTATGTGTTCGCATATGAAAAAAAATTAAAGGATTAAAATGTTACAAAAATTATTATTTTCTACATAAATAAAGAAACAGCTGCCTCCATGCCTTCTTCATGCCTTTTTTTCAGTTCATTCATGACAATTTGCAGTTGTATAATGTTATTATTATTAGCAGTATTATTTATTATATGCACATTTATATTTGTTTTAATAAAAACAAGTTTAGATTTGTCCACCTGTCTGGTTTTGGAGACGTCTGCTTCACCATATGTGGCATATGAATTAGGCTTGGGCCGATAGACGATGCCATCGTCCATCGCCGATGGCCTATAGACATCACGAAGCTGAGCCGGCATCGCCGATCCTCCGCCCCGCCCCAGTTGCAAACCCGCTCGTAAAAAATACACACTCAGGCCCCGTTTACACTAATACAGCTTAGTTTTAAAATGCCATTTTAGAACGAAAATGACCCTTGTCCACGCTGGTGTTTCATCTAGCATTTCTGAACAGGCCTCCGTCCACTGAAAACGCACATCACGTGACCACACACACACAGCGCACACACACACAGACAGCCACAGCACTGTCATGCGCTCGTTTGAGCTCCAGAGAACAGTGTATGTCAGACAGTTTATCAAGGATGTATCGCTGGACCGTGTCTCAGTATAGTTGTTAAACATGATATTTAATTAATTTTGTCTCTATCCAGGGCTTAAGTTGTGCCGGAACACAGCGGATCCGGATGTGGCACCTCATTTTACCGATCTCCCTCCTCAACCGCCCTCCTCCCTGTCCGCTGTTCATTTTCCGCGACTCTCTTTACTTTTGTCCGCGACACCCCCGCGCTGCTCACTTTCGTCCGCGACACCCTTCCGCCATCCACCGCGGTGGTAGATGAAACGGTAGGCTACAAATAATTAATTCATTATCAATTTATTAATTATTCATAAATAATTCATTCACCTCCGCCTATGAAGACGATGCCATCGTCCATCGCGATGTTTCACATTAGACATCGTACGATGCTAAATTGGTCAACATCGCCCAACCCTAATATGAATAGAACGTGTGTTTGGATATAACTCAGTTGTTTAACCACAACATACATGGCCACACTTCATTATTATTATTGTTCATTTATTTGTTTGCTGGAAATGAGAACTGAATTTAGAAATAGTTTTGAAACATATCTATGCGCTTAACTAACGAAATTATTTATGTAGGCCAATGGATGTCTTCAGTGGAGTGCGTACAACATCGTTTCTTTATCCACGGAAGTAAAGGAGTAAAGAGTAAAAGTAAAGAGAAAGTAAAGAGGCCGAATGGAGGAGGCTCATTCTTTATCCTTGCTACAGATGGTCTGTTTAACTGTTTTCTTGCTAGTGAAGCATTCAGTTTTTTCAACTACAAAGTCCACCATGTAAATAGTAAATGTGCCATGGCGGGACGCAACTGACTCTTAAAGGGAATGGGAGATGAGACTCTGATTGTTTAATGCACATTATGCTCAAAACACACCCATAACTCATTAAGAGAATAATACAACCCTGGTAGACCATTCGCCGGGGCGCAGACTGTATATTTCCATCTTTAAAATAGCAAAAGTGGATTCGGACATGGCCTTAATGCTTTTGCGCCATGCGCTTTAGACTTTGCCCTTGGATCGTTAAAATAGAGCCCAATGTGAGGAATAAATGATGAGGTAATTTGAATTTTTGGCAAACCTTACAGATTTCTGTGCTTTGTTGAAAGTGTATTGCACCAAAACTGAGATTTGATTTATATGGATACTCTTATAACAGGGGTCTCATACTCAAATTGGTGGGGGGCCATTTCAGTGACTGACAAACGATATGAAGGCCGTTGTAACAGTATCGTGTAGGGACATTCAAATGGGCCTGTGCTGAAAAATCCAAAAAGTGGAGTGCGAGTGGGGTGGAAAAGGGGATTGCGAGGTGGGTGGTGTGGATGTCAAGACAATCGGAACTGAAGACCGGGGGGGGGGGGGGGGTAGTTTGACACCCCTGTCTTATAATGTGTTTATACATGTTTTGAAGAATCACATTTTGGGTGTAACCCAGCAAAAAATGTTGTGTTTAATAGATGTCTAATAGACATCTAAACGTAGACAGCTTGGCTAAAACAAGGCTAAACTTGGGCTGTTAGTGAAAATGTAATGGACATCTAAGAATAGCCCAAAAGTAGACTAGTCGTCAAGTAGACCGATCAGACAGATTTTATATGTGTAGTCATTCATTACTGTCTATTTGATGACTAGTCAAGTCTTGGCCTATTCTTAGAAGTCTATTAGATTTTCACTGACAACCCAAGTTTAGCCTTGTTTTAGCCAAGACGACTACGTTTAGACGTCTATTAGACATCTATTAGACATCTTTAAAAAACAAAAAAATGCTTGCTGGGAATTGATTGTAAATAGTCAAGTCAAGTTGTCATTTCACTACTCTGTTGTTTACATAGTAGATTCTTAACCAGCAGATCATATTAATCTGGTTAATAGTAAACTACTAGTCTGAAATCCTCACCAGTTTTCAGTGAAAGTGAATGAGTCTCACCCAGTTCTCTTGTGTCCCACACACACAGGGCTCCTGAAAAACCCCTGCTCAGTAGCGCCGCCATGTTTACGAAGCCGGCCGGGCGATGCTGGCACTTCACCCAATGGCTGCTCCGGCTTCACGGATACGTACCCGCCACAACATCGCAGGATATCCACAGGTATAAAACACATTTACATGCAACAACACTGCAGACAGAAGTGGTAGACTAGAGTAGACAAAAAAAATTGCCAAGTATGAGTAAAACAATTATATAAATACTTAATTAATAGAGAAATTTATAGCAAACATTTTTACTTGAGAGTAATAAAGAATGCAATGGCCAGCTTTATATTAAGTTACTTTAACTAATTTGTACTTACACTGAAATAATGAATTGTTACAATATACTTCTTTTGTAAATACAACTATACTTATGCTTGATTAAATACATAAATGTAATTACAACCTACCCATACCATCAAACCTGTTCCTAACCCTACCCTTATCCCACCTCAAGAGCACCAGAAGTGTTATGCAATACATTATGAACACCATAAATACATTGTATTTATATTTTGATGTAAGGAAACAGTAGTTAAGGACACTTAATATAAAGTGGGACCATATCCATTGAGAAGACTGCTCAGATAACAAGCAAATATTTACTTCTGATCTAATTAATATGAAGGGAAATTCCTCTATTTTGGACTACATCAAGAGATGTACTGTAAGTCACACGTTTCCTTAAAAGTCTGTCTGTTCTGTTTATGATTTATCACATGGCCCTCTGGAATACTTGATTCTGATTGGCCAATCATAAATTACAACATTCCAAGGTATTCCCAGATAACAACCAATTAAAGTAATAACACAGGCTCATCGGTTATAAGTAGGCATGGACCAGAATAAGATTCTGATGGTAACCTTGGATAAAAATATCACAGTTTCATGGTATTCTGATCACTGCTCGAAAATATATTCTTTTTTCATGTCTGGGTAAAAAAAAAAAACTTTTTCCCCCTTTGAACACAATATATTTTATTTTGAGAAACTCCCATTCCACCACATTTCAAAGGTGCTCTATTGGATTTAGATCTGGTGACTCTGGAGGCCATTTGAGTACAGTGAAATCATTATCATGTTCAAGAAACCAGTCTGAGATGATTTGCGCTTTATGACATGGCGCGTTATCCTGCTGGAAGTTGTCCTGCCATCAGATGACGGGTACACTGTGGTCATAAAGGGATGGACGTGGTCAGCAACAATACTCAGGTAGGCTGTGGTGTTGACCGGATGCTCAATTGGTACTAATAGGCCCAAAGTGTGCCAAGAAAATATCCCCCACACCATTACACCACCACCATCAGCCTGAATCGTTGATACAAGGCAGGATGGATCCATGCTTTCATGTTGTTCATGCCAAATTCTGACCCCACCATCCAAATGTTGCAGTAGAATTCGAGACTCATCAGACCAGGCAACGTTTTTCCAATCTTCTATTGTCCAATTTGGGTTTCCCTTTTTCGGACCATTCTCTGTAAACGCTACAGATGGTTGCGCGTGAAAATCCCAGTAGATCGGCAGTTTCTGAAATACTCAGTCCAGCCTGTCTGGCACCAACATCCATGCCACGTTCAAAGTCACTTAAATCACCTTTCTTCCCCATTCTGATGCTCGGTTTGAACTGCAGCAGATCGTCTTGACCATGTCTTTATGCCTAAATGCAATGAGTTGCTGCCATGTGATTGGCTGATTAGAAATCTGCATTAACAAGCAGTTAACCTAATAAAGTGGCCGGTGAGTGTATATACATTGTTTTGTGCAGTCTAATAAAACCCACAACATAATAAAGCATCTTTGGGGTTTGTTCCCTGTTTTATGTAAAAGCACAAAGGAAATCGACTAGTTAAAATAGCTTATTTCGCTGGACTTGAACATTCTTTAAAACATTTCAGATAATGTAAGTACATAAGTCAATAAAATGTATTATTTTTTTATTTTTTTAAATAAAAAATGTAAATATTGTGCATATAATTAAAACTGTAAAGAAGTTTGTAATGCTTTACTACTCGCCTCTGATAGCAGAGCACCTGCGCCTGCCACATAGACACACATCAGATCAGTATGTAAATTCAGCTGTAAGCCATCTGGTTAGTGTTAGCTCTGTTGCGTTGAACTGATTTTGCCCCACAGCACTGGATCATCCATGCGTAACGTCAGCGCTGTGGGGCAAAATCAGTCTTCATTCCATGTGTAGGATGTCTTGTTCTGTCATTCCCCAGCAGAACGCAAGATACAGTTTCACTCATGAGAAATAGTTTCTGCTTTAAACATGTTGCGACAAAGCCCATATAGAGAGCGTCTCCCCTCACCCCTGCATTAATGGGCACATTTCACCGCTCTCATTCCTGCATGTGATATTTCAACATGATGAATTCACATGCTGGAGGTCTCTTTGTTTTCGGTTGCTTTTTAGCCGGTGTGCTGAGAGTTGGTTTGTCCCAAGGCTTGTTGCTCTTTCAAAGCCGACTGTCACTTTTCGAGATAATGTATGAAGATAATTGCTAACACTTTACAGTAAGATCCCATTAGTTAGCATTAGGTCATGCATTATACCTTCGAGTGAGCTTTACATTTGTTGTGGTATTGATTACATTTGCTGAAGAGTTATTTCTCAACAGTATGAAGATTCTATGATCATTTATTCACCCCTATGATGTTCATTTTGGAACACAAAAAGCTTTCTTTGTTCATTCATCATTCATTTTCTTTTTGGCTTAGTCCCTTTATTAATCTGGGGTCGCCATAGCGGAATGAACTGCCAACTTATCCAGCATATGTTTTACGCAGCGGATGCCCTTCCAGCTGCAACCCATCACTGGGAAACATCCATACACACTCATTCACACACATTCTGTAACCAAGGAAGGGACATTGACAACAAAGGTGCGGATCCACATGCAGGTTTAATATAGGGTTGGTTAAGCAAGCAATAATCAAGACAGGAGCAAGCAGATGTATAAGGGCAATCCAGTCGTAGTAGTCGTAGTTAATATAACAGGCAGATAGTCAAAATGGCAGGGATAAACAGGATAACAAGGCGAGGGTAAACACACGGCAAAACTAAACAATGGATACGCTTAGAAATGTTACAGGCTGTAAACAGATAACAAGACTCGGCAACTGGAGTGAGTGTGTGTGCTGTTTATGCACTGTGTGTAATCAGTTCTTGAGCGTCTTCAGCTGTGGGATGTAATCAGTGATGATATGGAACCGGTTGTGTGTGATGTGAGAGTAGTGCATGTTTGGAGATGTAGTCCATTAGATGGCGGATTTGTAGTCCATTAGTGAATGTGCATGTTAGCCAGCGATCTATGGGGAGAAGATCGCTGGTGATCGTGACACATACTGTACACTACGGACAATTTAGCTTACCCAATTCACCTATAGCGCATGTCTTTGGATTTATGGGGGAAACCGAAGCACCCAGAGGAAACCCACACAAACACGGGGAGAACATGTAAACTCCACACAGAAATGCCAACTGACCCAGCCGGGGCTCTAACCAGCGACCTTCTTACTGTGAGGCAATTGTGCTACCCACTGCACCACCGTGCTGCCTCTTTATGTTCAAAATGTTCAAAAAGATGTCAAAAAGTAGCTGATGAACTGAGCAAATTTCTTGAAGAGACATGATTACTGTATATGATGAAGAGATTTAATTTAGCCGCTTATTTAAAGTACATATAAAGTTTCAGCATTAGGTCAGGTTTGGTCACAGGAGCTGAATTTTGTTTGCTTGATGCACAAGATCTAATGAGGTCCGTTCTTGACTGTCACATGGCATGTTTGAGCTTCCAAAAAAACCAACGAGTTTCATTCTTGAGTATCACGTGGCATTTCTGAAATTTCAAATGAACCAACGGGGTTTGTTGTTTGGCGTAGTTTAATTGTATGATGTTTGCTGAGCAATGTTAATATCAACCCAGGCTCATTGTGAATACGTACCCAGGTCTACATTTCTGGGAACAGTGGAATATGTACCTTAGGTACGTCTGCTTGCAGAGGCTGCTATGTAAGCTTTTTGATGATCACAAATCTTTTTCGTGCGTCCTCTTCTTGCTTAAATCCACAAGAGGGCGCAATATGCACTTCAGCCAACCAGGACAGCTTGCTTTTGACCTGACTGACCAACCCACCCCTTCCTTTAATCCAACCGATAGTGTTTTCAAAAGCAATCTAGAAAAAGAAAAGTCGTCTGGCCTTGTGATTTCGCCACATTTTCAGGCAGTTGTTTTTATAAAATTTTTTGCTTTTGTTTTACCTGGTTTCTGAAACCGTTTTTCGCAGGACTCGAACCCCATCGTTACAGTCAACTCAGCTTCATGTCCCAAGTCCATCGGCATATGCGGTGAGCTACTGGGCAAAGTAGTAACCCCGGAAATGCTGTCCATACGGAGGTAAGCGGTCAGCTGGTAGCACGAAACTAAACAGAAGCCGTCAACGGTGTCATACCGCTCCGTAGCATTCGTTTAAAAGATGAAATGCAGCCAGACATAACTCTGGTAGGGTTGGGTCGATAGACGATGCCATTGTCAATCGCCGGTGGCCGATAGACATCATGATGCTGAGCCAGCATCGCGATCCTTCGCCCCGCCCCCGTAGCAGCAGCAACCCGCTCACGAAAATACACACAGCCCTGTTTACACTAATACGTCTTAGTTTTAAAATAGCATTTTATAACAAAAACGATTCACGTCCACACTGGTGTTTCACCTAGCATTTCTGAAAAGATGTCCTCCACACTAAACTGCTGAAAATGCACATCACATGACCACAAACACACACACACTCTGTCATGCGCTGCAGTGTAGGCTATGCGCTTGTCTGACTCTGAGATCCAGCAGTCACCCCAGAGAGCAGTGCACGACGGACAGTTTATCAAGGATGTACCGCTGGATGGCGTCTCACTATAGTTGTTAAACGTGATATTTAATTAATCTTGTCTTCATCTAACGACTCTTCTGTCTTTTGAATCAGGTAACGTGTCACAGCATCAGTACACACGTTTGTCGACACCATTATAACAACACAGATCACTCTGCCTATTCATGCCAGAGTCCTGCGGAAAAAAGTGATTGACAGGTGGTAATTTGTGTGTAACTTATTTATTTATAATTTGGTTATGGGTCATGCAGGTCAGGTAGTTAAAACGGTAGGCTACAAATAATTAATTCAGTATGAACAAATTAATTAATCATAAATAATTAATTCACCACCACCTACGACGACAATGCCATCGTCCATCACGATATTTCACATTAGACATCGTACGATGCCAAATTGGTCAACATCGCTCAATCCTAACCTCTGGTGCATATAAAAGTTTTGGATGCTCTTTATTTTGCAGTAAGGGCACTTATAGTTTTCTGAATTAAGAACCTAATCATTAATGTATCACAAATGTCGTAAAAACAACCCCTATTCACCTGGATCCACAAAAAACACTAAAATGCTGTATAATGCCGCGGTCACACTAGAGTTTGAGCATGTGAAATTATGTTGTACAGCGCTGCGAAAAGCGGCAGGATTAAACAAGATGATTTGACATTAAAAAAAGTGAGCGATTGGTCTTGGTCTTGGTCACTGAGGTCTTGCTTTGATTTTCGATTGGTCTCACACAGTCACATAATGCGCTTTCGCAGATCAGAGTTTCCCAAACTTGAACTTTCATTGCAGCGACCTGCGAAACTTGTCGCACGAGCTTGCGTTTCCGGTCTGTCGCGTTCACTTGCGTATGACTGGAAGTCTATAGGGCCACGGCTTTATGTATGCAAAGCCAGTAGGTGGCGATATCACTTTGTAAAGAAACACTCATGTTTTAATGCCATAGTTGTTTAGATTGTCAAGTATTCCCTCTTGTCTGTAGAATGAACTTGAAATACACACACGCATGTCGCCACTGTTTTAATAAAGTTACGTTTTGTAGTTAACACCAAATCTAACAGTTTCATTTTACAAAATGCGCTTTTTAAAAGTTGTTTTCAAAATGATAGTATGCAGCGCTGCTTTTACCTAGTTGTGTATTATTGCATTGCTGTAATATTATTGGTATGACAGCAAAATTTTTTTGATTATGCTGGAATCAGAGAATAGTTCTTGCAATATTGGCCTAGAATATAGCAACTTTTTATTTTCTGTCAGTCTTAGTACACATAACTTCACAATAGTCAACCTGTTTTTAATTTTTTAAACAAGATGCTAAAGGTCTAATCTGATTCAATGATTTATGCTAAGCTAAGCTAAAACTCTGAGATCAGCTGAATTGATAAAAAAAAAAACGATAAAGCTCAACTGTTCATCTCTAGGTGACTTGTAAAATGAGTCTGTTTCCAAAAAAAGTGGAGTGTTCCTTTAATTGTAGCATTTGAAAGCCAGTCTTTAGTGCAATTATTCAACAGCATGATATGATGAGGATCTGTGTATCTCAGTTGTTTAACATGAGAACTTGTGTACTGTAAATATTGTAATGCAGAAAACACCAAATGTGTAGGTCGCATCAAAACGGCCATCCCAGAAGTTCACAGCAGCTGTCACACAGTTTCCACAGCTGCCATCGGTCTGAACGCGTTCCTGTAACTCGTAGTGAGCGGCCGTATTTAAAGTGTGAGAGAACGCTATAATATCGCTCCTTCTCTCTGGTCTGTGAACACCATAATTACAGCCCTTTGTTACAAGTTCAGAGAGAGAGCGAGCAGAACAAAGAGCGGGATGCTGGGAAAAGTGGGCGAAGCTCCAGAAGCAAACATAGCTCGACTAACTCTCCAGAAGCTTTGTGATGTGGTGATGCTCCTAATTCGGAGGCTTCATATTACTAGCTTGCTATAGAAAATAACTTTACTGGAAGGTGCGGGGAGAGCTGGGAACGAAGGCCGCTCTGTACGGTTCACTTAAAGCACACTGAGCGAGCAAGAAAGCGCTTGTGAAGAGGCGACACAAAGCCAGCCTTGTGCTGTGGTAGCTCTTCGAGGAAAACAGAAAGACAAGAGAGTGGAGGGATGGAAAAGATTATCCGTTGGAATGTCTGGGCTGACCTCAGATGGAGCCCGGCAGCCAATGAGACTGTGTTGCTTAGCACTCGGCTAATTTCTTCCTGATGATCGAGGCCAATTTCTCCAAAAGCAGACTGGGGTGCTGAGCTTCTTCGTATGTGTAATGTGTTGGGTGATGCACACTTCTGAGGGGATTTTGCTGGCATCTGACAATTCATTCAATCATTTTTCTTCGGCTTAGTCCCTTTATTCATCAGGGGTCGCCACAGCGGAAGAAACCGCCAACTTATACAGCATATATTTAGCACAGCCCTTCCAGCCACAACCCAACAATGAGAAACACCCATGCACACTCTTTCACACTCATACGGCCAATTTAATTTATCCAATTCACCTATACCACATGTCTTTAGACTGTGGGGGAAACTGGAGCACCTGGAGGAAACCCATGCCAACACGCGGAGAACATGCAAACTCCACACAGAAATGCCAACTGACACAGCCGGGACTCGAACCAGTGACCGTCTTGCTGTGAGGCGACAGTGCTAACCACTGAGCCACCGTGTCACCCTGCATCTGACAATTACGGGTAATAATCAGGTTTGAACAATTAAATAAAAACGAAATCAAGATCGTGATTCAGCAAAAGCTGCAATTCTTCTCCAAAGGCCAGGGGGCGCTCTTGTGTAGAAACTGTACTGTAAAAAAAGAGATATGGGTTGCATCCAAAATCACATACTTCAATTCTATATAGTAGCGAATTCAGAATTTTCACAAAATAAGTATGCGAGAAGCACCCGGATGATCGACTACTTCCGAGATTCTGAAGTCCGCATCTGATGGACGCAACACTATCCTATTATGCACCTCGAGAGAATTTATGAATGGTAGTGAAGCGATGCAACTGATCAGGGTAGGTCACGGGATAATGACAAATGGTGGATGTAGTACGTCCAAATTCCATTCATACTACTCACATTCATACTGTATAGAACAGGGGTGGGCAAACTCAGTCCTGGAGGGCCGGTGTCCTGCACAGTTTAGCTCCAACACTAATCAAACACACCTGAACATGCTAATCAGTGTCTTCAAGAGCACTAGAAATCTATAAGCAGGTGTGTTTAATTAGAGTTGGAGCTAAACTGTGCAGGACACCGGCCCTCCAGAACCGAGTTTGCCCACCCCTGGTATAGAACATACTTTTATAATGGTCGTATAGTAAATTTGAATTCAAATGTAGTACCTACTCAAGTAGTAGACAATTTCTGTCACGAAAACAATTTCACCCATGGTCACAAAAATCAACAGAGCAGAAGATTTAACTGCTTTTATTGATTCAACGTCACTAATAAACACACAACTATATGGCATCATCTTATCGAATGGATTAGTTCAAACACACAATTAAAATTATGAGGTGAGATTTTAGCAAAACCTTCTTATTAAATGTGGTATTCTCACATGCATTCAGATCAGCTTTATCACAGAGCCATACATCACTTAAAAGTGAAAGAAACATATGTTAAATTGCAAAACGATTATTTTCAAATTCTAGGATCGCATCGAATAAATCGCTTGAAATCTTTTTGTTGTGTAGCTTGTCACTGAACTATGGGGTCTGTAGTAAATTGAACTGAAGGTTCTTACAAAACTGTAGGGTCTGGTGCTCTATCTGAAAACAGCTTCTGAAAATTTACAGCTGATTCCAAAGTCAGTTATACTACTAAAATGCATATGAAGATTGCCTTTGATTAATTGTGTGGCCCTAATATTAATGAGTGCTGGACTTAAAAAGACTTGAAAAGGACTGAAAATGCAAATAGTTCAAAACAATTATGGGAGATTATAAGCGAGTGTTTATTCAGCTTTGGTTACTTTAGAGTACTGTAAAGAGGATGTTATGGATGTCTTCTGCAAATTGCTGATTGCATCCATCAATTAATCAGTCTATGAATCAATTAACCAATCAATCAATCAATCAATTAATCAATCAATCAACCAATCAATCAATATCAATCCAACAATCAACCAATCAATCAACCAACTAACCAATCAAGCAATCAACCAACCAATGATCCAACCAACCAACCGACCAACCGACCAACCAATCAATCAACCAACCAACCAACCAATGAACCAACCAATCAAGCAAGCAACCAACCAATCAATGAAGCAATCAACCAACTAACCAACCGACTAACCAATCAAGCAATCAACCAACCAACCAATTAACCAATGAAGCAACCAATCAAGCAATCAACCAACCCACAAATCAAGAAATCAACCAACCATACCGACCAACCAATCAACCAACCAACTAACCAATCAATCAACCAACCAACCAACCAACCAAGCAATTAACCAAGCAACCAACCAACCATCCAAGTAACCAACTAACCAACCTACCAACCAACCAACCAACTAACCAATCAAGCAATCAACCAACCAACCAACCAACCAACCAATGAAGCAACCAACCCACCAATAAAGCAATCAACCAACCAACAAATCAAGAAATCAACCAACTAACCAACCATACCGACCAACCAACCAACCGATCAACTAACCAACCAACCAACCAAGCAATTAACCAAGCAACCAACCAACCAACCATCCAAGTAACAAACCAACCAACCAACCTACCAACCAACCGACTAACCAAACAAGCAATCAACCAACCAACCAACCAATCAAGAAATCAACCGACCAACCAATGAAGCAACCAACCAACCAATCAAGCAATCAACCAACCCAATAATCAAGAAATCAACCAACTAACCAACCATACCAACCAACCAACCAATCAACCAGCCAGTGAACCAACCAACCAACCAATCAAGCAATCAACCAACCAACAAGCTAACCCACAAATCAAGAAATCAACCAACCAACCAACCATACCAACAAACCAAGCAATCAACCAACCAACCAATCAAGTAATCAACCAACCAACGAACCAGCCAACCAACCAACCAATCAAGCAATTAACTAACCAACCAATCAACCATCTAACCAAACAATCAATCCATCAATTAACCAACCAACCAATCAAGCAATCAACCAACCAACCAACCAATGAAGCAACCAATCAAGCAATCAACTAACCAACCAACCAATGAAGCAACCAATCAAGCAATCAACTAACCAACCAACCAATGAAGCAACCAATCAAGCAATCAACTAACCAACCAACCAATCAACCATCCAACCAAACAATCAATCAACCAACCAACCAACGAAGCAACCAATCAAGCAATCAACTAACCATCCAACCAATCAATCCATCAATAAATTAATCAATATTTTTGTGTAAATAAAAATAATCAATAATGTAGATGTTTCAAGAGGAAAATATGAACATTCTTAAAAGTAATTGCTTCAATTCATTACTGTTGTCAGTAGGGGTGTCAAAATTAATCGTTTCTTCGGTGCACCGCGATGCAGACGCGGACAATTTGGTATCGGTTCAGTAATAATCATAACCGGTTATTATGTACTGACGTCATTTATCGCACATGCGCTATGTCGAGCCGCACATGCGCTATGTCGAGGCGAGCCGCGA
This sequence comes from Danio kyathit, assembly GCA_903798195.1. Classification (NCBI taxonomy): domain Eukaryota; kingdom Metazoa; phylum Chordata; class Actinopteri; order Cypriniformes; family Danionidae; genus Danio; species Danio kyathit. The sequence continues at coordinate 74,948,631 of LR812523.1, read as the reverse complement.
GCGCGAGTATTTACAACGCTCTAACTACGTAAAAACTCTGAAACTGTGCACAATTTCACTGCGTGTGTGTTTGCTGAACTCTGTTTCACTGACACTTACAGCAAAAGCCCCTATTTCACGGCAATTAAGAGAATGAAAGTAATCTCCATTTCTCTTTCTCTCACTGTGGCCCATGAGTGCATCTGTGAAGAGCGCCAGTGTGTAGGAGCCAATCGCAGCCCTTTCTGTTGAGTGCGTGACCAATCAAAGGGGTGTAAGAAAGAAATTGGTAGACAAGGCTCAGAAAGCGAGCGGGATATTTATATTTGTTTATTTGCTATAGACCATTTCATTGTGGTCATGTCATTGGCCCATGAACATTTCCTGCCTGACGTTAAACTATTTCCTAACTGTAACACAAGGCAATTCAATCATAACTTGATTTTAAATCAGCCGTCCTAACACTATTTTTCAATATGTGGACCTTTTTGGATTCTCAGAAGCAATGGAAATTAAAAATGTATAACAGGAAATACGTTAGGACCATTGTTTTTGTTTACATCCCTCAAAATGGTCTATAAATGCTTGTGTTGTTTAAAGGTACAATTTATATATCTGACTGTTTCTATTAAAGGACAAAATAGTTTTACAAACAGTATATAAATATATTTATACATTTTACTACAAGAATTGTTGTGCTGTGAAGAAAATCTAAAACTGTGTATGGAAAGAATCGTCAATGCACCGTGATGCACCGAGATATCGAATTGAACCGAATCGATGGCATGATAATCGTAACCGAACCGTGAGACCAGTGTAGGTTCACACCTCTAGTTGTCAGTATTCAGTCTCTGGATATGGAGCACACATGACATTCAGAAGCTGGAGGAAAGTGAGCAGTCCTGGAGCTCTATCAGATTTAATCAAGTCTTTATCACTCTGGCACAGTCGCAATGAAATATTATCTCATTTACGATATAACAGTGCACCTATCCTATCCGATTTATTTTTTTTTATTCTGAGAAAATGTACATTATCTACAATACAGATCACTCCTCTCAATCAAAGCAGTGCCTTTTTTAAATTGTGAATTCTTGTTGATTTTGCTTTGGGAACAGGTGTGTGTTTTTGCTTGCATTGTGCAATGTGACAAAGGCTTTTTAAGAAGACTAAGGCTTACATTGACCTGTTCGCAGGATGCTGATGTGAGAATGAAATAAAATGCACAGGCGTCCCATGAAACGGCCTGGAGGGCTCAGATTGGCAGACGCACAGTATAAGCTCTAGTTCTCAGGGCAGCAAGCCAGCCGTCCCGTCCCACCGGTGATTGTGCAACAGTGTGTGTGTCTGTGTGTGTTTATATCCTAAAAGTGGGGCAGCGTGCACACTTATACTGCAGGGATACACTGAGAGAGTGGCAGGATCTGTTTTCTTGATTTAATGCAGAAAGAGTCAAGTTTATCACATTTCGTTTATTACATTACATATTACATAGTCAACAAAAAAGTTTTTCAAAATTGTCCTAAGGCAAGAATGGGTGTTTTTGGACAACTTTAAGGAAATGTTTTGAACCACTTCATATATAATATTGTAAATTTTTAATTATTATTGTTATTAATATATCTCGTTGCTTTGCCAAGAGTGATGATTTTCATTTTCTTGAATACATGGGATGAAAACTGGAATGTAATAATTTATTATAAATAAATGATATATATTATGGTATAATAATCATATGATAATAATATTATGTAATAGAAACTGTGTTTGTTTTAGCCTAAATATATTGCTATTGATATTGAAAATAGCAAATGAAATTCAGTTAATACAATTTAAGCCTTCCTGAAATGATTAAAATTCTATATGAATTTGAAACATTGACTACGTTTACATGGACACCAATAATCCGATTTTAATGCGATTAAGACAATACTCTGATTAAGAGTCTACCATGTAAACAGCGATTTTTGATTACTTTAATCAGATTAAGGTCATAATCGAACTAAAGAGAAATTGAATTAAGACATGTGGAGTATGCCGATTTTAGTCGCATTATTGAAGTGCAGTTCATGCATGTAAACACCTTAATCAAACTATTACCCTCATGTAGGACTTTAAGCCGCTTTTTGCAACAGGGTAGTCCACACACACACACACACCCAGACACACACACACACGCACGGCTGTTTGACACTCTTTGCACCTACCAAGTCAGTGCAGACCACAGACACCTGCATCGTGAAATGCTGAGGTTTTTTTTTTCTTCCATTCAGCATGCGGTATGAACTTCCATTAAAACAACACTTTCAGCAGTTCATTCCAATATCTCGTTTGTCACGGTGGGCTTGCATGAAGTGTTCATGAATGAAAGTGCCAAACTGTAGTTAAAGTCGACGAATTAAAAATAAAACACCCGAAATTACATGAAACTCCGGAGGAAATGCAGATAGTGCGGTGATGTAATGACGTTAATCGAATTATGTGCTGTAACATGTAAAACGCGATCATGTAAGTAACATTTAAAAAGCAACTCATGTAAACACCTTAGTCTTATTATTCTCTTAATTAGATTAAAGCAAATAATTTGATTACTGATGTGCATGTAAACGTAGTCAGTGTATGCTTTACTATTAAACCTTAAGCATTGTAATACATTTACATATTTATGCATTTGGATGACACATTCATTTTTGCATGAACGGTACACATTTTATTTCATTTTTTGTTTCCCTGAATTAAACTCGTGATTCTATTGTTTGAACTTCAGAAAGAAATAGAGCATCTGTCTTAATTAGGGACCGAGCACCGAAACAGTGCATAGGCCCTATTGAAATTGCTCCGTTTCTTCTTCTTCTTCTTCTTTTTCTTGTTCTTCCGTGAAATGAATCGCGATTTTGAGGGCTAAACAGGTTGTTGCTAGATCGGATACGTTTGCGGCCGGAAGTTAACGAGAATAATTTATGTTATTTATGAAATTTCTGATTTATTGTATTTTATTAACGTCTACCCCCACCCCAACCCTAAACCCAACCGTCACAGAAGTAAAAACAGTAGTTGTACCGAGTATTATTTATGATATCTATTAAATTACCCAATAAATTGTATTTTATAACGCCTACCCCCACCCCAACCCTAAACCCAACCGTCACAGTACTGTAAAAATATGAATTATTGTTATACAGTGTCATAAAAAAATACTGCTATATTAATGTGCATATCGCACTTCCGGCCGGCCACGTATCCAATCTAGACTTTACCGGCTAAACATGCCCGAAAAGTCACGAAACTTTGCACACGCCCCAGAAGTGGCGGAAATTTACGTTTGTTATAGGTTTCGGAAGTGGGCGTGGCAAAATGACTCAACAGCGCCACCTATGCACATTTGACAGACTGGCCCTCGCGCTACCATTCACGCACACGTACGAAAATTGGCACACACCTCAAACATGCCAAACCCTACAAAAAAGTATCTTGGAGCGAAATCTCAAACCTAACAGGAAGTCGGATATTTTTAACTTCCTGTGCCAAAAAAAAGTGGCGTTTTTGCAGAGACATATCTAACTTTATGGAGTTATATACTAAATTCAGGGTGTGAATTACAAGGGGGTTTGGGGGGATTGACCCCCCTAATTTAGGCTTGCCTGAAGAACATCAAACAATGCTATGTGGGGGGATCAGCCCTTTAATTGTGATAAATAGTTCACTCTGATCTGTATTTTAAATAATAATGTTCATAACTAAAATAATACATAATATAAATATACATTTGACCACCCCTCTAATGGTTCATACCATTGTGAAAGCATAATCAGTCTATGCGAGAAAAAAAACTCATTCAACAGTCTGAAACTGTCAGATCTAGAGCACCGATAGACATGTTTTATCATAAAATAATAATAAATGTTTGTATCTATCTTTATAGCTTAAATTGAAGTCAAATTAGATGCACAGTTTGTATAGTTTGACCTACAGTAACATCTGAAATAGCTAATCAGAGGATACTGTAGGTCAGAATACGCCTCAAAATAATTGTAAGATGTACAATTAGCTAGCGTGGTGCTATGCTGTAGGTTACACGAGGGAGCTTGTTCGGGATAGGAGTGAGGTTTAGGGAGATGAGTGTAACACAGGCCAGCTAGCGTGGTGCTATGCAGGTAAACCTCACTCCTCTGACCTCTAAAGGTGCTTCAGCGACAGATAGAGGCCATGGTCTTTAGCCTCCTTGTTAGAGCAACCGACTCCCATACAAAGAATCGCCTCTTCGATCCCAGCTCATAGCAGGTTGTGTGCAGTAGGACTGATGTGTTACATGAGGGGGCTCGTCCGGGATGGGAGTGAGGTCTAGGGAGATGAGTGTAACACAGGCCAGCTAGAGTGGT